>JAZHYW010013140.1:0-311087 GCA_037355805.1 Ixodes ricinus | reverse complement strand
ACCGAAAGCCGTGAACCCGAACCGGAACCGAACCGATAAAAATTTCGGTTCGACACTCTGCTCACTGCTTCATTAGCGCTCGCAAAAAATCCGTTTTCGTCCGTATTCGCGCTTTTTTTTAAATCTCACAATTCAGAGACAACTAGCCCAACTTCCAACGGTATCGTATGCCAATTGATTATGCTAATTATAGTTTACGAACGATCCAATATTACATAGCTATGTCCATATATGGAACATAGGATAATATTTAAAAATTCAGATCACATGCGAAAACTTTATTTAAAAGAAAAACTATGTTGTTAAGAACATTTAAGAGTTTTAATCTTTCGGACATTGTTATTCTCACAGTTCTCAATATCTCCATGTTATGAGTTTCGAAATGATCAACTAAATAATCGTTATTGTAAATAAATAATTTGGTCAAAAAGGTGAGAAATCAATAATTCGAGCCTCTAGAACGTGACATACGCTCGCCTACCAAGGACAAGTATAAAAAAGCGCCTCGCCTGTCAAAAGCTTGCTCCCTTGTCACTGGTTTAAGATGCAATAAGTTAGTTCAACTACGTGCTCATGAGAGTTTTTATACTTAATAGTGTTGTTTGTTTGCTTGTTTGTTTTCACATTTTTACAGCGAGGCATCTTTTGTGCTTGTATCAGTCTTGTTATTCAAGATAATCACGTTTCGTCTTGCGAACATCCTATTGGCGACAATATGGTTTGGTGGCGCCAACTCTCGGACGCCGTCCTGGCTGTGTTCCAAATCTTACCCAAATGAACCCGAGTTACTCCGGTGGGTCGTGTCACGTGACAACACAAATTGAAGAACGCTGGACGAGGGTAGGTTTTGGAACGCCAAGGTTCAAAACTCTTATCTTGGAGTAAGATCGAGTAAATTTTGGAACCCGGCCCCTGTGACGGAGCTGGTAGGGCGCGAGCAAACAACGCTTCATGTCAAAGCACGGAGTGGCTATGTTAGTTCGCACCTATGCCGATTAAAAGCAAATTATTTATTAAAACAAAACGTGTATGACGTTTGTGTGAATGATCCTTCTAGCAAAAAACAGCGCTTTGAAGTTTGTTTTTCTTTGCACTAAAGTTACTTTAAAATGTTTAAAAGCAAGCCTGGAGCTTAGCATTACAGCTTGCGTGGCGTTTGTCAGGGCTATTCACAACCTCTCTGAGTGTCGGTTTTTTTGTTTGTTTTCCTTGATCTGTGGAGGCTGCTGTAGAAAAAAAAATTTTACATTCAGCTGGGTAAATGACGTGACGTATTCTTAGCTGTGCACGCGCGCACAGTTCTGTTGCAAAGGACCGAAGACTTGTTTTAGCTACATTAAAGCTTGCCGATACCAACGCTTCTATCCAAGCGTGACTAGACAGTTGCTGACAAACAAATGCTCGTCAGCAACTGACGCTTAGCTCCTCCCGCATCGAATACGTGGCAAAAAGGTTTGTTACATCGCGACTTCTGCTCAAAACCTCCGAACCATGTTCTTTTGCGTGCATGGTTCGGAAAATTCAGGCAATAGATTAATTTCTTCTATCTACTTTTTACTAAGAATTATTTATAAATTTAAAATCGCTTGCTGAGAAGCGGATCACGTAATATGAACTGTTGTGTTCGGAAAATTAAATATACGAACAGTAGTAATTCATAGCGATTCGTGTATACCTTATTTTTTGAGGACGCTGAAGCGTCACCGGCTTCCAAGATTTAATACTTCGATCGCGAGTGGTCTAGCATGTTTCGCGTCGACCGGGTGACAAAGCAGGGATTTAATTGAAACGACTCCGGAAGCCACCCACCGCTTCTTCCTTCCAGTTATCTTGAGAAATTTTTTCTTGTCTACAAATTTAAAACAAAAAGGAATCAACTTTGAGCTAATAAAAGACCAGTACTCAAAGAACACATTGGAAAATAGCAGATACACGGAATTGCTTCCCTGAAGTGTTTACTACACACGTGAGAGGTTCTCGAATTTCGCTTTTCTGTTTTCAATTTGATGCAACATTCCTTTCTGAGTTTCATTTTGTCCGAAGCATAATAAAAAAAAATATTCCCCGTGGTAGACTTGGTAGTGAGGTAAAGCGCTAGATATTTTATTCTCATCGAGCTTTTTGTACTGGGGTAGAGAACAGCACACCACTATCCCCGCGCCTCGACACCTCAACGCAAGAAGTGTTTTAAGCCCGACTACGCGTGCCACGCTTTCAAGCTTTGGTGAAATGTTCTACTACAAACATCACTTCACCAAATAAAAGCAGCGCGTGAAACAGGATTTGTCGCAAGTTACCCAAAGAGCGCGCGAAGCGAGCTGACCAGCCGAGGGATCCAACATCTTTTCGCGGTCTGTCCCAACCTCCCCACCCGTGACGTCACAAACGATGATGATGATAGCTAAAGAAGCGCCCCTATAATTCGCTCACGGCGCCAATACGCATATGTATTTGACTCCTTGATTCGCGTTTTACTTAGAGGGGGGAATAGTGCGAACGCCGTACCGCATTGATAGAATTCCTTAGTTTATCATGTTTGTTCTAAGAGGGGACAGCCTGAAAGCTTTAACTAATTCAGCACTTATCCTGAATATCAGCTTTCCCCCGATTGCTTTCGGTTTTTGTCGAATTCGCATCTTTCACTTTCCAGTTTTTCGTAAAGGCACACTACTTCCGTAATGTGGACTGACTTTAAAATTATCTAGTGGAGATTTTGTATCGTTTTATCGACTGGGCGACAAACGGAAGGAAGTAAATCATTAAAAGACCCTGGCGGGGCTCTTCTGCACTTTTTTGTTTTAGATCGAGTGATAGAAACGTAGGATTTTGTTAGCATGAAGCAGTCATTAATCAGGGGCAGGATTCAAAGAAATGGTGTGCTGTGGCGGTTACACTGGGATTGCTTCAATCGAATGTTACCTTGATGCGGCTTTCATATGTGTGGAAACTTCGTTATTCATTTTATTAGGTTAATTGCATTTCCTAAAATATAGCTAGGCTGATTATATGGATGTTTAAGTAAAATGTACATTATACCTTATCTAAAAAAAAACTTCGGTCAATATTTTTTTTAAATTGGGGATTATGATTGTTTTTAGCTAAAGCAGTATCTCTGAATATGTGGTCTAATTTTTTCTCAATATTAAGTGTAGTTTTATAAATATCACAACTCAAAGTTTGGTTTCAAGCGTCTACGGCAAAGCAGAAGCTATCTGCTAGAGGGATGGCAACACTGATAACCAGCCGTACGGCCGCGACGTGACGTCACAAGAGTGCTGCACCAGTGTTCCTTGACCAAAAGCTAACCCCTTTGCCGCCTTCTAAAGAGTAGCTTGTCGCAAGTTTAAAATCGGTTTTATTGGAGTACGCGGCTTCACTTTGACGTAATATTTCAGCTGTGATCATATTTCGTGCTATTAACTCAGTACAAGTAATTAATTTTGGTTTTGTTTTCGACCGCAGTTCCCCTTTAAGCAGTCTGGATTTACGACTATAAAGAAAAATGCAGCAATAGCAACTTGTTCATGACGTAATGGTTCCTACCAACGGTTAAATTTCAAAGTATACTTAACGTAGAATCTTCAGTATTCCACCTATAAATAAAAACAATGATAGCTCGCCAGTCAGGCAGTTTTAAACATAACAAACACACTAAGCCTATTATATCGTATATTTCCTGATGGAGATCGCGATAATGCTAACTTAGACAAAAGACACTGCGTTACCTGCCGCATTGGGTGAAGGCAATGGGCGTAGCACTCTATAGTCGGTGACAGATGAAGAACGAAGTGGAAGCTCCACCCACCCCTTTCCACTTCAGCAGAGCTAACGGTGGAGAAGAGGTCGCCTCCTTTCTAGCGTTCGCTCTGACAAAGGGGAGAGAGGTGGGAGGAGCTCCCACTTCGTTCTTCACCTGTCACCGACTATAGTCGCAGTAATGGTAATTTCTATTTTTGTCTTAGAGATCAGCGTGACTACGGCATAATCGGAGAACCCAGCTGTTCTTTTTTTTATTGCGATATCTGCAGTCATTTGTGCTTGTTGATTTAGGCTTGAAGCATTCTGTGGTAATGTGAATAAATCTAGGGATTAGGAATCAGGGGCTAAGTAAAGGAGATCGAGGATTCGTGAGTCAGATAGGGTCAGGCGATCGTCGGCCAAATTTCCACCGAGCGGGCTCGGTAATCCTCAGAGCACTCAGTTCTCACGGGAACCGAACAAGCTCGGCTCTTCTACACATTTACACACTTGATTATGTTTACCGTATCGTGGTTAAAGCCAATAAATGAAGAAGCGTGGCGTGCTTCCGCAGCTCATGCTGCCAAATACAGTGATTTTCACATAGGCACCTTCATTGGTTGGAAACTTTCGTGCACACCCGAAATGTTTGATTTTTGTTACAAACATTTAAGCAAGTGAGAAAGGTATATCATCGATGTACTTGCATTTCGCGTAAATCGACGCGCATTGATTAAGAAGCCTAACCTATTTTCTTCTAGTATTCCTCTAGAGAACGTTGCGAGGGAATATAAGGCATACATTATCCGTTCTAGAATTACGGCGCTTTCTTCGTTGGTATCACGTTGTCCTTTTGAAGCGCATCTTTTTTAATGGACCTTTTTCAGTAAGGCTTAGCGCATGCATACACCTTCTTCCCCGATCTTACTTACGGCTGTTGGCCTTTTCGGAGGGCACGATCAACATTGTAGGCACCTATCTTTTCCACATTGTTTGTATTTTCTTACGATTCTTTCTTGAGTTTCAAAAGTTTGGGGAAAAACAAAACGATAAAAACCGATGCAAAGGCTAAATGCCATAGTTTTCTGAAGAAGGGAGACACGTCGGGCTGCACTTCATTTGTAGTTCACAGACAACTCCCCATACGACGCTTGTTAGCGGAAAAAAGTCCATGATTTGCGGGACCTACTAATGGCTCAAAATTATGCTGAAGAATAATAGTAACCAAGAAAGAAGTGATCGATTGTCAGAATTTTACATTATGGTTAGGGATTCCTAGCATCCTGCAGGCATGATACGAGGCCAGATCAGGACAGAATTTGGAAGTTCACGTTAGAGCGCATGCATTATAGAAAAGAAAAGTGCATCTCCGATATAAAATTTTATACAATTTGACGATGCCCATGCAATGAGTAACTCATCTTACTGGTGCCTGTCTAGCAGTCTTCCCTGCTGATATATCTTTAGAATACCGAGGAAACTGCCAAACAAAAAATACATAAAAGACAAATAAGCAAACAGACGCACACACACTCGCACTCGCACAAGTGCACGCATGTGCACGAAAACATACAAGCACGCGCGCGGATACACACGTGCGCACACACAAGCACGCGGGAGCACACATATACACCCGTGTATAAGCGCACACAGACGACCTTAGAAACACACACGCACTCACATGCTCACGTACACGCGGATGCACGCACACACACACAATCACACACTCACGCGGGCACACAGAAATATGCACACGCCCTCGCATGTGTACACACGCACACAAGCACACACAATAGGGTCGGAAGCTTTTACGCGGTGACATCTAGCAACAGTCAGCTGAGCTGGCTTGTCGACGATTGGAAAAGTTGGCAGCAAAGCCGACCTTCGCGCAAAAAGAAGACAAAAACTCAAACTCATATATAGTGAACCCACTCATGCAGGAAAAAAAAGAGAAAAATCCCGTCAAAAACAAACCCTCTTTTCGAAAAAAAATAAAAAAGAAGACAAAAGCAGCCGGGAGTGGTGTTAAATGAGAGGGAAGATAGCGGCAGCTAGAACCAGAATTGTTGTTTTCGAGATTTCAATATATCTATTTTTTCTCTCCGCGAGCGGTTCTCTCAGCCGGCACAAGGTGACGCTCCCTGTTCATGCCCGGCTGCACGTTCTGCTGGGGGTGCCAGCAGATGCGGGGTGATTAAACATGGCGTCGCTCGCTTTTTGTCCGTGCCCAAAGAGGTCTATCAGCGAGCGGTAGAAGGTTTCCAAAAGGCAAAGTCCTGGTCATGTTCTGCAACATTTGCCCCCGCTTAATGCATGGTACTCTGGAACTAGGGTGTTTTAGAGGGAAGTAAAAAGAAAGCATGCGGCGTTGAGTGCTTTGGCGAAAATAAAGGTACCAAAAAAGAAAAAAACAACTTAAAGAAAAAGTATTTTTTAGAGCGTGAAAGGTTGAAATAATGCTACAAAAAAATTAACACAGATGCAGACGAGGTTCGTATTGTTTGGCATAAACGCACTCGAAACCAAGCAGCTGACACATTAAAGTTTTATCTTTCTTCCTTTTGAACAGGAATGCAGTACATTATTCAGTCTGGCATGCTGCAGAGTTTCTTTTATTACGACGAGTGAGGCGACATACGTTCCATTCCTACCATTCAGCAGTCACTTTTAATGGGTGCGTCTCTAGGCGTACATCTTAGCATGACATCCCTAGTTTTTCCCAAGGAGCCAACTGCCACTTGATATTTTTCACTGCTTTTTAAGCCGTCATGGTTAATTTATACATTTCTTAATTTAGACACCTTTATTCTCTTTAGCTTTTCTAAGTGTCGTTTTGTGTGCTTGGCGTATTTGTGTTTACTTGCAAACGTGCAAGTACAAGGTGCGACAGCTTAAAAAAAAAAGAAGAAACGCAGCCACTTTTTTAAATACTTATATAATTCTTTCACAGATTGAAGGTTTTTGTTAAAACCATTGCAAAGTGAAATCAGTCCATGCGATATTGGAGTGATCAACATTTACTCGCATGCCCAAAACACAATGACTCGTCAATATTTTATGCACTAAAATGATGCTGCACAGCGTGCAGCGAACCGCAAGCTTAACGCGGCCATAAGATGGTTCGTTTTGGCACATTTTGTTTCATTTCTGCGCCGACCCGTCAAAGTACGTGCTGGATTTTGACCTTCCGATCACAACCCAGCGACGGCAAGTCAGCTTCAAGGATCCGGAAATAGATCAATACTTGAATCAGCGAGTGGCGGCGTTACGTTTGAGGAGCTCGTTGTACGTGTGCGTGTAGTGTTAAGCACGCTAAAAATACTTCGCTGCGAAAATCACGGTCAAGATACCACTACCGCACAAAATGTACCCTCTGCGAGGAAGGATAATACGATGCAAGAAATAAAGCATAGGAATCCTGTTGTTTATAAGTTTGCATGAATCTCGTGTTTGATCTCAAAAGTATGACCATCCAGAGTATTTAAATCATAATAATTTGTGTATGGTATAGGCAGAAGGAAAGGGAAACTTTGTCTTTATTTTGTTTATTTGTCTTTGTAGTTCGTCTCAAGCTATATCATCAACGCAATCTCGGTACATCATACATCAAAGATGGACTAGGACGCAAATTGGGAAGTCGTTGTTCGTATAGGATAGTAGTAATAATTACCCCGATATACATATATTTTTGTTGTCTAAAAGTCTCGCATTATTTTCGAGTTAATTTTGCTATTCGAGTAAGATATAAGTTTAGAAGAAAAGAGAAGGGATACCTGTGCACATAATTAGTCAAACCTCAACTTGCTCGTCAACTGTTGAAAGTTTGCACATTAAGCCAAGAAATATTTGGTATCAGGTATTAACAAACAAAAACCTTGAGTTAAATTCTACAACACGCCAGGTTCAATAAAACCAGCTTACTTGTGAAAAAATATAAAATAAAAACCTAGTGAGTTGTTAGCTGGTTGAAGTACACAAATAACGCCTACGAAAATTAAATATTGGATTAATATAATTATTTTGATATGCAATACTATTATCAAAAGAGGAATGCCCTCTACCTCACACTATAATAAACTGATCCTAGCGACTCCTTTCTCGGCAGGATTAGGCAGAGCCACAATATTTTGGTGTAATTTTGTAGCATTTTATTTCCCTGGAAGTGTAGGTTCCAGGGCGGGCTTACCAAGACACAGAGACATGAATGGAGACGGATGTTTAAATTTCATACCCAAAACAATGTTGTCGTGTTTCCGAAAGCCTGTTATTTGTTGATTCCTTTTCAAATACTCTGAAAATGAAGGTGTAATTCAGAAGGATATACTTTCAGGTTTTATTTTATCGAGATCGGGCGTTATCTCACAGGCAGAGTAAAAAGATTAAGCACTACATGATGACTCAAAGGAATCGATGGCTTTTTGAAGGGACCGAACAAATCTGTTTCTGGACATATCGAGCTAAGACTTGAACACAGAGATGGCCGAAGAACGTGCATTATGGGCATAAAACATTTGCTGAACAAACGTACCCGAGTAAAAAGCTAGAAATTAAGAACAAATTGAAATATCTACCTGCGGCGACCGCCTTCTAGTAAATTGCATCTGATTGGCGTCACAGCCGACAGATGGCGGCACGTGAGATCGCGAGCGACAGAGAGCCTGTATTACAGAGAGTTTCCAACTGCTTGATCCAGGTCAGGTGGTTTAATAGCTGCAGTAGCCTTACGAGCCGCGAGGAGGTGACGAACACATTGGTCGTCTGCAAACGTCCCAGCCTTTCCGCCCGCTTTCCTCCTTGCCACTTACAACACAGCGCATGCGCACTTGCGACCAATCTCAGCAGGAGGCGTCTATGAAACGAGAAATCGAATTTCATCCACTGCACGTCGTAAAACGTGTGAAAATAAGACCAAAACACAGAAATAGAGAGCCAAAAAATATTGTTCGCTGTAGAACTTTTAGAAGAAAAGCGGACTCTTGTATGCCTCTTTTCCTTCAAAGGCTCTCTGCCTTTTCACTGCGATGCATCCGCGGAATCGCTGCACGTCAGCCGAATCCACGTCGCCTATTGGATAAGAGCCTACCTCACCAGCACCGCGATCATAAACAATAAATAGCCGGCGAATGGTTCTTTAAAAAGAATATTCTGATCCGCAGTTCGTAAAATAATGAGCAATGTGACGAAAATTGACGAATTTAATAATGCTCGGAGCTATGTGCCATCTATCGTGTGGTACACGGAGCAAGAGAAGGATAAGACTGCGCCTGCACTGTTTCGGAGTTCCTGCTCTCTGCTGAAAAACATGGCGTCGGTTGTGATGGTTGACGTGGTCGGCGTGGTCGGCGTGGTGGAAGCTCATCGTTTCGTCTAGAGCGCTATCCTTGACTGAATTCTCGTCACGTGTCGAAGTGATAACCCAGCACGTTCTAAAAGGGACGATCCATGTATACTCGTGCGGCGATGTTGTGGCGACACCATCCAAGGCAGCAGAAACGCTCCTGCCGTCGTCTTTGTTTACTTCGACTACAGTGGTGCTTTCTTAGCATTTGTCTCCTAGAACAACGCCCGTATTTATTATTTTGCGCATTTCATGCGTGTGCTCAAGTTCGAGATATTACTGTGTTTAAAGGCGTGTATGAAGGATGCGAATTTTGACGGGTTTTCGTCACCCGAAAAAAGTGATTAGTAAATAGCATTCCTTGAACGATCACAACGTTTATGTGACCACGAAATCATATTTATACGTTGCTATATCTCTGCTAAGATTACATTGTATTTTGACATCCTAGAAAAGACATCTGGTGACATTTGTACTATCAGTAAAGTTGTTTTTTAAAGTCGTGATCGTCCAGGGTGGCGTACCGAATCTATTTCTTTTCGTTTTTCATACTCACTGCCCTCCGACCCTGTCCTGACAAAATGAAAGTTAATAAAGCTTGAGCCCATAGAAAACGTTGTGCATTTTCTGTTACGCCGGTGAGTGACAGCGTGTCTACTTCTTTGTAGGAATATCGCGCAAACGGCTGACGGCGGTGGAGAAGCGGCTGTCAGCATCGGACTGGTCCCATACAGGCGTATGGTGCCAGTCCCCTGCATGCGGTCGTTGCAACGCTACATATACAATTGAATTTCGCTAAGCTGCGACGTGTCCATGGCTATCGCGGTGATGAGAGGCGCCGATTCAGAAAATATGTTGTTGCCATCGGCGCCATCGGCGCCATCAGCGCATTAAAACCCTGTGATAAAACCTACCGGCACACCACCAGCTCGCCGCAAACGCTCCCACTCTCCTACTGCCCGGTGCCATAGCACGTCACGACCGTCAAATTTAAGCCGCGGCTTGCTTTCCGGTGAGTTGGAGAGGAAGAAAAATTCGATATTTCAATAATTTCTCGTGTAGAAGCTAGTAAACAGAAACGAAAACGGATGCCTGTTTGGCGTTCTGTGAACATTAAAGGTTTACTGTAAATGTTATTCGCCAAAAGTAAAAAGGTTTCATGGTCCCTTTAAATTGCAAACGAACCCCCCCCCCCTTTCTTTCCGGTTTGAGTTGGGCCCTCTCTACAATCTACGCTTTTTACAGCCGGCCACGGGGCGCGATTTCCTCGACCTGGACAATATAAATTTTTAGTAGATAGTTTTTGGTATCGGCGCTACGCTATACGCTAGAGCAATGACACTACTGCGCATGTGCGATGCTAGCGGAGAATTACTGGGGCTGCCGAAACTAGCGGAGGCGCGTTATTTGACCGAAGTTGCGAGAAACGTAGAGCACGTAACTGGGTGCCCTAGTGTGGGTCTTGCGAGAACGAGCCTTGCAAGATTAGGGAGAGCCAACGAGGGACGCCATTCAAGATGGCCGCCACGCCGTGCCAGGTCTGTCCGTTTCGCGATAGCGGTTCTGAGGCGCGGATCATATCTTGCCGCTGCGAGAAGTAGCCACGACAA
This sequence comes from Ixodes ricinus, assembly GCA_037355805.1. Lineage (NCBI taxonomy): Eukaryota > Metazoa > Arthropoda > Arachnida > Ixodida > Ixodidae > Ixodes > Ixodes ricinus. The sequence goes on along the minus strand of JAZHYW010013140.1, from coordinate 300,401 downwards.
AGCCGTTCCAGGACTGCAACAGGTAGCGATTCTCGGTGGACATGCTAAATACGGCCACGGGAAAAGGAAAAAAAAAAAGAAGCTTCGCAATTTGTGGTGCTGTGTGCGAAGGTGCGTCTTCCTGCTCGGTTGCTTTTGTTGTGAGGACAGAACCGACCAAGGAAGCGAGCGAGCAGGCTAATCTGAGGAATTTCCTTGGCGTTTCATTTTCGGTGAATAGTGAAAAAGAGGAAAGGAAGTCCGATCACAACGACACAACAAAAGAGGTTCGGATGTTGTCTTTAATTTTTGAAGATTTCTCTCGATGGCTTTGGCGCATGACTCATATCGGATTGGCTTGGACAGCTTGACCGTCATATTGTATTCAATTACAAACATAATAACCATTCACATAAAAAAGAAGCAAAGATGAGCACTTTATTCGATTATAAAATGACATTATAATAATATAGGGACGTCAATAAAATAATTTGCAAAGAATTGCTTCACAAACTCTTGTTTCACTCAAGCTTTTGTGTCTGAAAGAGGCACTAGTGGCGTTGCGTCAGGTCTCGTAACTCTGTAATCCGTTGAGGGTTACGAAGGTTCTACAAAACTTGAAATGACGGTTCCGCTACGCTACATATAGTGGAGTCCATAGCGGATTGCGGAGAGCGTAGCCGGAGTGACTGAACGATCTACCAAAGCACCCTAGTAGCAGACAACGCTTCTGAGCCAGAAGCGATGCGCTATTCTTCAGCATGTATGAAAATTCTATTTTGCCAAGAAAACATTAAAAAAATGTAGATAAAACGAGAACAACCAAACAAAAACTTTCTTCGTTCTTTTTTTTCTTTTCTCAATCAGTGTTAGATGGTGTCGTCTCCCTTGAACTCTCTGGTTGTTAACGCGTCTCTTCTCCGCAAATTTCGTGCAAGTCATCCTCAAGGTGCGCTTAGCTCCCAATGGTCGAGTGAAGGTATCTCTCTGGTGCGGGGAGTGCCAGAGGACGAAGAGGTTCGCCCACTTTTCCGGTGCAGTTTCGGCGGCCACGTCCGTGCTCCGCTACAATTCTACGCTGGATCAGGCGCATGAACAAGGAGGGAAACATCCAACACAAGCTACCGACAGAAGTGGTGTCATCACCTAACCTGATGCAGAAATATGCGGTACACGGTGCCTTCATGGCCGACCCCTACCTGTTGACGAGGAGAGCACTGCTGACATCCGCCGATTGTTGCGCCAATCAGACACCCCTTTTTAGCACATGGCCGCTGTTGGTAGGGACTTCATGTTTTTCATTCTAGCTTTTTATCTCAGGTAAGTTTTGTGGAGTGAAACTTTTATACCCTCGGTGCACTTTTGCGGGCCTCCTCTGTGCGAATGTTTACCTTGATACTTTTGGAGTCCGATTTATGCCTTCTCTTGAAACAGCCACCGACCCCTTTGACTCACTTTGTATAATGGAACTGTTCAAAGAGATTTGTTTGCCAGACAACTCACACAAAAACGCGTTTTCGACGACATATATTCGTTGTGTACGCATCACTTCCGCGTAGCTCGGCGTTACTTTATAAATGGATTATTATGTCTGCATCCGTATACGCATCTGAGGAGCTTCTCCCTTGTTTGTCTTAAAAAGGAGCCTCAAAAACAAAAAATGCTCAATTCACGTTAAGGGAACACGAAAAAGTACATGGGTAATAAGGGGCTTTCACACCTCTTCCAATGCCCGAATACGACAAAAAAAAATGAATTACTACATATCTTTTACGTCTCGTAGCTACAGCGTACGATCACTTAGCTGGGTGACAAAAATGGCAAGCCCGAAGGCGTTTTGTTTTTGTCCCTTTTGTCCAAAGCGTGCTCTTCACATTTGTCGCATTTTATAACTCCTCGCGCTCAACCCAGACAACATACGGTTTACATCTAAAAAAAAAAAAAGGGCACTCGAAACCCAAGTGTGTATGCGCATTTTATGCTGTCGTACCTCACGCAAACTAAGCAATGAAAACAAAAAATCCACTAAGAAACGTAAAAATGTATTTCATGCTTCTTTCCGGAACATCGTATTTCGCCGCGCGCAGTCAGAAACCGGGCCATCTCGTCACGCCCGCTCGTAAAAACAGGGAACGTTGAAGCCTTCTTGAGCGGGAACACCGAACAGCGGGATTTGGGGCAGGGAAAACGGGACCGAGTTTCTTCGCTGCAATGAAAACGAAAAACCTTGCTCCGCTACCGCGACGACCAAAAAGGCCTGTAGCGGAACGACAACAAGCAAGAACCGAGACTGGCTTTGAAGGGGATTCTCACGAAACTTGGAGGATAGAAGGGGAAGGGGGGGCAGAGAACTCGGGGAAAAGATGGACGCTTTCTTCTACCCTTCCGTCCCTCACAAAATCCAGGGGAAAAAAGGAGCGATCAGACCGGGAACGCCTTCCTCCCGCACTTCCCGGCTCTTCCGACATCGTGCAGTCCTTCCCCACATCCGGAAAACGTCGGACTAAAGAAGGAATGTTCCGTATGCGGACCCTCTTTTCGTGTCGCTCCGAGTTTGGCCGGGCGAGCCTATAGTGTTGTTGGGATCTGCTACAACTCTCACCTCTGCTTCCTCCGCGCCCCTCCTTAGGATTGCTCCAAGCAGCCAGCTCGCGTTCCCGCCGGTGACAGGAAGGCGTTACCAGGAAACTGGACAAGATTGAATGACTCCGCGGCACTGCTTCTTGCCGTTCCTGCGTCGCCCGTTGGAATTGCTGTTGTTGGTGGCGCTGTTGACGCTGTGTACCATTCGGAGGCAAATATAGGAAGAGCAATGGCACGCGCTCTCTGCTGCCAGCATGGGCGCTACGCGAGGAGGCTGGCTTAAGCGCGATCTGTCTTCCGCACCCGCGGACTGATATTTGCCGGCAGGGTCGTCGTTCAGTGTCGCACGCACAGTGTGTGCTCCTCTGTCCGCATCACCGAGTCCCGGTTCGATCCCAGAACCGGGTTGCTACCGAGAGCTCATACAAAAACTAAAGTAGCCGACATGCATTTTTTTACTTCTTCTTTCTTGCGCGTTTGCGCTCCATTGGCTACTTAGATCCATTCAATGTGCTTCGTAATTTATTTTTAATGACTTACGAAAGTAAATTACACAACACGTTCAGCATGTTTTACGAGAAACCTCAGCGGGTATCGTCCAAGCGGAGATAAGTATGGCAGTCATTATTTCGCTAGCACAAAATGATTGCACAAAAATTTAAAAGCCAGCTCTTAAATAAATAGTTTCAAAAACATGCGGGTTATCTTTTTTTTAAGATTTAGTGTGCTGAGGTTGGCTTCCTTCGACATCTTCAAGTTTGTGCCGAGGTTGAAAGATAATGTTTTGCTGATCCTCCATGAATTCAGCTCATGAACACCCACTTTACGCGATTCAGAGGAGTTCTTACATTAATACACAACCTGGTGTGTAACCTGCAACCGGTTATATATATCCAGACTACCGGGTGTTCTGCCCTGAAATACGGCGCATCCGATTCATTGTATAACACGCTGTTCATATGAAGCCGATAGCCCTTCTCACGTTCATATTTCGCGGACCTAATACCAACAAAAAAGCATAGCGCGCGCCTCAAAGAATTCTAAAACCACAGATGTGGTTTTATAGCGCCTACGTAGTTACTTGTGCCAACCAAATTTGAGTTTCAAAGCAAAAACATTCGGTATATATGAAATATTTTTTGTCTGTTTTGACTGGCAATTGTATTGGGTGCGCTCGCGTAACAAGTTAGGTATGATTTTCAATGTGTAAAGCGCAGGTTTTCACTCATCAACCTCATTCATATTTTGATTACTTTGACAAACACAAACTGAAACTCATTGTCACTTCTAACGGTTTTTGGTACATTATTAATATTGATATGTGAGAGCGACGCGAACCTATAAACTGTGAATGTGCGCCAACTTCGGCAAGCTGATTTCGGTCGCGTGAGCAAGACTCAGATCATGCATCCTGACGGCGGGGCCCGAGAGACGCATGAGCTTAGGGTTGGATCGGACATTTTGCCGAGCTGCCAGTTCTCCTGGGACCTTTTTTGGATCAGGCTTGAGAGACCTTAATAAACCTCCTCAGAACTTGGTGGGGGTGCCGCGTAACGATCTCCGTATCATATTTGAAGCTTTGGACATTAAAATATTAAAAACATACTTAAAAAAAAAAATAATTATTATTTTTTTATATTTTTTACCGCTATGCTGCCTAATTATTTTACACAAAGCTTAAAGTTTTTGGTTTTTTTAACTTTTCTTTTTTGATAAGGACCGGGTATACTCATTTCTATGTTCACTCTGCATTATGGCATATACGTTTAATGCGAATAATTCATAAATAAATATAATTTTGCGAGGCATGTGCTTAATGATCCATCACGTGCAGTTTTTTTTTCATTTTTGCTTTTTTGTTTTGTTTTGCTTTCTGCACAATCGATATCCCCAGTGAACTGAAAACCGTGCAGGAACAAACGAACGGCTCATTATGCAGTTTCATGCAAATTCCTTAAGTCTGAAAAAAAGCTGGGACGTAATTGTCCCTAAACTGACATGCACACCTCATCGTATTTTTCACCGGCGTATATTCAAATTTAATAAGGGCAGCGTGACCACGCAATTTAAATTATGCAGCTTTTCTGCCCCGACGAAAGGCAAAATTACACAGTTTAGTATCTTCTTTTCTTTTTCTTAGGGCGCTTTTTTTGCCTTCACGTAATATAAACAAACAAAAAAATGCAAACGTTAAGGGAGCATGTCTGAGTTTGGATAAGGAGAATTTGATGCGACAAAGCGATGCAGTCAAGAGCTTTCACGGCGCAGCGAACACGGAACGTCGAAAGATTCACGTACTTCCTCAATTACACCCCCATGTATGCTATCCCGTTCAACTCATGTAATGCACTCCAGTGTATGCGTTCAACTGCTACATACACTGCATGTATGCTGCAGAAAAAGCGCATCATGGTATGCCTCACTGTCCGAGAACTGCGGGGCATCTTTTTGGTTGCCCGGTCCCTAGTACGCGCTCGTTGCCTTCTACCGTGCTTGGACGGCTCATGCTCACTTGAAGGGAACGAGACGCGGGACCGTTATCTGAGGAAGGGAGCTTTCGCTGGAGGACCTGAAAGACCACCCTATCGTTAATGACCAACTTTCTGGAACACCCCGTGGAATAAAACAAAAAATTAAGGAAATACATTTTTGTTTTATTCGTTTACGTTTTATGCTACCCAGGTAATTCCAGTCCTCGAGGAACATTACTATCATCGGCAAATAAAAACAGAACTTGACAATTTTGGTAATGCAACCTATAAAGTACATTGAAAAAAAAATTGTAGAGCCGTGGAATAAAAATTATAGGCATTCAAAAGATTTATTTTTCTGTGTATTGATATTAATGCCAAAGAATTAATCGTCCCATAAAGCGAAGCCGGCGTTGCCTATAGCAGCGAAAACGGCATCTAAATTCCCATTGGCTGAACGATACGGCACCTAAATTCCTATTAGTTGGGACGCGACATGTGGCTCCATAGCAACGGCGTCATCGCTGCTATGGAGCCAGCCGAACTGCTGGCGGTGCAGCAAAAAGGAGGGGGGGGACGTTGCTATTCGTTGGCCTGACGTTAAGCCTAACGTTAGGCCTATCATTACGTTTTCAGGACTTACGTCGTCAACCGGTACGCGCAGCTGTTCGACGTGAGGGTGGGACGCGGGTATGCGCTGGCCTGACCGACGTTACTCGACCAACTTAGTTGACAAACTCCCACGGAGAGCGTGATCCCATCTCGTACCCCTCAGCCGAGATAACGCTGTTCGAAGCGCCAACCTTCTTGCTCGCTGCGGCTCGTCTTGCAACAGCAGTTCAAAACATCGCCGTAGCGGGCAAGAAGGATGACGTTTCAAACAGCATTTCCGAATCTAGGGGTTATCAGCGAAAACTGACGTGTGTCAGCGCGCGTCTTAGAAGGGATAACGCTCTCCGTGGGATTTTGCCAACTGAGTTGATAGAGTAACGTTCGGCCTGACGTTAGGCATGACGCTACGCTTTGAGGTCCAACGTCGTCAAATGTAGCCGCAGCAAGGGCGATAACGATGAGGAGAGGACACGCGATTTCAGCAAGCGCTTTGCCGAGCTACGTACCCCGCCGCCGCGCCAAGCTTTGAGGTCCTGCCGCTACCTTACCCAGCTGCGCAGCAGTCACCAGCCAGCCAGGGCGGTCTGCACGGCGCACCGCCGCACTCTCTGCCGGCGCTGCGGCCGCTTGTGCTTTATTCAGCACTGGGGAGCATGGCAGCGCCTGAAGCATCCATATCGTCGTCCGCGGCCGCAACCTCGGCAGTAGTGAAACGTGGCCGTCCACGCCAGTACACCGCAGACGAACTAATGGAGCTTAAGAACGCGGCAGGACGATCGAAGGGGCAGGAAACGAAATCTACCATCGTTGTCAAGTCTCCAAACAAATGGCGGGCGCATACGCGCTAGGAGACGAAACATAATGCTTTAGCATTCACAACTCATAAGAAGTGCTTAGGTGTCCTCGTAATTTTTTTCATGACTCTCATCTAAAATAATGGCGGTGATCATTGCGATGTTTTCTGTTGTTGAATTGAAATCTTTATCTTAGTGCATTTAGCTGAGTGGCGCCGAGAGCGGGATGTCCAAGAAAGATGGGGATGTTCATCTTGTCGTTGACTATACAGGCGACGTGTGCGACAAAGGAGCCGTTGTGGTTGGCATTCGGGAGTCGCCAAGCACTTACTATGATGCTTTTAAGTTTCATTAAGCGTTATCTCGTGTACATTATTATTGCTTTCGTTGGAGGGTAAAAGAACAATGTTAGATTGCTAACTTTGTCGGTGTTTGTTTAAGAATGCATCACTCCAAGCTTCAATCGTACGTTCTACACACACAATCGAACTTTTACTTTCCAACTGATGATAAGTGGTCAGAATTACAGCTCTTTACTCCAACGCAAGACGAATTATTTTCATGGCGTCACAAACAGAAACCATAAAAGGCTTCACCGAAATATCTCGGCGCTAGTAGTGTTATGTTTGGTGTCGAAGCTAAGCAACAGTGCAAAAACCTTTTTTTCTGGGTCGTAATGGCACGGCGCAATATCGTTATATCGTTTATTTTAACTTTTGTCGTTTTTTTTATTTACCTTTGCTTACTGTCGACCGATATTTCCATTCGCCATCAACACGCTGACTGCAAGTACGGTCCAACTTTGATAACAGCCCGGCGACGGCCCCTAATGGGGCGCGTTATGTAAGCTCTTTACGCAAGTCCCCCAGGCAACACAATACCCTAAACTGTAGACAGTGATCCCTCCTAGAAGGGGGAAAAGCAATTCCCAGCGAGGGCTCCGAGTCCATCCGGGAGCACAAATAGGTCGCGATCCGACCTCGGCCGTAAATGGCGATCCAATGTACGACATTCTTCTTAGCGCGTCGACATGTCAAGTGATTGATTGGGACCTATTGGTTTCGACAGAACGAAGCGGAATTGCCTCTGTGACTGCTCGCGAGCTAATATACTCGGAGCCACGTAATCGTCCAAGGCAAGTGAACGAATGGTGTTTGCAAGCCTCTTATCTACCATCGCTCTTGTATCGTGGGAATGTTGTTTTGCGATGTCGCAACAATCAACGAGCGCAAATGTTTTATAGGGAACATTAAACTTGCGTAGTGCTAGAAAAAATGTTATTGATTCGTGTCACAATCTCGGTTGCTGCATTTTTTTTTCTTTCGTTGTTTCAATTCCTTTTTCTTATTTCGGTTTCCGCAGATACACGATATCCTTAGTAGATATTTATTCTTAAACTCGTGCGTATTCTGAATCGTTAGGTTGTGTCTTCTTTCTTTCATTTAAAAAAAGAAAAAAAAACATCGTGAACGTATTGCACGGTCGTTAGTTAATCGATGTTCTCTTTCGATGTGTCCTGTAGCTGTAAGAAAATAACAAACTAGTGGCGCAATGCGGTTTTATTACAAGGAACCTTTCAAATAGCTACAATGTTTAGTATAAGTATAGCTCGTTTTATCTTCAGAGAGTATCCATGTCTACCTCTTCGTTTTATATCAGGTTAACAAACTTTGGTTGCTTCAAAAGCTCAGATATATTTTTCATTGCATAATAATCGTTTTAATGCGAATATTAATGCGAATAGCATTCTTTGGATACTTCACGCACTTTTCGTCTATGTATCTATCTATCTATCTATCTAGCTATCTAACCTCTTACGCCGCGGGTTGATAAATAAATAAAAAAGACCGGCGCCGGCTGGGATTCGAACCGTTGACCCTTTGATCAGCAGGCAGACGCGCTAACCACAGAGCTATGAAGGCAGTCATTCAACGCACTCTAAACACTTGTTTATATCTTTACCATAGGACGCGCTTTGCAGCGCTGTCACAGCTACCGGTGCGCGCGCGTTCCATGCACGAGGGCTAGCTCACCCTCTCCCGCGCTCACCCTCTCCCTCTAGCTCACCCTCTCCTGCGCTCGGGAGACCTCTAGCTCAGCCTCACGAGAGCGGAATGAGCCCTCGTGCATGGAACGCGCGCGCACCGGTAGCTGTGACAGCGCTGTAAGCGCGTCCTATGGTAAAGATATAAACAACCGTTTAGAGTACCGTTGGTCGAGACTAGCTGAGACGCCAGAAAGTCTGGTCGGTACCATTTTGAGTGTTTGTGCGTATGGCGCGTGCTTTGCTCGCCTTCCTAAGTGACACAAACGCACGTGCTGGGCTGCGGAGATCGTGCGCAGGGCTGTGAAAGTGTCAACAAATTTAGAATCACCTCAAGAGTGGGCTGGCGTATCTAGAGTGTGCCGGCCACCTGACGAACGCGCAAAACTCCGCACCGTTTGATGCTATTCGCATTAACGTAGATAATCATTCCCAAAGGATGGGTTCTGCTGATTTTTTTCTCTGAATCGATATTCGCAGTTAGTCTAACAAAAATCAAAGACGTGTACAATTGCGGCTCGTATACCATTCTCAGCATCACACAATATGCTATCTATGTAAACGGCAGTTAGGAACTTTTGTCCTTCGATATGCTTGCGGCCCCCAGATAACATTAAACATACTCCTATGGCCATGGAGGGTTCCTTTCTATTCTAAAAGAGTACATCTCTGTTTACATCTCTGTTCACGGGTTTTTGCGACTGTTTTGGCAGCTACCTTCGTGACCACCCAACAATGGTGTCCTACTTAGGATGTAAATCATATAATTATGTGATAATCTGCGGAGAACCAGAAAGGTCGAATCTTGGACCTTTGCATTTTAATATTTTTATAAATGAACTTGCAACTTGAGTCAGTAACTCAGAGATGCTACAGTTTATTGACGACGTGAATATTTATCGTAGAATCCGCACGCCTGCTGACTGTGAACTGTTGCAACAACGATGTTGAAGCGATTCGCCTGTGGTGTTGTACAAACCCGCTGCTTTTAAACCTTACCAAAACTAAGCTCGTCTTTCTCTCCCGTAAGGCAAATGTGAATATTAGTCCCTATAAATTCGACGACTCAGAGATTTCATTATCTTCAGTTGTACGTGACCTTGGTGTTTTTATTGACTCACGCCTCAATTTTAATTACCATGTTTTAAAAATTCTTAATGATTCCTTACGCATCCTCGGCGTAATTGCCCGTATTACCCATAATTTCCTCAATTACACCATCAAATTTCACCTATTTCGGACGTTAGTTTTATCATGATTGAACTTTGGTTCCGCTGTGTGGAATCCCCTGGGCGTCAGTCAAATGTTATGGTTAGATTGCACACCGCGGCGATTTGTAAAAATAATCTATAATCGCCACATTGGACGAAGATTTTTTTTTATTACGTGCGTCTCTTGGAGACATTTTGTCTTGCCCCTCTTTCGGATAAACGACGAGTTCGTGACATGATTTTTTTTTATATAAAGTGTTCAACGCTGGTATTGAGTTTTTCCTGTTAATGAGTATCATCTCACTTATGCTCCCCTGCGACAAATCCGGTCTACGGTTTCTTTTTACCATTCTAACTTAGAATCTAGTCCTCCGTTGACTCGGACGCAAACCATGTACGACAAGTGTTTTTATCCTGACGTAAACCGTCTCACTAAACTTGAATGTATTAAAAAATGTATTATACTGAGGCCCACTTTGCAGTGTGAAAATATTTTTAGTGTGAGGGTCTTTCACTTCGTGCAGGTGTAACTCTTCTAAGAGCTTACCAGCTAGTTTTGAGTCACAAGAATGCACGGATTAATTGATTGATTGATTGATTGATTGAGTGAGTGAGTGAGTGAGTGAGTAAGAGAGCGATAGTTGGTTCATGCTATGGTTTCTATTTTCTGGTCTAGGCGCTGTATATATATATATATATATATATATATATATATATATATATATATATATATATATATATATATATATATATATATATATATATATATATATGGATATATATATATATGGCTTATTCATCTGGGGTACACCGCTCCGGTCCAGCGCAGGAAACTCATTCCACTTTGGTACACGGAAAGCTGGCGGGGGAGAAGGAAAAGCTCCCCTCTCCCCTGTAGCCTTCCCTCCACCACGAACCGTACTGCACCGGAGCGATGCGGGCCCAGACGAACCCGCCATAAGTAACCGGGAGTACGAGATTCGAAGGGTAGATGAAACAGACTTTTGGTGGCAGTCATGCCAGACCTGTAGCGCCTGCGGGTGCAATACTCGCGTACAAAAGACTCCCATGCCGTCTTGAATTTAATTTTCATGCCCAATTTTTGTTGGCGCAAACCAGGCAAATGAACGTCACATCAACGTAAGATAAACATGCACGGGAGAACAGGCACAAGGAACTTTCGAACCTGTCGGAAGATGATAAAGATACCTAGTTAGCCAGCATCCTTTGCCCGCATCCTCAGCAATCTCAGCTCCACATTTGGGTTTATGTACAAAACAGGGCACTGATGTGTCCTCTCAACCGCAGAAACAATCCGTGAAGCCAAGTTGGTTGGTTTCTTGAAGTACGATCCTTTGACCAAATATGAAACCACTGTTATCCTGGGTGATCTCGACCCACCATTATTCGCTTTGACTCAAGAGGCCGCTAGAAAAATGTTGAAGTTTTCTTTGTGACGGCTACTTCGCCTTGTCGACGTGGTGCTTAAACTTCGCTTCGCCAACCGATCAGGTGAAATAGGTGAAGTCTACATACAGCTTTTAGGGCGAATGCTTTACCTTGTGTTACTCGTATAGAAGCCTACACCTATCATGTTGATAGGCAGCAGTTGAAGCTAACGAAGATACCCAGTCGTTTCCAAATCAAACATGAAGCTGTTTTTACTCTATTTACGCCCACAACGAACATTAGTGAAACAAGTAGGACCCATAAAGAACCAAGCGCAGGAATAAAAAATAAATTAACACCTGCAGTATTTCCCAATGTGAAGGAACTTACGGTTTCCTAGTTATAATAATGTTCGAAACTGCGACCTTAGATTAAATTTATCTTTTATTATTTTTTGAAATCACCTTATTTAAAGAAGAATTCGATCTAAGAGTTTTATCTTTTTTTCTCCTAGAGTAGAAAAATGAAATGGTAGCCTGGTAGCCTCAGAGATTTGAAAACGCAATTGAAGGGTGCATATTATAGTTTTATGATGTGCTTCTCCTAAGGCTTCCAAAAGCTCTCAATAAGTTGGAGTACGTCTGACTGGTTTTTCTATTTACTGAACCTTACGCTGCTCTATCTGTGTTCGTTGGCATAACGGCTGAAACGGCTTTCTTGAAACCATACTCCGTTGAAATACGAACCCTAAGTGGGTGTGCCAGATATTTGCATACGTTACGGCGAGTGCTTGTCTGTGCGTGAAATGGGGAACTGCGGATTTGAGGTGAAAGGAGAGGTATATACGTTTTTTTGTTCACAGCCTAAACCTCGGTTTTTTTAGACAAAAGGAGATTTGACTCTGGGCCTTGAATGGGAATCAGTATGTCTCGGTTATTGATGCGCCAAATCTTCGTGGACATTTTTGTTTTCGCTTTTTTTTCCTGGCTCCAATGCCGCCTTCGATTTCCACTTTGAAGTCGCGATCCCAATTTTGGAATTGTAGCCGCGTCAAATGGGCTTTCCAAATTTCACAGAAGAAAGGAAAAGAAAAACAAGAAATCCCAGAGGGTTCTACTATTCAAAGTTTTCTTCTGAATATTGAATGTGCGCACACTTTTACCTTCGAAAGGAACATTAAACCTTTAGCAATAACAGAGCATCATAAGTAAAACAGTATCACACAAAATAAATAGAAAGGAATCTTTTGATGCTGAAAAGCATTCACACATCTGCTACAAATCCGAATTAGAAAACAAATTGTTCGGGATATTTTAGTAATGCGTGTGTTAACATTTGATAAAAATTGCAAGTGATGGCACATTATTTCAATAAAGGAATTTATACCAAGACTGGGGTTTGTCTATTATTTCGCAGTTTATGTATGGTATATCAAGACATATAAAGTTTCTGTATATATCCACCTGAAAACAAAGTTATTAAATTTAATTACTTCGTAGGTTCTTCGACACTCTTAGTAGTTCCGTTATTTCGAATGAATATGCAATGCTCTTGCAGGAAGGACTTCAGATGAATTCTTCAAGTTTCACCTCTCGAATCGGCGTATACATTTTATCTGGCATACAATAGCAGGTCTTAAATAATACTTTGTTTTTTAAAATTTGAAAACTCGGTCCTAAATTTTGCTAGTGGCTGAAGATAACAATGAAACGAGAGTGGTTGTGCCGTATGACTGCAAGGGGAGCGGGAAAAAATTTCCTTTCCGATGAAAAAAGGATGGATTAGCCTGATAAACAAAACAGTAGTTCCCAATGTTTGGTTGTTTACAAAACTACTGAGCCAAGCTCCATTATTGGTTGTTTTCTAATGTCTTTTATCTGCTAAACATGAGCGCAGACCGCTGGACTTCAAATAAGGTATTCCAAATTATGTTTCAATTGGGGTTGTTCAGAGTTGCGACTGTTGTCGTTAACCTATGATTCATTACTTAAAGGGCAACTCCGCTCAATTCCGAGAAATTTAGGCTTACATGTGATTCCATTTCACAAAGCGCTACTAAACAGCTCTACGTCGTCGAATTCGCGAATTGTAAAATATTATTTGTGTAATCTTAATTTAAACATCAGCTGATACCGAAACCGAAACTTCGGTTGCGTCAGGCAACATTGGCCTCGTGTTGTCAGAGTCATGGCCACGTCACGTCGAACCACGTGGTCTTGTGACGTTCGTGGGGGCGAGGAACAGGACACGCGACGCGGGTGGGTCACTTCGGATGGCGCGGGGGGTGATGGCCCGGGGGAGAAAGGGAAGGGGAGAAGACGGAAGAGGAGAGGGGGTAGCGGAGAAACAGACCGATAAGCGCGGAGGGCAGCGCAAACTAGCGCATCCGCGTTACGGTGATCACGTGGACGCCCTTGAGCCAACACCGGGAGGAGAAACTCATGACGTCATTGTTCAATTTCGCTCTTAGAAGTAAAAACAAACAAAACGCGAGAATGACGCAGTCATGCCTTTGGCGTGGTGGGTCAACGTTGGCCGCTCCAACTCCGTCGCATTGACTGCGCTGACGATTGCGCCTCACGCCGCACGCTAGAGTTGGCAGATTTCGGCGACTCGGCTCATTTGAAAGTTTGCTGGCCAGTTTATTAAATATATAGACGGAATTAGATCGAAATATTTGACACGGGGTCTTCCTATATGATACTGAAGAGGGCTGCATAGTTTTCTAAATATCAAAAATGAAGCAGAGTTGCCCTTTAAGCAGCGTCAGTGTCAGTATGTCTATGTGTGCCTTTGCACTACGATACTTGAAGCCTAATTATTTTGAATGTTATATGGGGCATACAATATATAAAGCGTCGTCTGCCAGGTAAAAGATCCACATTATACAAGGGTCCCTTTGCCGGTTATTAATAGTCTTCAATGGATTCAGGATATACTCCTCTACTTTCAAAATGTATCCACAAAACTATTTTTAGTTTCGAAATATTATTAGAGGCATACACGTATCAAACTCCATTAAACCTCAGCCTGGAAACTTTGGTCACCGCGTTTTACTTTGATTGTATCCATACTTTAGAGTAAAATATTTTATTGTGTCCGCAAAAAACAACTGAAAATAAAACAGCTCCGGATTTTTTTCATGTGAGTTGCTTCAGACTTGAACGAATGAAGCGTATAAGTTATTGCTTTTCTGATTGAGGTTATCAGATATGCTTCTTTTTTTTTTTTAGAAGAGCTTATCTATTTCTTTTTTGTTTTTGTTCTCGTCAGCTCTTATGATTTTATATGTGAAAAAGGCATGCCATTGTGAGTCAGTGCTCCAACGATTCCGCCAATAAAAAATACAAAGCATAACAAAACATTCTTCCAGAGGCTGTACAATTTTTTTTTCATTCTTCCAAATTCTGAACATCAGTCGCTATTTAAGATGAAACCGGCTCGAGTTTAGTAGTAACGTCGTACATTCCCTGACTCATTTTCTTCTATGTATTATTAAGGGATAATGTACAACGTATTATAACAGCTTGTTTAGAAACTATGGTTGTTATAGTTGGCTGAAAATAAAACTCAACTTTCCCGCAGTTTTAACGATGCGTCCTTTTATGTTTCGTTTTACTAGCAGTAGACATGTTTTTTTTTCTGTGCCATATCTAATGGTTCGTGTTTTAATGTTTCCTCAATACATTTTAATGCATGTGAGCACGACTTCAATCATATATATGTCGTTTTCCGACATACCCATTTACTCGTGTGACCCAAACTCCAAGAAAAAATTCTAAATCTTCTTTATCGAGAAAGAGATTTCATTTTGTTCAGCTCTTCTACTGAGGTTGTGGATGTAATGGCACGACAGTTGCGTAAACCAGTTTTAGAAGACCATTTTCTGTGGAACGTTCTAAAGAAAAAGTTGTCCAAAAGCGTGTTGTGTATAAACCCACAAACATCGTACAACTTGGAAACGACCGCGCAATTCCAAACCTCAGCGCTTTCTTGCGAAATCGAGGTGCTATTTCCCGCGGCCGCGGTGACGTTAAAGATTATAAACAACCGCAATTTTCTTCCTTCTGTTGTTACGGGGAGCAATCGTACTGAAAATCTGAGACCTTGTAGAACAAAAATAGTAGGGCGCAAAGAAAACTGGGGTCATCAAAACAACGTCAGCGGGATTTCGCAAAAATAAATGTTCTAACGCAGAAAAAAAAATTAGAGACGTCGTTGCCTTGTAATGTGTCCTTAAGGAAAACCACGGGGAGAACGAGAATCTTTGAAGAAATTGTAATGTCGCCTTGAAAATTCGATATTGATATCGAGAATATTCTGAACGTTCCCTTATGAGCGGGCACGCCGGAACGGACATTCTTCAAAGTATTTTATGTTCGTCTTTGTGTCTTATGTGGCTCATTTTGGGTGAATTTAAACTTTTCTGGCGACTGATTGAAAGGAATACAAAGGCCTATGCCAACAAGTTTAAACTGCCTTTCACTGATTAAAAACAAACAAAAAATCTTACCTTTTTATTTGTTTGTTATTGCTATACATTGAACAGACGCGGTATCTGGCAAGAGCGAACGGCCCTTGTAACATACAGTTTCGTCGCGCAAAACCGGATAATAAAGAGGAAACAAATCCCGCTGAAACTCGCCAAATAAACGCGTAATTGTTTTCCTATTTTGTTTCACTATTTCCTTGGCCGAACGGCAAGATTTATTGTGGGCTCGAAAGAACGGCCGAGTGTCTGAAACAAGATTCTTAGAACAAGTTTCCAGAAAGAAGGGATCGTCTAAACAATCTAAAGTAAAACAAAATTGTATCTAATTTTGGCGTGTATGTCTGTGGAAAGAAGCGGATGAAAAGAGCGCCACATTGATGCTGGGTAAACGAATAGACGGGTAGCTTGTTCGTCATTTGTAACGATTTCCTATTGTTTTCGTCCTTACTGCGATTTAGCTGTCTGTACCTCCATCCGCCCCCGAGATTAGGCGAGATCTGAGCAACTTCCGCACGCGGATTCGTAGCTAAAGCTGACCTCAATTCTAGCTGTTTCTGTGCACCACCTTATTTCTCGTGAGAGAGCCTGAATGGTTTTCTGCGTAGATTCATTGCGACAGCTGTTGGGTTTCCTTGAATGGTTAGCCAGTGTGCTCTAACGCTAGCAGCCACTTAAGCGCTCGCAAATTTGGAAGGCTGAGTCTGTCTATTAGTTTTTCCCAGCAATTCCTTGAACCTTTCGGTTCACGTATTCGTTTGAAATTTTTCCTTTAAGCTGAAGCAATGCACACAATTTTCATATTGACTGCCTTCCTTTCGTGATGCTTCAAAGGGGACAATATATTCTACCACGTTTCGACCGTTGTTTTCTAAATGTTCCCTAGACCGTGCGGTAGACGAATGTTAAGAATCTATAGTGACTCATAGCGTAGAAAACACCGGGCATGCAAAGTCCTGGGCATGTTACGTAGTATCGCTTCGCGGTTTATGGAGGGGTTACATGGATGCGACCGTAGCGAATCGAATCGAAATTCGCTTCCTAATACTGGGTAGAAGTGGAAGGGAAAGGAGGATCGGGGGCGTGTGATTGGTCACCTCTCGATTCGACGCGCTACGGTCGTATCCACGCGTCTACGAATCTGCGGCATTAGTGAGTTTTATTAAATTGTTTTGATACCTCCGATACCCTCGGTAACGATACCAGATAACGATATGATGCATGTGCCAAAGCGGCGGCGGCAGAGCATCGGGTACGGTTATCAGAGTCATCGGAGCGATCTACTAAAACTCTCTAGTAGCTGACAAGACTGCCCAAAGGCGATTCGCGAAGCAAGAATTGTGAACACAATGAGCCACGCCCTTCGTTTTTTGGGCTCTCAGTGAGTACAGACATTGATGTTTTCAGTCCCTACTGTGCTGTTTCAATACTCCGCAGGCAACGGATCAGTCATGTTCATTTAGACCACTAATAACCCCACGTAATGACCGTATATCAGAAACTAAGTATCGCGACCAAGCAAAAGTTTCCCTACGACTCTGAAGTCCACTTTCCGAACTACAAACCACCGCAAACCCGCTTATCATGGAGCCATACACCAACGGAACCAACTGCGCGACGATTACGCCGGGCCGGGCTCCAACATCCGTCCGCAAACATCGCCTCCGTTATCGCCGCCGCTGACAGTCGAAATTGATCAATGACGATCGAGCCTCCGCGATACCGGAGAGCGGATCCGGTTTCCCTTTCCCCTACTAAGTCTCGCAAATAGCCGGACGCCACGCTATAGACACTACGTAGACGAGCGCGCGCGCACACACACACACACACACAAAATAAATAATAAAGACTGGATTTTACGTCAGTCCGCCGTCTCGCAAGACGAAAACAGTGCGGTCTGGCTCCGCTAGATTGGCTCCTAAGCCCGGGGTTTTACCCCCGGACTTCAGCAGCCACCGTGATTAGTGGACTCGCCCTGCCGGCAACAACGAACGACCCCTCCCCCCCCTCCCACTGCCACTCCCCACAGCAAAAATCCACGAAAGCGCGCCCCCCCCCCCCCCCCTCTCCCCTCCCCGAAATCGTCCGGTTCCTGAAGCCTCTGTTCTGGCTCTGCTCGCTTTGCTGGTAGCTTTGCGCTTGCCGAATTGGTGTTCCCGGGGACTGCTGTTGTTCGAGTAAATGAGCCGAGCTGTGAGCAACGGTAATGCTGTCAGATAGGGAGCGCGAGGAAGGGTGCTGCTCGCTAACGATTGGGCGGATGCTCCGCCGTAGACGCGGCTTCCTTGATAGAACAACGGGCCACGGACTGTGGACACAAGGAGGCACGGAGCGTCCTGTGCGCCGCGCTGAGTTTTCTGACCTCGGTTCCACCATAATGGGGCTGGGCGGATTTACGGTCGGGTTGCTTCGAGTAAACAAGAGACCGTGACTGCCGATTTAAACAGCAGGTAGGTAAGCGTAAGAATGAATTGGGGTTTTGGTATGCGCTTCCTGGACTTCCGAGTTCTACTCAGGAGCGTGAGGAAGAAGCGAAACACAGAGAGAGACGCACGGAGCTTGCGCCTGCCGCACTTTTGTGGAATGTACGATTGTTGTACAAAGGTCCAAGGCAGCATCACTTGTCCGAGACGCAGAATACTCAGCTACGCATCACTACTTCCGTCGGATAAAGTCCTGCCGTATGCATAAGGCAAAGATAGATCACGAGTAGTATTCGTATGTAAAGGTTGCAAGTATGCAGCGGCAGTAGCTGAAGTTTTAGTTTTTGTTATTGTATTGAGTGGTGAGAACATATTTCCTTATATTGTTTCTTACGACACCTAAATAATATCAGCATGAAGTATTACACGTATATTTTAATATGTTTGATTAAATAGTGTAATACAGGCCATTATTGCATTAGTCTTCATGTCTATTAGGACTTTGAAGCTTGTGTTGTCCAAATAAAGATGAAGTTTAATCATGCCCAACAATTCGGGGTTGAATATCAGTGCCATGCGTTTGTAACTTATTTCAATAAGGCGTCAGTTACGCTTTGCATGGGTATAACTAGTGTATATTTTTTTCATATGAAACTATGAATTCTCTACTGGACAAATGATTATAGAATTTTATATTCTTACGGACTATTCATGTACCAGAAATCAAAATATATATTTCTTGAGTGCCGCCACCTTCGAGGAATGTTTTATTGATAATTCATGAGGTGTAACTAAATAGCAAATATGATATTATAATTACACCGACTACAATGAATGATATATGTAATGAAAACCAAAACCTGTTTCAGTCGAGTTTTGGTTGAAAGTATTTTTTTTAATATTTCATTTAGTAAAAAGTAAAAGAAGGAACACGCACTCGTTAGCGGACTTTTAGTAATGTCAGAAATATATGTATTTCGTCAAGTATCACGAAGCAGTCTGCACACTCCAAGAGGTCATGACTAATTTTGTGATAATAATGAAAACCACTCGCGCATCAGAAATAGAGGAACCTCAACCGCTAGCGCCCTTTAGGCTGGTCAAACCCAATTAGTACACGCGCGGCTTTGGGGAACTTTGCAGAGCGCCTCAGTCTGCTGTCCTAGATTCGCCTAGCAGAATGGAACAAAGCCATCCGGCCTAGAAGCCGAGTATCCAATTGTGCCCGAAGCTCGCAGGGTCCGGCAACTGTCGACAAATGTTCGTCCTTGCTGCGGCCCTGGCTTTTCTCCGGCGACGCCCCAGGATCTCCGGCGATCCCAGCAAAGCGCCTGAGCCGAGGTTGATGAATGAAAGCCGTAACCGGGTCCCCAGGCTGCAAACGCTGGCACTCGGAACCTGGTCCATCCATTTCGGCTTATTCCGGCGCTCTGAACACGGTTCAATGCTCTCTAGATGTCACTTCCCGAGATTCATGAACACCGCTGTCTTCTTTGTTTTGTTTATTTCGACGTGGTTTTGTTGCGAAGGGGTAGCGTGCTAAGCTTTATTCAGTTTTTCTAGGGTGTGTGTTGCCGACAAGGGCATATTTTTGTTGTGATGGATGACATAGAGGTGCTTCGCCTTCTCGGGCAGGAGTCTGCGGGGCTCTGTTTTGCTCGTGTTACAGAAATGTCTTTATTTTATAGCTGGATGCAGAAAAGGTTGGGGACGAAATGCCTTTCTGGCGAAAATCCCATAAGGCGGTCACGACTTATCAATCGCTGCAGCTTGCAGAGCTCGTACTCGCTTGTGTGTAATGCATTATTTCACAGTACGATCAACTTCGCTGGTAGTTTATGAAACGCTGAGCGTAGCGAGTCCATTGTATTTTATTACAGCTCCATAGCCAATGAGGTTGTGGCATTAACCAACCAGAGCGCCCAATGGCAAATCACGGAGTGAAAACCTCGAGTATAATAAGTCGCTCCCTGTGTTGCTGAAGCTGTCAATGATCATAGACATTTTTACGTTAGGGTGAAGTTGGTGTGTTTGTATCTAGTAGAAGCTCGATATGACGGGAACGAAAAACCAAATTAATACTTCATTATATCTACGCTGACGTTGGCTACGATGACACGGATGCCAGCGTATACCGTATCGCATCGATATATCTGGACCATGAGCATGTAGAAAAGGAAAGAAGAGCGGACTGGTTACGCGTGATTAGTCCCCTGTTAATTTGATGTGTACACTTAGCAGAGCGCGTTGGATGGAGTACAGTTCACACGGAAAGAATAAAAACACAGAAAATATACGAGGGACAGACACACACAGTACTTTCATGAAAGAACTGAGTGTGTCTGTCCCTCGTATATTTTCTGTGTTTTTATTCTTTCCGTGTGAAGTGCAATTTGATGTGTTTTGGTCGAATGCATGTAAACGCTGCCGTGTCACTGCAGTCAAAACATTCTGTACCTAAATAACTTTTTTATTATCTCGTTTTTTTTTGTTTTTGTTTTTTTATAAATGAGATGATGGCTTAATAGAATGTGGGAGAAAACTAATTTCGGTTTTTATATATGTTGTATATTTATTACACCATACATTTTCGTGGGTTGCCCTGATTTTAGAAATTCCTGAAATTAAAGCCATTCAAATATTGTCGTGGTTCAATATTAGCTAAGGCACATCAATATCTACAACCGCAATAACTACACGCATCAGCAAGGCAAACACCGCCCTCCAAGTCGCGCGAAGCGGACACTTTCTTTATGAATTCGTAGCTCTTGTCATTTATCAATACCGTCTTACTCCTATGGCTCTGCATGAACCAAGTCTGCTACCACATCTATTTCTTGCCGCGTAGCCCTTGGATACAGCCTGTTCTCTGGGAAGAAATTTTTCGTTCACAGTCACGCCATTGATCTTGTGAAATGTCATTCCCGTGGATCTTTTCGTTCACGTAATATAAAAAAGGTCTGCCACACTGCAATTATATTACTTACTTTGCCAATTTTCTTCCAAAGATGTTTAATTTTAAAGGCTCTGTCTTTTGAAGACGTCTGAAGTGGCATGTTCCTGCAAATACGTTCTTAACAATGAGGGCGTTGCTGCAGAATTGTCATTTATATATCTCTTGCGTCGTGAAGTTGCCAAACACTGTGTCTGAGCTTGTAACTTTCGGCTGGAGACATTTCCTTTATCCATTTGTGTAAGTAATCATGTGTTCAGGGACCAGTTTCTTGGTAGGCTTTTTAGACCTTTACATTGGCCCCTCTTTCGGACCCTGTCCAAAAGATATTTAAAAAAAGAAGAAAAAAAAGAACGAGCAAAAGGCGAAATGCTACACTCTTTTGACATGCACTCGCCATTCATGTCTACTGGGGTTTTAGGCCTACTTTCAAGTTTGGGAAAAATAAAGGAGGGGCGAGGTATCTTGCAATATGTGACGTAAGCCTTGTCGTGGCGAATAAAAGAGACTGAATAACGGAGAATAATTTTAAATTTACGCAGTTCGAGAATACAAGCCCTAGTAGAAGAAGAATAAATAAAAAAAACGATTAAAAAACACGAAGTATGAGAACAGTGTTTAGGATTTCGTATAACAAAAAATACCCCACTTACCTATTTTTTTTTTGATCAGGCTGTTTTTGTTGTTGTTGTGCTTTTCTCTAGATTATGTCGAAACGCGATAGCATTGCGTTTCTTGCAGGAAGACCAGATTCCGTTCACTAGATTGAGACTAGCCATATTTAACAGGTAACTAAGCATAAAATGATCAGACATTTTCATTCAATAAAGATGCTTTGTTTCTTTATTTCTTTGTTTCCTAAAGATTTCGCGTAGTCATGGCGACGGCATATGTCATGCCTCTTTTGAAGGCCAGATGCTCTTCTCACGTTTCCAGTGTCTCGTTAGCATGGCAATCACGCTAAGCCTCAGTTTGCCGCCGTTTTTACTCAGTGACGCCGTTTTCAATCGATACCTTTGTCTTGCAAGGCATTGTGGACAAGACCGGAGTACTTCCAGCGGGCGTCTCACTTTTATCTAAGAGTGGAACTAACTGAAGCACGCGCTTGTCTACCAAGTCTTAAACGAGACATCAGCGTGAAAAGCCACCCCTCGTCTGCTGACCCACATAAGCGACCGACGTACGAATAAGAGAGAGAGAGAGAGAGTGAAAGGTAGGGGAAAACATCGCTCATTATCCGCCTGTGCGGCGTCGTGTCACCGTCAAAGAGTTATTATAATGTACTCTAGAGGTTCAACTTGTACGCTAGAGGTTCGCTCAGCCATCGAGGACGACGACGATGACAGGAGACAAAAGGTGCAACTTTCTGGCCCTGGACATGAATGCATCGGGGGCGGCAGCCGTCTGCCTCGACTGGGTCGCCCCCTGGAGCCGCTTCCTTCACCGAAGCGAGCGGCCACACCGTCAACCGCCAGGGCTTTGCCGTTGAGAACGTGGACCGAGCGGCCCATCGAGGGTCTCCTTGACTCGTTGACCTGTTCACCTGAACCGCCACCGAACCTCCAATACTCGCGCGGCGGTTCAGAAGAGCAGGTCGTCCTCATCATGCCCGTCATCTTCATCACCACCGAACTGCCGGGACTTTCCCAGCTCCAACACACGGTGAAGCCTACGAACACCGCCCTGAGAGCTTGCCAAGGCCAGCTGGACGGAAGACCGGCCCAGCGAGCAGCCCACCGAAGGGCGCTGGGCCCTCATCACCCGCAACATCGGCCCCCACCCTCGCCCGCGGGCTCCATTTTAGCATATTCGGCGTATCTCTCTCATCTATATGTCGTCGTCCTCCCCTTGTACAGATCTTCTCATAATCATCATCACTAGACGTGGCACCGCGGGCTTCCATTGTACGGGCAGTCACCTTTCCGCGGTGCCACGGCTCTCCTGAGCCAATGAAGATAACTATTACTATTACTATTACTAACTGGCGCTAGTTGGCTGTCGCACATTGAATCGGACCTGCAACCAGTCGAAAATTGACTTCCGGTAATGCATTGTATTCTCCTCGCGCCCGATTATAAGAGCAAGTATCCCGAATAATTCGCACGTACTAGGTAGCTTGGAACATTTCTCAGTCAGGCAGATGAAATGATTGGTCAGTTACGGTGTTTACCTTTCAAATTCATTGCATTAAAAATAGCTAAAACGGCTTGGTACATGTATTTATGCGCACTCTCGGACACTTTTAGCGCGAACACGTCGTCAGCGCTTTCAGCAAGGGAGATATAGGTGCCAAATGAACGAAGGACATCTGGAAAACCAAAAGAAACATCAAGAACTACGCAGTAGCACTGGTCAGTGCTACGGATCAGAGCACTGAGCCCTGTGCATGTACGATTAAAATAAATGAAAGGCCGCGTAATATAGCCAGATTTTTAATGACTACTGCTTTATTTTTTCTGCTTTATGCGAAAAGGATGACTGTTCTATGTTCAAAACATCACCCGCACGCTCGAAAGCTTTGAGAACAAGTGCGTGATAAAGCTGGCTGGCAAAGAAAATAATAAGAAGACAGAGCTTTAATAGTCCGCGTTCTTTTTTCTTTACGTTTTGAATAATTTAACCTCTCGTAGTGATGAAAGACGTGGCCATCTTTGTATATGACAGGACTGGCAGATCAGCGATATATGAGCGTCACCGGAATGCTGAGAAACCTTGAACACACACTAAATTCCTTTCGATTGTTATTTTGCTTAGAATCGTCACCTTTTTTACACACCTGCCGTGGAACACACGTTTGGGCCTGAAATAGAGCAGAGATAAACATCATTCACTAATAAAGAAAAATCTGCTAAATAAAAAATTGCACATTTAAAATGTTATTAAAGGTACATACTCTTCGGTAGGACCCAAATAACAAAAGTGTTCCATGTTATCTTATGACGAAGAAAGAAAGTGCACGCACGTTTTTTCATAGGAGTGCACAGGAACACCTCAAATGCAGACTTGTTGCTGTCTGCTTCAATTTCTGTCAGGGAAGTCACATACACACTAGCTCCCGTTGAACCTTTAGCGTACATTATAATTACTTTATGGTCACCGTCGTTTGAGGAGAGAGAGGAGTGGGATAAAAGTGGATAGGGTAGCGAAAGGGGTAACGAGAGCCGATGAGGTTGTCGTTCTCTCCGCCGTGTGCCTATCCAGCACCACACCGTCAGTCAAGTTGTTTGGGGTGCGCCACAAGGCCTCTAGAGCAGCTGGAGCAGCGTCGTGTCCGTCGAGTAGCCGATGAGGGCCCTGACCAGGGTGTAAGATAGACAGGTGGGGAAACGAGAGCCAAATGAGCGACCGGATTGTGTCCCCCTCGGTTTTCTCTTTTTCTGTGGCGCCATCTACGTAGAGCACCGCGAACTCTCACTCCGGGTGGGCGACAGGTGACGACCGGCTAAACTGACGGAGATGGTTTCTCGTGGATTTTCAATGGAGGACTGTCGTGCTCTCGGTTTATTTTGCGCACTCTCCCATAGAGTCTCATGCAAATCCGATTACGATTTTTTTCTTCTCGTCGCAGCGCCATCTGTCGCAAATCGGGGGTACCCGCAAGCAGACGAGTACACAATCCGGTCACGGCGCTGCGGTAGGCTTCTATGGGCCGTTTCCCCACCTGTCTAGCTTACACACTGGCCCTGACTGCCTTTCTCTCCGCAGATGTGCGTCCCTCTGGTCGCAAAATGTGCTGCGTCATGGTGCATGGCAGCCCCAAGCGCGCGAACCCCGCTTGCAGCCCTACCGAAAAACCCCGTACGACTTTTCGCTATCTGGATTATGCAACTGGAAATCAATCTGGATTTTATCTGGATTCTATCTAGATTTTAGGTTTTCAAAAATTATTCCTTTGTCTTCCATCTGGATTTCTGGTTTCCAGAAACAAATCTCCGGTTCCATAATCCAGATAGTGAAAAGTTATACTGGGTTTTTCGGTAGGGAGCCCAGCCCGCTGGTTCCTATTATCCTCGCAGTCGGGGAGTAGGTGGGCTTCGTTGGCGGACACGCCGCAGGTCTCACAGTCTCTGGTCGACGTGCCGGCCGAACCTATGAAGCCGACTCGGTGTAGTTGTACAGCCCGTCCCCAGTCGTGAGATCAAGGCTGCCGTTGGCCGGTCACGCGCAATAAGAAGAGGACATTATGAAGAGATGAGAGACTCATTGAAAGAGAGGAGGATATTTAGGTCGAACATATGTAATGACAGTTTATTGCATGAATTACATGTGTGCATTGCAAGTGTTTTTAATCAGCATCAACACACTAAAGTTCATTGGTGTCCCCGGTTGAAGCATAAACAAGAAACAAAACATTGTTCCTTTCTGGATAGGAATTTTGATTCTCATTCGGTGTTCTACTGGTCTTCATGGTGGCAAACCGAGGAATCCATGCGATGTATCTCTTTATTGATTCAAAGTTTCGCAGCTGCCGCACGCTGCAGTATATAACGCATTTTTAAATTACAAAAAAAAATGCAATATCCTAAATTGCCATTTTCAGTAAAGACAAGAATCTTCTGCGTGCCTTAAACATCCAGACCTCCTTCTCTTTACAGAGATTGAAAGTCCAACCGGTCGGTGGGTCAGAAAAGTGGATTGACTCTTGGACAGGCTATACCTTTATGGCATCTTTTCGCCAGTAAAAGTCACTTCTGGTGGCACCTGAATTCAAATATGATATTTAGACCATTCAAAAATAGTTTACTTAGTACACAGCTCCACACACTAGGTAGCGCAAATATCTACAGATATCTGCAGACAACTACAGATACCTAGATACATCAACGTGGGCTGGCGGGCAAGTAGCCACGACACGAAAGTGGCATTGGACTGCGATCTATCGTAAGCTCTGAAAAAGTAATTTATGAAAAAAAGAAACGCGTCAATCTTGAGAATTGATGAGTAACACATTAATCTTCGGCCAAACATGATCGTATTTTCAATCAGGACAGAATTACGGTGGCTATAGCGACCTGAGTGTTTGTGACTTGGCCACGCTTGTGAATAAGATTACTTCGATTTCTAGTTGCCCATGTGGGCAAAGTCAACTACTTAAATAGAGAGCATATATATTCGGGGTATTCCACGTAAATTGAGCCCAAGTTAAAAACTATTTGGGTGCATTTTAGGAAGACGAAATCTAACGAATAAATTTGTTCATTGTTTGGAGCAGCTCAGGCTCTTTTTTGGATTATCCCAATTAAATATTAATAAAGATTAATTAATTAACTTTTAAAATGTTCAATTTATAGCAAAATTTCCAATAACAAAGTCGGTAGAGGGTCCTCAGAAACACCGAATTCAATGTTTTTATCAAAAAACCTCAAATACGGTTCGTTTTTTCAAACTTCAAAAAAAGTGCCCGAATTATGAAAAAAAAAGAAACGCGAATTTGTTAATAGCGTTTATTCAACAGTGCTCTATTTAGCACGCAGGCTTAGTTTATTTAAGCCACGACTGAGACAGCTGCAATACAAGGTGCACAAGCGCAAAGTCACGCGTTTTTATTTTTCATAATTCGCTAACTTCTTTAGAAGCCCATAAAAAAAGGTGATAAAGACTTTTGAGTAAATATCACTGAACTGAATATTTCTGAGGACGCTCTACAAATTTGTTATTGAAACTTTTGTTCTAAATTGAATATTTTATAAGTTATTTAAATAATTAGTTAATTGGGCTAAATACAGACATTAAAATAGCTTGACTTGCTCCAAACAATAAACACACTTATTCGTTTCGTTTCGTCTTCCTAAAATTCACCAATATAATTTTAAAACTTGGCTTAAGTTCCTTGGAATATCCTCATACATATATTAATAAACGGCTTATAAGATAAATTGAACATCCTTCAACATTTTTCAGAAAAAAAACAATTCAGCATGTGAGACGCACGCGACGTTCACTACCTGCAAAATTTCACTATACAAAGATTCAAGTTTGGTAACCTAAAAAAGGAAGAAACAAAAATGGACTGACGTCGTGTTTTCAAAAAAAAAAAAATAAGGAGCACTAAAACAAGTTCAAGTAACGAAAAGGGAACACATACAAAAATCAAAAACATAAATTAATCGCGAAGAACCTAAATATTCCTGCGATGATTGCATATTTCGCAATCGAGGGCCGTGAAGGAAAACAGTTCAAAATGGCGCAATGTGCGAAAGTTGGCTTCAGATGAACGCAACTAGGCCAACTAAATATATACCTATATACGTTGCACAAAGACTGCAGTCACTCGGCAATCATCTTGATTATCAAGGTTTCGTTGTTGTTTTTTTATCACATTTTTACACTAAACTTTAGAGACTACGGGGCAAGCCGGTACCCCTGCTCCCGCAGAGGAGGTCCACATTTTAAAGGCATTTCTCTGTTCTCTACATAAAAAGGTAGGACAACATTGTTGCTCGTTGTGCTATTTGAACAAAATGTCCATATTGTGAAAAAATTTATCAAACTGGAACGAATAATTTTTTAAAATTCAAATAGTTCCGTAGTTTATTTGTGTTTTTTTCTCGAATGAACGCTGAATGTATATTTGCCAGCTTTAAGTGTTTCTTTGAAAAAATAAGGTTCCAAGAAAAATCGAAAGAAACCTGAAAAAAATGAAGGCATACTTACACTTTTTTAATCTATTTTGAGCGAGTGAGATATTACTTTTGCTTATGACGGGTTCGCACTATGGGCGTATCACCTATATTAGTCGTATTCTGTTTAAATAAAGTGAGCTGGGGATGCTTGAGATGACAGGAAGGGCTATTCCTCGTCACAAGGAAGGTATGTATGAACAAAAGAAAAAGTACTTTACAGTATGGGAACTAGTGTTTTCGAAGCATACTCTCTCGCTTTGTTACAAATCTTGCAACAAGAACTTTGTTTACCCCAAGTCAACTTTAAAAAGAAACAAAATCCTATGCAAGCAAAGTTTTATGTGGTCTAGAACTAATTTATTCAACTCTTAACAGCTGGTGCACTCGCTTATATTCAAATATTGTGACGCTGTTACGCTAAAAGAAAGCAGTGGCAGAACACCAGTTTTCTTGAGTGCGAAGGACGCTCAAAAAGAATAAATAACTTAAAAGATTTGGTGAAAGCGCCCCCCCCCCCCCGCTTTTTATTCCCGGCTTGACGAGCTAGCAGATCAATACAATTTTTGTCATTGTTTTGAAATTTAGCTGTGACAGCTGGCTTGAATTTTTATGGACAGCTTTCAATTTCCACAATCAAAAGAATAAAATATCGATCAAGTCCTTAAAGACGGATCGTCAAATTAAATTAAATGTAGTAAAAGTTCTGATATTGCCGTGAACTCTAAGACATTTAATCCAAACAAAACCCTGTTTTTCTTCCATGTTTACTTACCCAGATTGAAACATATTTGTTTTTCCTCCTTTATAATGGTGGTCCCACCTAAATTTCATTTTGTAAACGTGGCAGCGAAACTTTAATTACTTTTCGTCATCGACAATTTATCACTGCACAATAACTCCGATCGAACTAAATGTGATATTGTTATTATTCACCGCATCACAATCTTTAGAATACTTGAAAACATGTCAAACAAGCTGGCTTATGCTGTTTTTTATTCTTTCAGGGCGGCATTAATTATTGCCCCTCCGGATTTCGTTTCCATGACATCGTGTCAATTTCGCTCTGCTGAGCTGGCGAAAACTTCCGAATGTATTCCTATATCTTAATTACATGTGCCAACCTTGGTTTCGTGCATACTTTTCCCGACTTCGGCCTCTTTCGAGTCAAGAGCAAGTTTCCAAGGCGCGCTCTTCAACATGGGCCGCGCGTTTGAGGCTGTATTTTATATCGATGAAAAGACGGTGAGGGGGGTAATGGTTTGCAGTTGTTTCTGCGCAGAGTGGAAAGTTTTGGCGGTAGATTGAAGCTTTCGGGAGCAGGAATGCTGCGTTTAGGCATCAAACTCGGCCAAATATATATATTGTCTGTGTGTGTGATATAATAGCTTCCTTTTGGGGATAGTGAGACGCCACCTCGCACTTAGGTATTATCGCGCAGGTTAAAATATGGCGCTGCACAAAATCAGGGAAGTGTCACCTTGCTGTTATCTTTTAAAGCACCAAATGCTTTCTAACAGAACCCCATAATCCCAGAACTTGTCCTTCCGTCCGGGCATTTTCTGCTACATTTAGCGGAAAAATTGACGTCACGTCACGTTAGGTCACGTGACGTCATTTCTCCACTAAATTGTCATGTTGCCTAACCTCATGTGACAATTTCCGTGCTAAGAATTCATAGCGAAGTATATCCTTGAAATGCACTGTGCAGAATAATGCAGATTTGAAACACACATTACCAATAAATAACAAGCTAGCCCTGCACCCATAAAGTGCTTTCTTATTCCAACCAAGCTGAATGCCAGCCAGTGGCGTCACGAAGGTCAGCGGCACCCGGGCGGTAGCCCGCCGCGACCCCTTCCCCCCCCCCCCTCCTCCCCCCGCTCTCGCGTGCCCCGCAGCGACTCCCCTCCCCCCCCCTGCCCCGCTCTCGTGGCCCGCCGCGACACCCTCCTCAGCCCTGCACCCGGGGCGGTCCGCCCCCCCCCCCCCCCCTTGTGACGCCACTGATGCCGCCGCCTTATTATTGCAGAGTGTTGCAATGTAATTTGCATCATCTAATAGCCAGCAATATTTTTGTCTTTTAGAATATTTATTGCGTTAGCACAGAGTTTCGAAATGTCTTCACTATGCGGTCTGACTTTACTTTCTCCGTTCTCATTATTACTTTTCTTGCAACCTATTTGTGTTTTTTTTTTTTTGTTTTTTAATTTCGGAAATAAATTTTGCAGCGTATCTTAATTCTCATTATGCCCAGACGGGGCAAGGTATTCCTGCTAGAATCAATTCCGGATTAACTTAAATAAAACAAACGCCTCGGCGAGAGCCAGTTTCCTATGCGGAGGATTAACACACTTAATCGCCCCCCCCCCCCCCCCCCCCCCCCCGTTATCTCTGCAAACTACGGTTTATCTTCTCATTCCTTTTAGAGAATGCATTTTTTTTTTCTCTATTTTGTCCGGTTAATTTTTCCTCATAAACTTCAACCCCACTCTCGGAGAGACATCCGCTGGCTGGTCGTCGCGTATCGCCCCCCCCCCCCCCCCCCCCACTTGCCTTTTTTGTGCCGCCGTGTATTTCTATGCAAATGGCCCCCTACCGAACGTGCGCCCATCCCCCGCCACCACGGCGGGGCGCCGTCTCCTCTGCACGTCGTGTCGCACCCGTCGCTACGCCGTCTCCCTAATTCTGTTGCTAAAAAAAAAAATCGTAGAACATAGCGGAAGCTCGATAAAGATTAGAAACAAGAAAATCGAAAGATTTACATGCGGCCACACGCGCAGAGCGACGACAAGGGCGCGCATACCGCGCTCATTGAGCTTCGCAACGATCCGTTTCAATGGACTGCACTGGGTACGCTACGAGCCATTGAAGCCAATCAAATACCGCGTGAGTGTCACGTGACCGTCCTCCCGAGGAACGCATCGACGTGCGGGACGTGTTGTCTCGTCAAACGTTCAGGGCACTGAATTGGCTCTGATGGCTCGTAGAGTTCACAGCGGTTCATCGTAAGGCAAAACGGAGTATAGCCGTCTCCTGCTTCTCCCCCTTCCCCGTCTCCCCCCCCCCTCCCTCAAAAAAAAAAGCCGCAAAGAGAAAACTACATTTTCCGACTTGCAGAATGGAAAGAGAAGAATGAAGAGAGGAAGCCGCGCATTGTACTATATACGATACGGCTTCACCCTTCTCCTTCACCGCGGTTTGGAGAGTCTTCTACGAAACGAAATACTCCGGCGCTTCCAAGCTTCTCCGGCGGATTGATGGTCGAATGGGCGCCCTCAAAAGGCCCGTCGTATTGGCTTTCCGCTCTTTATTTTATTATTTTTTTTATTTTTTCTTGCCTTTGCTATTGCTGGTTGTTTGGCAGCGTCTTTTGTCTTCCTCGCTAAGCGAGGCCTGCTGCGAGGCCGTTATCGAATTGCGAGGGTAATTACCGCGCTTCGAAGACAAGCTCCTCTGCCTTCAACGGCAGTGTGCTCTCGCCCCCATTTTCCGTCCGATACGGGACTGGAATTACGGCCGATCTTGGTGCTGGAATGCCACTGTCAGACGATGTGTTATGGTCGGAAATTTAATGCGTGTTGCGATTGTTCTGCGTATTTCTTTTTTTTTTAATCGAGATTCGACGAGGGAATTAAGGTTTAATTTGATATGATCTTGCGTATTTAACTTTGTTTGCGTTCAATACGCACCACCAATGATATTGGGCAAGACGATTAGTTTTCGGGAGATTTTGTTTGTTTGTTTTCTGTTTAGAATGAGGGGCCTGGAGCGTTCATGCATATTGATTCCAGGTAGTTAACCAAATTTCAACTGAAACAATTTGTTCAGTTAAATGAAGCTAAGGCTTGCGCACGCGCTTAAACTGATTGCTCGTTAAGCTTTTCTGCAAATGCATTTTTACGGAAAGAAACGCAGCACGAAAGTCAAAAACCAGTAGAAGATGAAAGCAGTTTGAGCATATTAATCGCACATATTCGCATATATTCGTGGCCCATAGGGCTAGTGTACCAATTTTATTAAACTATCTCTGTTAAAGATATGGAGTGCCTTAAACATTCAGAGATGCAGCATATCCTTTCAAACATGTGAAGATGCGATTTAGTTTTGTTAGTGCTGGTAAGAATGTGAAGCCCCAGCCCCAAAAAACTGCCCTTGAATTACTTCGCATCCTTCTAATAATGTTTGGTGAATGTTTGCAAGACTCAAAACAAGCTGCATGGAACACCAGAATATTACCTGTTGTGCAGGCAAGCGCGGGGGATCTTAATGGTCTCGAGGCATATTAAAATCAAGAGCTAACAACAAATAGATGTACGTAGAATGGATGAAACGGGTCTGATACAATGCAGACCCTGCCAAAGAGCAAAAATACCACCTGAACCCTCAGCGAAGGAGTGTTGCTACGCTGCCTGACAGCCTGCGTAACATAGTACTCTTCAAGACCGTATACAAGTTCCATTCGTTGCGTCTGTTTACCCAATTTCTTTTCTTCTCTTTTTCATCTAGAAATTTCTGTTCGAAAAATAAATAGGAGCAGTTTGCAGAGTCCTAATGAACTCAGTGTGCGTGAATATGTATACATCTTGGTTTCTCTCTACATCTCTGTCAAGCGAAATCTATCGCCACTCTTTATGCGACATTGTTTACAAGGAGATATGTCGGGTGAAGACAGCATCGTTTGGATTTCTTTTTGAATATGTTCGTTGTTCTGAGGCATCGGGTCTCGCGACTTCTTGCTGAATTTAAAGACGATCCAGTTTGTCGCAAAAGTGGCAAGAGTTGTTGCGAACTTTGACTCGTTTGCAATCAGTACTATGACTTCAACAAATTGGGTTTTTTTTTTGTTGCTTGTCAATTACATTTTATTTATTTTTTTGCTCGGAATAGGTTTTTTTGGCTTGGGCGCAACAAATGGGTCTTAAACATTTAAATTTTTTTGTTAGTAAAATTTTTTAAAGCGTTGCGCTTTAAAAATCTTACAATAAAGGAATAATCACCGTCACAAATTTTGCAAGTACTTTTAAGGATTAGCCAAATTCAAGCAATATTTTGAGAGTTGAGTAGTGATCAAAATATTATTTTTTTATATAAATACTTATCAAAGCTTTGCATGCGTAAAAAAGTAGATATAATCAAAAGCTTAACAATCCTAAACGCATTCAAAAAAATGTTTCAACAGTAGATGTTTGTTTTACACCTAGAGTCTCCGG
Organism: Ixodes ricinus; assembly: GCA_037355805.1. Classification (NCBI taxonomy): domain Eukaryota; kingdom Metazoa; phylum Arthropoda; class Arachnida; order Ixodida; family Ixodidae; genus Ixodes; species Ixodes ricinus. The sequence goes on along the minus strand of JAZHYW010013140.1, from coordinate 267,620 downwards.
TCCCCTTGCGGAATTCATCCGCGAGACGTGGGCCGGACAGGCCGTCCGGACCAGGACGTTAGTCCCTATAAAAAAGTAAAGATTTTGCTTGCTTGCTCGTTTTACAAAAAGGAATCCCACACGCTCATAAATAAACGTAAAATACATGGACAGGTACCGCCAAAGAAAAATGCGATATTGAAAACTCTCTAAAAAAAATGAAAGACACCCTGTAATGCCGAATTAGATCGCAGCTCTTGAGGAGGCGGAGGGAAGGGTACTGAGGGAAGGGTATACCCCTTCTCCCTCCTCCTCATCATCCCTGATACTCCTCCTTCTCTCCCCTCCTCTTTCTCCTCCACGTCCTCCTCCTCCCTCCTCCACCTCCTCGCCCTCATCCCTCAACCTGCTCCCCTCCTCTCTCCTCTCTCCTCCTCCCCCTCCTCCTGCCCCTTACCCTCCTCCCCCTCACTCCTCGTCCTCCTCAACCTCCTCCCCTCTCCTCCTTGCCTCCCCTTCATCCTCCTCCTCCCCTCCCCTCGTCCTCCTCCTCCTCCTCCTCCCCGCGCGTTGCATTGCGAAAAATGTCCCATAATGCACCACGCGGGGACTCCTCGTGACGTCACACGTGACGTCACGAGCGCTCCCGATAGTCGCACCAAGGCGACGGTTTCGCCGACGCCGACAGCGACGCCAACGGCGACGGCGACGCCGCTCAAGCCGGAAACGGGCGCCTAAGAGCTGCGCTCTAAAAACCTTAAGTGAACAGCGGAGAGCCGTTTCAGCATGCTAAATCGCATGCCAAAATCAGTAAACAATGAAAACACCAGCATTATCTAATGAAGTCGGTTGGATAACCCGCATTCTTCAGATCAAATTTCCCCTTTTTCAAGTCATGCTTCTTGAGGTTAAGCGATTTTGGAGTACATATTATTCGGTGTAACATGTCTAAGTAGGAGGCAACAGCACAGAGGGACGGAGACACAACAAAGATGACAAGCAAAAAAATAGGAAAAAAATGAACGTCGACCTAAACCTTCGTACATTTGTATTTTGTGTGTCTTCTTTTCGCGCACTTGTGCTATCGACGCTCTTGCTTCAAACTATTGTAGGGACTTGACGCACCGCTAGGCCCGTCCATTCTGGAAAATAGAAAAAGAAAAGGAACGAAGAGACACGCGTGAGCCATAAGCTCACAAGGTTCAGTTCTGTCCGAGACACCAGTTAAATACAACGCTTTCGATCGCCCGTCTCCTGCCTGCTCCTTTCACCACATTTTCCCCCTTGCACTTCTCGGAATCCGATCAGCACTGGAGGCGGTCATCGGGTGCTCCACCGCCGAACTTGACTACGGCGCTGCACTTCGCTTGCCTTCAGATTTTTATAACGCGGAGCTACCCCAAAATGAAAGACAGTTGGACTATGTAGAAGAGCTAAAGCATTCTTTATCAATCTGGGACCGGTGCCCACACAACAAGTGATGTCCAGATCCCGAAAACAGCAGTACACGACACCGTTTGGACTTTTCGAAATTCTCCGCATGTCTTTTTGCCCTCAGATATTAGGTTGAGCTATTCTAGACTTTTATCGACGCTGTCCCGCGAAGGCTACCTTCCTTTTATTAAACCTGTAGGGGCGGTGCTCCAACAAAGCAAATTCGACGGACAGTGGCAGCCGATTAGTTTCTTTTCTAAGAGGCTCAAACCAACAGAAACGTGCTACAACACCGACATCAGCGCAGCTCCAGCAACACGTGCCGACCGTTCTTGAACACAATATTCACGACGTATGGAGTGGCTGCGTCGGCCAATATTGCAGTGCTTCCACAGCAACACTGGCCGACGCAGTGACAGAGGTTACCACTCCCTCCTCGGCAATATTGTCTTTGGCAGCGTAATTTTCCGGTGGCCGATGTCGGTCAACGAATTCTCGGCGCTGACTTCATCAGCCTCTACGGGCTCCTCGTGGATGCTAGAGTAAGGCGACTGATAGACTCTACCACGCGACCTTCCATCCTGCAACGGACGGCAATGCAGTCTACATCTCTGCCTGTACGATCAAAGGAGCGCTCAAGACCTCGCTGAGTAAGCTTCGGAGCCTTACTCAGTCACCTGAATGGACCCAAATATCTGTAGGGACTGGACTCACGCGCTAGGCGCGTTCAGACTCGAGAATAGAAAAAGACGCGCGTGAGCCATAAGCTCACGAGGTTCAGTTCCTTCCTCGAGAGCGGCTAAATTCGTTTACGATCGCCCGTCTCTTGCCCACGCCTTTCACAACAATATGACTCAACATCTCGCCAAACCTTCCATCTGAGAGCCTGCCTAAAGTATAACGAATACAATGTATACATTTTCCAAATAGTGGCAATGAGCCTCTTCCCATATTTCGTAAGCGTTTTTCTATTCAAGTGCACGTACAGGGCTCCTCGATTTGGGCACGGTCACTTACGTTTTAGATGCCCACGAAATAAAATAACAGAAGTAATGCCCGGATCAAAGGGGACAAAAACGAATCCATGGATTCTCGAAGCCTCCTTAGTGGCCCTTTTTGATCTTTCCTCCCTTAACTGGATTGGCGGCTCTGCCTCTCCCCCTTCCCCTCCCCCTCTCCCTTCTTCGAGATCACACTAAAGGCTCTTGACAGGAAGAGGATTGTAGAGTTTATAATCCCTCAAGCTAAAACAGAAATGCAAAAAAAAAAAAATCGAAAATGTGAATCGGCATTTAAAAGGCAAAAAATATATATATATAATAAAGCAACACAATTTGAAGGATTGGAAAGAGCGCGTAAACAGCTCTTTTTCATATATTTCTTCGCACCTACTGTCGCTTGCGTCGTAGACACCATGCCCGCGGCGAACGACGTCACTCCCTCGTTCGTTCCCATTTTTCTTCAACTACGCTGCCGTGTCGGAAGTCGACAATCACTGTTGCTGTTGTTGAATTAGTTTTTTGTAGACGGATTGTTATTTTTTCTGCAGGGGATTCGAGTCTCCTGTAGCATTAGGAGCTCCCTCATGGACGTCCTCAGTGCCGTCTTCTCATCCCTCACAGCTTTTCACGTCGCCGCATAATCACGTCGTCGCCAGGCCGCTCGCGCGAGGTGGAACAACGCCGAGAGCAGGTCTTTGTTCTTAGGGAAATTAAAGCGTAGCCCTTTTCCCCTCTTCAGAATAAATAAATTAAAAAAACCTTTTCCAATTCTGCTTTTAGTCGCCACCTTTGTCGCCTCTACAGGCCAACACTTTCCTTTTTATGTGTGTTGTGTGCGTTCCGCGCACGTCTAAAACGTTGTTTTTCTTTCCCTGTTTTTTTCTTTTTCTGTTGTTCCTTTTACGTTGATATCCTTATTCTGTTCCCAGAGTGCGCGGCGATCCTTTTCAAAATAAGCTTTACCTATTCACAAGCGCGTAGAATTTCGAATGCCCCGCGGAGCGGATAATGCACTCTGGGGATAACAGGATCAGGGTCCGCGAGCAAGAGTATGATGGAAAAGGAGCCATCAAGAAAGACGGCGGGGGGAGGGGGGGGGGGGGGGTCGCTTTGCTGCCGCCGTTGGCTCGCAGGCTGCTGCAGCGGCAATAGCGGCAATAGCGGCGCGGGCGGGGACATTAGGGAATTTTCGTAGATCGTTTCCGCTGTCCCGCAACGCTCTCCGCAACCAGCTACGCTAGCCGGAACTCTACAGTCAAGGCCATCGGCGCGCCGGCGCAGTAGCGGCTGCTTCGTTGCGGAGGGCTTAGCGGAGGAGAAAATGCGGTCTGCGAAAACTCCCTAGTATCCCAAGCCATCGATGTCTGTATGGTCAGTTGGACCGCGGGGAACGCTGTCGCGTCCTCTCAGTCAACCAGTTCGCCGGGAGCGAGCCCCACGACCCTGCGACCGAGCTTGCCGTAAACATGTCTGCATGCCTTACGAATAGAGCGCGGCGGGCACCACAGGCCATTTCAGCAATTCCGGGGCTTTGAAAGTGTCGCGTGACCACGCGCCCCAAGCACTGCTGCGGGCCTCTTCCAAGTGCACGTGACACTCACAATGAATTGAATTGGCTCCGACGACTCACGGCGTCGCCTGCGGTCGATCGTAACGTGCAACGGAGTAGAGTTAACTCGGATGGCTGGCAAATTCAGCGCTTGCTGTTTGCTAAAAAAAAACAAAAAACGAACACACAAAAAGAAACAGTTTACAGGGAACAGACCCAGAGGTCGTTGCGTGCTGCCGCGGAGAGCTGTATGCGCGGTAAATCAACAGTAGTCGACTCTCGAAAACACGGTGTTGTACAATAAAAGGGAAAGAGGGACCAGGACGCTAATTTAATCCGACATCGGCGCTCCCCGGGGTAGGCGCCTGGGAGGGGTGTCCAGGCGAGAAAACAGGTAAAGGGGTTGAAATAGGGGAATTGAAAAGTTGGGTAGTAGCGAGGAGATATCTCGTAGCGACGCGTTAACTTGATTAATATGCGTAGCCCAGTTTCATTTGGTGACTTCAGAACGCGGAGCTCAGATTGGTTCTGAATGAAGAATAGTGGGTATAGACCGCGAGGGAGTTTGCTTTGGAGTTCTATCCACTGTCCTTCAGTCAGAGCCAATCAGAGCTCGGCGTCTCATCTGACGTCACCGCAGAGCCCGCGCAAGAAGCGGGCGACTTGCTCTTAACATTGACCTTTTCCCGGAGCCGCAGCACTCTAGATATTTATGTATGTATTTATTCACACAGGCGCTTGTCACGTCACCGTGTTCCGCTTGTCTTAATTTTTTTGTGACTTTCCGATTAGGTTGGATTTGTGGCAACCTTTTAGAATGTGTAAAATAGTACACCCACGAGGGTCTCTGCATGGACGATCCATGTGCCAATGAGCGCGTTTTTTAACGTTGCTAGTTTATGGAAGGTTACGGCGTCGCGGCCCATTAGAAAACCAGAAGCTCGTACTGTATACTCACTTTGACTTTAAGTTGGGCCGCAGCGGAAGCTACTGTCCGATGGTGCCAGTCAAACAGCGCTAAAAATGCACCGTCAAGGCCGTTCGTATTTTTTGTGAACTCTCCTGGTAAAAACCAGTCGCGCGCAGCAAAAACTCAGGATTGCGGCGCGCATACAGTGTGCGTGATTGGTTCAGCGGCTGATACCAAACGCAGAAAAGAGATGAACACCATGACAAAATCCTTTTTTGCGCTTTTTATTGACTCCATCGGCCCCTATAGTTTGGGCGGCGCCAAGAGGTCAGTTAAGTAAAGGAACTGCCAACGCATCAGACGGAAACGATGCATCTTTAAAACTTTTTTTTGTTGTTCCACAGTCAAATGAAGTATCGAATGTTCTGCATCGTTTCAAGAGGTTGAAGTTAAAAAAAACAAAAAACGTCGTCGTAATCTACAGCGAGAAATATCGAAGCTGGCGCTTAATGCGCTTCACTTTAATCCTCTCGTACAAAAGTGAATTTTAGCTTACTCCAAACTCCCGCAAAACAAACCTCTAAAAAAAAAAACGCGAATTTTGCGTTTTCTAGAAAACTTGTTGGTGGTAGAAATCTGTTGCGAAAGGCGTAGACTTTGAGTTTCACGACGGAAGACATACGTTGAGTGCTACTAAAAACGGCTTAGGGTAAACGCGGAAAATAAACGGGTTCCAAGTGAGAGAAATCTCCACGCCAGAGATGGTGGATGTGAAAGAAAATTAAGGTAGGCACCTCGAAGTCCCATCTCACGTGAGAGACGAAGCGGCTAACAGCTCACCTACAAACACAAAAATTAATTCAAAACTGAACGAGTACACTTTCGTACTTTAGCCCACGGAGAAACTACGGCTCACAGTATTATAAATATTCACTTCCTCGCGAAAAATAAAAAGAACGAAAAGAAGTTAGGACCCATTTGGACGACAGGGGACTTTTTGACTGCAACGTGCGTAACGGCGTTCGTCCTAAACTTAATCTCTCCATGGCCGAACGCTTGCGCGTTCATCTCGTAACTTCCCTTTCGTGAAAAAAGTTCCAAGGGAACGGGTTGGCGGCGAAGGGCCGAGCCTTCTTGATGAATCGCGGTGGGACGACGCTCTGGGGACTCGAAGAAACGAGGCGCTGCTCGCCTTCCTCCGCAGCGACGTCCTGGTCCCTCCGCGTCCCGAAGTGGGCACAGCTTGGACTGCTTCCTCCGTCACCGGCGCGGTTGCCGGGCGGCGGCCCAGTCTATTTTTCTTCCAGATAAGGAAGCGGCTCTGGTCGCAATCAGAACCCTGCCAGAACCCTGCTTTCCTTCGACGGGGCCCTAGTTGGTGGCGGATTATTATCGGACAGGCCGTATTCAGCGCTTTCTTGCGCTGCGCCGTTGCGGCCACCGCGGCGGGACAAGGAGAACACGATTGGAGCGAGTTGGAGGCATGATGTGGGCGACCAATGTTTTGAAAGTGATAAATCGCGGTTTCTCCGAAAAGCCTCTTTATCCGTGGTTGCCTGGGGATTGAGCGAGCGTGTAATGCGGCAGCGGCCGTGACCCTTGCCGTCCTTCTGCTTCTTCTCTTTTACCTCTTGCGAGATAGTGGATGAAATGTGGTTTCAGCCGGAATGGGGAACTCGACCGCAAAAAAGAAAACGGGGGTCCAATAGACGACACGTGTCAAAACCCAGAAGGGCGCAACGTTTTTGTTTTTTTCTTGTTATTTTGCCATTGTCTAAACAACTTCGATGGTTTATTTTTTCGTTGTTAATCTGTGCTAAGAAGAGGTTACCCCATCACACTCCCACGGTTGATTAAATTTCGACGTCGCGGCGTAGTATTTCAGTTTTGGTTTATTTCGTTGTAATAAGAATATCACCCAGGAGGAGGAGAAGCGTTCTGATATTGGTGAGGACAGATAAGAAATACACAAAAAGGGATAGAAACGCAGCGAGAAAGTCGTCTCGTTCCGTCCACGCGTACCACTTTTTGTCACTGACCTTAAAACTGTAGAACATATTTACCGGTGCTTTCGTGTAGCGGAGAGAAAATCGCAGTGAACAGCTGTACTCTGTTTCGCACAACGTCCTGCCACAGCCGATGTTCCGACCCGACGGAGGCTGTCACGCAGCACAAAAAAAAAAAAGTGTATCGTCTTGGCGCACGTTGACTTTGTGTATTTGTCGTCACCGGCTGCACAAATCACATGTACTGAAGGGGACTTTTTAAAATTTTTATTTTATTTTGTTTGTGATTGGTTTAGTTGGTGATAAAAAAATTTTAAAAGCCGACGAGCACCATGGCGATGCACTTTAGGCACTACTTTATCGGCTCCATCCAATTGTAGAATTGACTGTGGCTGAACATAATGTAGCACGGAGTACGTACATTTTCCATTTTCTAAGTGAGAACTAAAATGAATAAAATTAATATTTGTCTCCCTAACTGCACCACCAAACGGTATTTTAGGTGGCAGTAAATGAATAGGGTCTAATATGACCGAAAAGAAAATTTTTATTTTAAAAGCCAACCAACAACAAAAAAAAAAGACAAAAAAAAAAAAAAACAGGAGGCAGCGAAATTGCTATATTGGGTACGAACTTGTGTTTTATCAGCGGGATTTTTTTCGAGTATAAAGATCAGGGAAATAATCGCGTAGTTTAAAATATTATCCATTTTTGTGCCTCTTGGTCTTCTGCCTCGGTCGAGACAACGACGAGGTTTATTCACTCTTTTCTTTTGCCTTGTGTTATTCTCCTTTTCAATCTGTAATTTGAAAAAAAGACAAATATGTATTACTGGTTTTATTAGATACACATATTTGTTTAGTTTGTTACTTTAGGTTTAATCTAAATTACTGTTCCAAACTGTTTGTTTTTTCGTACACTAGAGCTAAAATTTTGTGAGAATGGATTGGAATATTTTCCTCCCGTTAAGTTATTATGTAGCCATAGGGGTTTATAATCCGCTCAGTGAGAGCGTCCCTTTTTTTTTTCAAGAGGTATACTTTCCTTTATTTCCGACCAATACACCTCTTAGTAACTCAAGACAAAGTCCTTTTCAGGGCCCCGCCCCGACTCACACCACAGTACCCTCAGTTTACGCCTTTGTCCTCTTTTTTTATACTTATTATTTGTTTTAATTATAACCTATTTCTTCCCTTAATCTTTTCACTTTTCTGTTTTTGTTTCAAATTTTGTTTCATTTTACTCACTTAGGTAATATTTATATTAGTTCGTTGTACAGGAGTCTGCACACTGGGCGAAAACGTAGCCGAGAAATCCGGCACGGCTATGATTGGCAGGCGCTAAGGAAACAAGTGCGGCGTTGGCGAATCACGGCCGTCGGACTTCTCGCCGCCTTCTCTACCTGGTGTCCAGATTAGGACCCCAGATCAGAACGAAAAACAAACGTTTTGAATTAAGCGATAAATAATTAGGTTTGCGAATGTAGCGCACAAACTGTGCAGCGATTATTTTATTGTTTGAACGAACTGCGTTCGAATTCACAACCTACGCGAGTAAATATTGCCAAATTGGTACTACACAATGTAGCAGATTCGTTTGCTATCAACAAAAAACAAAAAAAAAATTTTTTTTTTGGTAAGTAGAAGCGGTCTGATATTGGTAACTCTGAAGGAGAGAACGTGATGTAATTTTCCCCTCACAGATTGAGCATCATTTGTAATCATTTGAAGGCGCTCCGTCTGCTCACACGAACAGCGGGTAGGATTTGATTGCTGCGAAGTGTCGTTCGAAGACGAAAACTAAACAAGAAAACACAGTATGTCATCTGATAACAGACCTCGAATAAAAATGAATCGTATTCAACGAACTGAATGCCGTGGCGAGGTATGTCAGACGCCGGCATAAATTGTGATCGTCTCATATTTCGAGTTAGAAGTGTTTTCTTGTCTTCTCCGCAAATCTCGCGCTGTTCCTCTGCCCTATACGAGATGACATTGACGGGTGAACGGAGGAGCACTCAGGTGAAGCACATGGGAGGCCGAGATACCCTCCTCGTCATTTGCGTGTTGGTGAGAAGTTCTCACTAAAATTTTGCGAGATCGAAGACTCGCGAATGGGTCAGGATGTTATCAATGTTCGCACACTACATACGCGAAGAGGTTTTTACAGATTTTGATTGTGGAAGGAGGAAACGATGATTTTGGCGCTATAAACGTGCACGTATCGATACAATAGCGAATAGCTAATTTATAATGCATTCCCTTATATCGTAATTCACAAGATAAAGTAGTAAATTATTGACGCTCAGCGAGGAAACGGGCCTTTTAAACTATTGTTCTTGATGTGAACACGAGTATATAGCTGACTCCGCATTTGCGAGACCCAGAAACTGCTCGTCACCCCCCCCCCCCCCCTCGCGTCGACGTTGTCAGCAAGCCACTCAAAGAACGTTCTACTCGTTCCTATACACACCCACGCGCTCAAAAACAAAACCCGTGCCAGCAAAAAAACAAAAACCACACACACACACACACACACTCACAAACTCGGCTTAAGCTACGCGTTTATGCAAAGAGGCAACAAGAAGAGCACAGCTCGAACTCCCGCGGAGTTGCGACGATGTCGCACGTTCGCGAGAGCGACCTCCCCTCCCACCCTCTCGTTGCTCGTTGCCCCAGTTGCCGCGCGTGCCAAGCAACGGTGGCGGCACCAGCGCGGAGTGCGGGCCAACGGCCCAGCCGGGACCCCCTGATGAGATTCCAGCGCGGGTTTCCAGCCGAGCTAGCGTCGCCGTCGTCGTCGTCGTCCGGGGGCCGTTTGTAGCTGGGAACTGGCCGTAAAAAAGCTAACACCCCCGCTCGGAGAGATCGCCTTCCGGGAAAGCTATTCGGCCCTAGTGAATAGTTGATGACACCACCCACAGAGCACGGCGGAATGTATACAGGCACTGGGTATACTGAGCTGGAGTTGTGTGCTCGCTCTCATGTTGGGATGGGGGGAGTGTGGGAAAAAGCGCCGGCCTAGGTTATAGGATCTAACGAGGAAGGCTTTCGAATATATTTTCCGTCATTTCGCGAATGAAGTCGAATGGCTTGATTTGAAGATCAATCGGGGATGGTGTTGTTCCCACACACTTGAATGAGCGGTGGCAGGGTGTTTGTGGGAGAGGTATAGAATGCCAGATTTGGTATGGGAGTGCGTTTTGTAAATTGGGTCCGGTAAGTGCGCCTGATAATGTGCTGAATATTCTAGTGATCCTATGTTTCATACAACGTTTCAGTAGTTGTCTCTCTCTCTTAATTATGTTTTCTATGTAGCGATATCTATTATATCTGGCGGCCCGCATGCAAAGTATTTAGATTAGAAAACTGTCAAATAATGGTGCTACGGGACAAAATAGGTTTGTTGACAAAGATACTATCCTGGTAATCGTGGAACAGCTTCTCTGCATACTTGGCTTCCGGGGTTCCATAGCTAAAGGGTGGAGCAGCTATTATATAAAAAACAAATGCTTACATCTAATATTTTTGCCGAACTGCAGCGCTCTACTTCAAAATTTATATTCGCTACTTTGATGTTTCGTTTTTTTTTCAATTCCTTGTGTTGCTTTTTGATTGTATTATCAATTCTTACGAGGTTATTGTAGTTCATCCGGTCAAGTGTAGCGTATTGTATATTTTTTAAAACATATTTTACTCACCTCACTATTATTCTTGGCGGGAATTACGAATGAGCCGTTTCGCTGAACCTCGCTCCGTCATTTGCGTGTCGCGACCACATTCTGTTCTTACTCAGCAGAGACGGGAAATCTTTTTAAAACATCGTCGGTGGATTTGAGGTAAAGTCTGGGCTGTCAAAAACCTCAATTTGTTGAAACATAATTTTTGAAAATAGACAATGTATAACCGGAATTTCGGCTGCAGGATAAAAAGTTCGCTGTGTCCAAAGGTACGTCGAACGTATCCGGAACCCGAAGTCTAAAGATTCGTCGGACGCATCCGGATCCCAGAGTCTGAAGATACGTCGGACGTACCTTGGACCCGGAGTCTGTAGGCGTATCCGCGATTCGCATTCAGGGAGTCCGAGGCACAAAGTAGTATGCCGTATGCGTCGCCGACTCCGAGCTCAGCGGACTCAAATCGCTCAGCTGTCGAGTTTCGAGAGCAATGTTCAAAAGAGAGTACGAAACTTACGAGACCTAAAACGCCGTGTGCCGTTTCCGGCTGTTTCCTTCTCTGGCGGTCGAAGTTTCGTTTCCTGGGTTTCAGCTTCAGGACAGTCGGAGGCGAATTGCGGGCTCTAAATGAGCTCATTGCAACATTCATATGACGAGGAACGTCCACACGACCGGCATCACGCCGCTGCAGCTGACAGAGACGTCGTGGCTTTTGGGAACTTTCAGAGGGCGCCTCCGTCACAAACCGGAAGTTAGAGGGGGGTAAGGAGGGCTTTTGATGGAGGAGAAAAGAGAATGCGCGGCTTTTCCCAGATTCAGGGTCTTTACAGCATGACACTTCGGCTTCTCTGTCGTCATTTGTTGCCACTTCGGGACCACTTTTGATGTATGGGCAACATAGGACGCTAAACACACCACTCGAAGACACTCTCCAGGCACCATAGTTTCGAGAGCAATGAGGTTACGAAACTGACGAAACATGAACTGTCGTGTGCCGTTTCCGGCCGTTTCCTTCAAGGGCGGTCGAAGTTTCGTTTCGTACAGACGTGCAAAACATGCAGTGTGGGAAAAAGGATCGGCGGGTCACGGCTCCTGCCAGTCGATTCTTACGCTTGTATGATGCAACGTTTTTTACATGCCTCTGCTGGCGTAAAAAAAAAAGAAAAAAACGACAAGGAGCGAGCACTGCCGAGCAGCTTTCGGTTTTTCTCATTAATGACCTTGTAAATGCAAAACCGGTGCTGTACTAATTCTACAATCTGGAAACGAGTCATCTCAGCTTACAGTGCATTCTACCATCATCAAGGAGGACTGCTTTGACGTCACGTGCAACCGCTGTATACGAGACCAGACTACCCTATTGTAGGTCTGCTACATATAGAATAATAATTTCCCACGGGAGTATTCACTGATCTCTATGACAATTGCTGGATCGCGCTTCCCCGCTTTCTCACTGCAGCGCTAGTGAAGCCACGACGACTTGCTCATAGGCAAATTTCGGTCTTGCTAGCGTTGCAGAGGCTGGCGGCAGCACGCTGAAGGCACGTTTTCTATTCGTTCGTCCTCATTCGCCGAAGAAGTTTTTTAAGACCCTGTGTAAGCGTTGAGACTTGCCGTTGAAAACACGTCAACATTTTTACGAAAGCGCAGTGCCCCAGGAAAAAGACACAACTCGCCGAAAGCAAGTTTCGCAGGTCTCGCGGCGTCATCAAAGCTTCATTGGCACGCAGCACTGCTGCGTCTCTGTGCCTTCGCATGCTTGGATAGCGATCAAGATTTGACGCCGTGTGGATGTGCTTTGCGAGTGCAATGTGCGTGAAGCCGTATGTGCCTCTGCAGCAGCGTTTGACTTTACTCTGACGACTGTATTTGTCACTTGCGGGTCTTGCAGTCCATGCAGGAACGAGCTTGATCAAGCGTCCAGTGACGACGGAAGAGGGGGGAAGGTACGTCTTTTTTAAGTCGTTAGACGGTTTAAAGACTAATCAGTTGTCTGGCTCATTATCAAAAATTGCACATGACATCAAGTTTGAGCGCGGCTCATCTAATTATGATTGATCAACCGATTGCACACGACCACATGGGCCGAGCCTCAAAGATTTTCAATCTCGCCGTCTTGTACTTTTGCCTTCAAAAACCATCACAGCGTTGCTCTATTTGTGCTGCCATGTGATTCATTAGAGTAGTTTTGGAACATATGCATAAGAGCAACCGTTCAGATAGTTTCTCCCCTTTATTTATAACAAATCGCAGGAACAGCTGGACGATCCAGAACTCCGCGACCGATATATGATGCAAAGATATCTACGCGTGACACACCTTCAATACTTTGCCGTGGCGCCGATTTTTGATCGGTATTCAAGTGTCCGAACGCACAGAGAGGCAGCATGACGGCGTGCCAAGGAATCTTTGAACACGCCGCGGGACCGGCGAAACTTGCTTATTACGAGTTATACTTTTTCCTGCTGCACTTCGCTTTTGTAAAATTTTCCGCGTGTTCTCAACGGAAAGTCTCAATGCTCACTCAGGATCTGAAAACACTTCTTCGGCGAATGACGACGAAGGCGTAGAAAACGTGTCTTCAGCACACTGCCGCTAGCCTCTGCAACGTTAGCGAAACCGCAGGTCGTCTACGAGCAAGATGGCCGTCCGGAGGATTAACTTGCGGGAGCGGGAAGCGCGATCAAGCAATTGTCATAGAGATTAGTGGGAGTATTGGTCACACGTGCGAAGCACATACACTCTCCTTGTGATCGCAACACTTTTTTGTTGTGGGCGATGATGATGATAGCCTGCGGCTACTCGAACTGGATTGGAATGGATTGATTTGAAAGAAGCTTGAGTTAATCGAACCTTTTTCGTTTATCCTAGTCGTAAATGTAAGCACGAGAAAGCGCGACTCGCGAGCGAGGAGCGGGCGCGTCCGACGGACCGGTGGGCATTCACCGACTTCGCCCGACGTATCTTTAGACTCTGGGATCCGGATACGTCCGACGTGTCTTTAGACCTCAGACGTCCGAGATCTAAGATCGATACGTCCAACATATCTTTAGACTTCAAAAATATCCAGGACCCGTTGTTCGAAGCTCTAGGGGCCCTTACTTGATTGTTTAGAGAAAACTGAACTTTTTTGGTGAATCAAAAGTATCAAGAACAATGACCATCCACTGGGTACATAGTCACGGCGTTTTATAGTTCTTCGCAGTGAGCTTGGTTCACCCTAGCGCTGGAGTAAACAAATACGAGTGAAGATATCTTATATATTCTGAAAATACTAACGCGTTCGTGTTATATTTTTTTTAATCCAGACACCGAATTTTGACAATAAATAATTGTATTGTTTTAAAAAGACGCCTATAACACGATAAGGTATTTGATTGCAATATAATACTAAAACCGTTCAACAAAATAATTCATGTGTTGCCTACATGGTGTTTTTCTTCGTTGTTTATGGTTTGCAGAATTTTCAGTCATCTCTTCCTACAGCCAGTTAACGATCAAAGTTCAAGATTAAACAAAAAACAGGTTAATTTAAAGCTTAATGACGGCCACGTTGGCATGGCTGATGACAGTATTTAAAACACGACGACGCATCGATATCAACAAAGCCCACTGAGCGCGAAGACTGCGAATGTGATGATAGGACTGCAACATGTATCCCTGGACTCTTTTAGCCCAATGAGCGAAATCGATAAAAATTAACTGCACTCGTGTATCGGAATTTGTGAATTTTCAGGATATCCCTTCTGTAGACGACGCGATGCAGCCAGGCTTGCAAAGGACGACGCTTAGAGAACGCAGATAGATGGAGGAAGGCATGCGTCTTTGAGATGCGTCGCACATTTCTCAAGTGTGGTAAGCTATCTTTCGTGCCGTTGTTGCTATCCATTAAAGCGTGGAGTAGACTCAAGTTTAAGTCTTTGTTCGTGTACTAGAGCCCTACACTCTTAAAAATGTCTGTGCGTCTACTTTCACGCACAAAACTCGAAGAGCCAATCACCGCAACTTACGGAGGCAGCTCAGCGAATGACGATGCGGAAACATATGTTTAGACCAAAAAACGCAGTCTGAGTTGTGACATTAAGCAATGCAAAACGTCACGCTTGCATGCCTTAATGTCACAACTCAGACTGCGTTTCTTCGTATAAATATATGTTTCGGCATCGTCATTCGCTTAGCTGCCTTCGTAAGTTGCGGTGATTGACTCTCTGAGTGGTGTGCGTGAAAGTAGACGCACAGACATTTTTAAGAGTGTACAAGCTGATCGTGTTTACCGCCACACATTAAAAGGCACAAGCCTCAGCTCGGGCGTTGATCTGACAAAAACTTTATTCGTAGATTTGTTTTTTCTGAGTTGCCTTTTTTTATGTGGCAAAAATAAACATTTTATTGCTTCCAATTATTGAGACCCTAATGTCGTACTTACATTATAAAACACAAATTAACCCCTATAAGAAAATGTAGATATCAAACTTACTGAAAAGGGTAAGCGCACTTCGGGAGAACGGGCCTAGATAATTTAAATATAAACTGAATCTCTCCGTATGGCATGCCAGAAAACATTCGTTATTTTTGCACTGATGCACTGAGCCACATAAACTTGCAAAGCTTTAAACGTGCCCTGAGGAGGTCTCTGAGATCTCCTAGATATGGCGATAACTCAATCTTCGGGCTCTAAGCATCCTAAAAATCCATATATCATAAAGATGCGCGGCTGATTTCCCCATCAAAAAAGCAATAAAAAGTTTAACACACCGAGGTCATCTCTGGCGATGAGAGGAGCACTGTTCCGGCAGATAGGACGATATGTGACAAATGAAAACGCGACATTTTGCTTAGAATTCAGCTGCTGTTATTCCAAAATGTGTATCCTTCTGTAGACGATAAAAGCAAATAAGAATAGTTGAAAAATGACAATTTTTCGCGGAGAGTGAACATAATACTGCAATAATCGTCTGAAAAACAACGCACTATGTTTTTGTTTTTGTTTTGTTTTTTCCGCGGTAGTGATGTGTCCGGTCGTCAGCGGTGGGGCGCTCGCTCGCTGGGTAGTAGTAATAGCAAGCGTTGTAAGGAAGTAGACGGGAAAAGCGGGAACCAATCCTGCACGCGCGCTTGGCACATTTGTAACTGGGACGCTTGTTGGGTTGATTCGTAGTCCGGGCTGTATGGGCAACGAGCCGCCTGCATTCGAGATGTCCCTTCGCGGTTCCACCGGTAGGAGGCGCGAGGATCCTTCGCTTGCTATTGGCTGACAGTCGTCCTGGTTTCGGAACATGCTTCTCCCATCACCAGAGATGACCTCGGTGTGTTGAAATCTTTGGTTGCTTTTTTAATAAAGAAATCGGCCGCGTATCGTCATGAATTAGAGATTTCTAGGATGTCTAGAGTCAACAGAGTGAGTTATCGCCATATTAAAGCAGTTTCAGAAACATCCTCAGGGCAGCTTTTGAGCGAAATAGAGAGGTTGTAAGAACCAAGAATCAAGATCAGACAAATTGTTGCAACAGGCAATTGCGTGCTACGCCTAGGGGTACCTGTAGGGGCTACACAAAAGTGCTAATTCGTAAAGTACTTTAAATCCGTTAGCGGGTCTAACTCATGACTCAAGTCAAATTTTGTTTCGCAATGTGAGTGGGGTAATGTTTGTTGCTTCCTATAATTCAATACTCAATTATCATGTGCACTGATTCTGAACGAATATTTAGAATTTTTAGGTCTTGATTTCGTTACTTTTCCCCGTGGCAAAATAATTGCGAGTGACAATATTAAAGTATACTTCGTCTCACCTTAAATTCAAACGCAGCCGACACTACCAGCTAATAGCACCAGTCGAGCAGCGTCAAAAGCGAAATTCACTGGGCCTTTTTTGATTGTGATTGGTTCAGTGATGCTAGAACATGTACAGAAACATGACGAAGACCATGATGGCGGGCTTTTGATGATGTTTTTAAACAGACTGGGTCAAACGATGCAGGCTTTGAGAACATCGAGATGGCGATATACATTAGGTTGTGCAAAATTGTTTACATTGTATTGCTGCGACTGAATTCACTGTTGTAAAACAATTTTTTTAGCTCGTAGTTTTCTACGAAGTCTTTACAATTTTTTTTAACTGTTTATTACATATAGCCCTATTTCATATGTATCCCGATCTGGGGGGTTACTATACCAGAGCAGCTCACTGAAAAACTCATTCCACCGGATTTCTAATTAACCATCATTATAGTTTTATGTATTAAATACTCTTAGAAATACAATCGATTGTACAGTGCTTACATGTCGCAGCATAACAATATATTCTCTAGGTTTCTTATCAGTATTGCGCACAGGCAAACTAATGAGTCGTTTATTTTATTGCTCAAAAATTAAAAAAAGCCATCTAACCAGACTAAGCTTCGTAGTCTATCGCACAATATAAAGCCCAGGGACATGACATATAATTGCAGACGAACATCCGTTCAAAAAGTAAAAGCGCTTTAGAAAAAAAAAGTCAGTGGGAAGGGAGTGGTCGTCATTATACTGGCCTAAAACGCAGTTTCCGTACCAACCCCTGTGTTGATTTACCTCTATTAAGGAGTTCGAACAAAGACTTGAAAAGATGAAAATTTATTTTATTAAAAAAGTAGCGACTGAACAAGTGTTCAAAAACGTTCATCCTTAATAGTTCAAGCTGCAATGATACACGGGCGTCTGTCTGTCGCCACAGAAATATCACGGAGTGGCAGTTAATGCTGAAACAAATACGCGAAGTGCAAACCAAAACACCGACAAAAGAAGAAATGTAGACACGAAAGAACTTCCACGCGATTTTCTAGAATGAAAAAAAAAACAAAAAAAAAATGAAGCTATTTCTTGCACGTACACCGCAAATGTGATTTTGTTAAAAGCATATTTGTGAGTGCACGGGCGTGGTCTACTTTTCAAAGCAATGTTACGGGAATATTCTTTTGCTTTGTCTTCCCAGCTAGCTTCTATTCATTCTTAGCAGATGTGTTCCGGCCTTTAGGGCTAAACGTATACAACATTCGTGAACTACAAACGAACTAGGACTGCACTAGATGGAACTGAGAAAGTGGGTCACCGCGGGTGGGCGTCCCAATATATACGCGGCTGTATCATTACTTCCATTTTATTGATGATAACAATAGGCTGACATCCAATATCAACGAACCATTACGCCTGGAGAACATCGGGAAACGTATACTTACGTTTGGGAATTTCCCATGTATACAATAATGAAAGAATCGGAAATAAACACAACTAGGGTGCACCGGGGAACGTCGCGTGTTTCTTCAATGGAGGAAACTTCCCATTCCTTTCTATTACAAACGAGATGTGTTCGTTCTGATAATAAATCTTTGCTCTCAAAAAGAAGCGACATAATTCTAAGCACCGGCCAAGCCCTGAGCAAACTATTTCGTTTGAAAATTAAACTGGGACGCTATTGTGAAAAGAAGTTTAAACAAAAACTTGGAGAGTAGTTGAGCGGGTTTGAAAGGCTCCCACTTTAAAGAAATTACCCACCCTCCAACCAACACGATGCGATTTTGTTCTGCGAAAATTATCCCAATCGGAAGAGCCTCAACTACGTTCGAGTGCCCGATGCACAATACATTGCGATGCACCAAAAACGCACATCTCGGCGCAATTTTACGCTGTCTCAAACTTTACCAAAAAAAAAGAAGTAACAAATGCACTTTACATACAGAATGGCTTTGAACGTTATCGCGGTTCTCGAAGCAGCGCATGTTTGTTCAGTTGAAAGCACAGATGCTCAGACGCTTGCTCTTCTTTTTGCACAGGCGCCCACGACCAAGCTCTTCAATATACGCAGCTCGCTAAGTCTGAGGCACTCCTTTCCTCCCCGCCCCTAAACCGAGGCTCTGCAAGAGTGCGTCCATACATGCGCCCAGGCTCACGCTACAAGGGCAAATTACCTTGCCGCACTCTACCGGCGCTCTTAATGCGGGACTGGCGTAAGACGAACGCTGTTAGAGCTAGGACTGTATTATCGAGGCTGCAGCATGTTTTTCTATCCAGACATGCCCGAATCGGAACGGAGCACATCAGCTGTGCTCATAGGCGGTGATCAAGACAAAAGCTAACATATACGCAGGGCTTTTCTTCTTCCGAGCGTCGATGTTGATGCACCTGACGAAATGGTCCCGAATAACATCGTAGGGCGCTTCGCCGTGCCTTGTGTGTATGTTTTGTTGCAAGCTGGCATGTCCGGCTTTGTTGATGAGTAGTTACGGTATCGCAAAACACAAGTTTGTTGGACACTTGAGTAATTACCTAATCAATAATGTGGCAAAGGTACGAAACGAGACTAAAGTGTTGTTTGTGTTGAGACGAATTGCTGCTAATAATACACGCTATATAGGTGCTCTGAAGTGTCGTCTAGATTGTGTTGTTGTACTGCAAGCCACAGCCAGCCAAATCAATCAACTATCAAGAGCATTGTATGTTGATAGGTTTAGCTAAACGAGATTATAGGGGCTTGATTATAAAACCCGTACGTTTGAAAGCTAAATTCGTTCGTTCACTAGGTGCAATTGGTTGTAGGTTAAGTAAAATAGAAGCGCATGTCCTGACTCGAATAATTTGTCTTTATCTTGTTTATTGACGATAACGAGATGCAGTTAAAAGTGGCTGTAGTTACTTTGGCTGGACTTGCTAAACATTGAACTACATAACGCCTTTATTTTGTTTGTGCCAGTACATTTTTTGAACACTTAAAATGGATCTGCGTAAGAGTAAGGCAATTGCGGCCTGTCATTCCCAATCCCTGTTCTGCTAAATGTGGCAAATGTAGTGCTGCTTGAACAAAGATAGTATTTGGAACGGGGAGAACCTAATTCAGTAGGTATCCTAATGCAATATAAATTTATCATGTTTTTACCTCGGTAGATTTAAAGCAAAGTTTTTATCGACATAGTATTTACTTCATACCTGGTGAATGACGTTTCAATTCGAGTGGCCCATCTAAAGTTTTTCTATCACGGGGAGCACGTTTTGTTGAAGAAACAGAGAACACGCGTCTAGTGTGATAGGTTATAACTCACATGTATATTTCGAGCTTCTGTTTACTTCTACAAAGAATTAAAAAAAATATAAAACACAGGCACCTTTCAGGACTCATCACCACGTATCATATCTCAGAAACGTTCACTCATCTGCAACAAAGGCTCTCTTCGCAACCAGGACGACGTTCAGCAATGCAGGATCTGCGATTGAAGACTGTGGCAGAGAGAGGCCGGCAGCGACGTGTTTCATTTTGCAGAAAATAACACGCGCCACCTCGTAGCGCGACAGCGATGGCCCATCACCATCCACAAAAGCCGCTAAAAAAAGAAAAAGAAGAATAAAAAAAAACGAGGAAAGGATAGCCTATTTGCAGCGGGCGGCGTTCCTTAGAGTACACCGGGGCGACAATTTCACGGCGCGTTTCAGGAAGGGCACAAAGACGAGCCGAGGAACACGCCGACGACACTCGGTTTTGTAAAGGAACAACTAAACAAAAGTTCAAAGAGAGACAAGCGGGAACAGCAGCCTCTCGAAGCAGCAGCGCATCTTCTTTCGAAGAGCGTCGTGGTCGCGATTTGAGAGCAGTGTCAACAAAAACGCTGCCGCAGCACCCACCTCTCGTTGGCAGTCTTTGGAACAAGTTGCGCGACAGCGCATAGACGGGAGAGAAGGAACGTGAAAGCGGCTTCAAACTTCCATTCACGTGGTGGCAAATACGTAGCTTCATAGAAAAGGCGACTCGGTACGCATCAAGGAGCAACGGTTGCAAAGAAAATAAACAACAAAAAAACATAATACGAGGTATATATTTTTTCTCGAGTGTATGCCACGACCCGAGATTTTCGGAAAATAGAAAGACAGTGGTCCGTGCAGCACTTCGGAGCAGTAAGTAGCCCAGCTGTAGGAGAAAGATTCCACCCACGCAAATCTGGGTAACACTTTAGCTGAGAAGTGATTCTCATCACGGTTCCCGGCGATTGTGAAAAGCATCTTATACGAATACTAAGTTCAAAAGTGTAAAAATAATAAGCTTAATTCTGTCGCATCAATCGGGAAACACGTCCTTTGAATTCTACGAACGGCAGCAGATGTTGCACAAGAAGAGTTGGTATTTTCTTGAAATCAAGTTTTCTTTAAAAGAAGTCCGTAGATGAGAAACATTTTTAGAAAATATTGGCTGCCTTTCTAACGCTGATGTAATGCTTTTTTTTTACTTATACTTTTCAATTTACACTATTTTTGTTTTGACACGAAATTTTTTACCTGGCGGGTACCTAACCATTTCCGTCGCTCAACCAGGGACGTAAGTCGAAAAGTCGACTGCCCGCGGAACACTGACGCAGTACGGGTCTTCTCACTCATAGGACACCTGTGCTAACCGAACGCATTCTTCGAGTGCATCCGTGTCACTCTAGGCGCGGTGAAAACATCGCATGTGCCGACATACTGCGCCGCTCTGCTCCGTGAAACGAGCGCGCTCCGGTCTCCCAAAGAGAAATCTGAATGGTTTTTCAGTTAAAACCCTTAGGCAACAGCAGCCAGAAAACTGGCGGCTGTTTACCCAATCCGAGGATTAAGTAAACAGCGGCCAGTGTTTTACGCGTGCACGGATGCCGCTTCGGAAGGGGTGCCATCTCGAACATCAGCTTGCTTGCGACCCAATCGGAACGGCCCATCTTCGAGTGTGTTTTCTATGCGTGTGTATTGTCACGGTCCGAAGCTTTTAGTGCGCACGCGGTGTTGGTTGCTTCCTCCGCCAAAACTGTTGTTTACGCACTAATATCGCCAGTCATCGTGTCCACCGCGTTCCTTGGTAGTCGTCGTCATTGTACGTCACACGTCAACGCTGCTCAATTTACGGCCACGAGCAGCTAGTCTAAACCAACGCCCGCGATAAGTCACGGTCGTCTGCTGCTTTCAAAAGAGCGGGGAGTTCCAATAGGCCAATCAGGGCCCTTAATTTATCCCATGATTTTACTTCGTGAGCATCTCCCAATACTCAACCAGGTGGGCGGCAATAGCCGCGATTAGTGCCACTAAATAAGCTACGCTTCAGAGTAACGACACTTGGCCATATTGTGTCTTAAAATCATGGTTGCCAGTTATCTGAAGCTTTATCGGAAATCACGGGAAACGCTTTTCCGCCCTCCGCAAATTTTTAAACGGTTCGCGACAGAGCAAAGCAATATTACACGAGCTTCCTAACACCGAATCTAATACTGACGAGGTCGCACTTTTGAATTGATGACGATCAGCAGTTGCGTCTGCTCTGCATACGAGCTCAAATGGCGGCGCCCTAGCAACAATGTCGGGGAACGGAGTGCCGATACTCTAAGCGAGGCTTATTTAGTGGCCCTAGCCGCGATTACATGAATGCAACTTAGTCGCATCGAATTCAGTTGTCGCGTTCATATGCGGTCATGTAAACGGCATAATGCGCTAGGGAAGTGCATTGCATTCAAGTCGCTAGACAGGGGTAGATCGAGACGGCGAGTACGCATTCATTCAACCCATGTAAACGGAGGTCGCATCGAATTTTGGAACGGAATAGATATGAGAAGGCGCTCGCTGTGGGAACGAGTGAACAGCTGAGAACATGGCGGCGGCCAACATCGTCGGCGGCGGCGGAGAGCGGTTCCGTGTGGTCGTCCGCCGTTTCTCCCGAGAAGAAACGCGAGCTTTTCTGGCCAAACTAGATGAGCGGAATATCACTGAGCTGCTCGGAGAGGGCGGCCCCCGTCCAAGCCAAGCGAAATACGACTTGCGTGTCCGAGGGAGTTCCTAGAGACTTCGGCGCTTCGGCGCAAGCACGAACGACGCCGAGAGCTCCGAGCACTGCATGGTAGCGCAGAACGAGCAGCTCCAACCTAGATGCCATTCCTGGCTACGCCGGAGCTTTTCGGCCTCTGGGCCTGGTCGATTGGTTGGCAAGGTTTGGCAAGGCGAAGCGCGGTGGCATCCTTAGAGCGGTTGGAAACGATCTCGCTCGCCAGGCCGTGCACACGCACGTTGCCTCTGATCCAGAGTGGCCAAGCAGCCCCACTCGGAGCCCAAAATGTTTGGGTTTTGATGTTTCTTCCATCTCCTAACTCCTTGCAGAGCCTCGAAGGCAGCGGGCACGATCTTTGCGCTTGTCGAAAGCGTCGAAAGCTTTCACGTGCGATGCACCGAAAATAGTGGTCACGTAGTGCGGCCGGTACCGGAAACGCAGTTTTAAGTTTGAGCGTTGGCACGGCGTGGCGCCACCTTCGCGTAGGGCTTGGTGCGCATTCATGTAAACGTTGCCGCGTCGGCTTCCTTCGGAGGACGATTGAAGTCGATACGCAGAAGTCGTAATTATGTAAGCGCGGCTAATGTGAAACGTTTGCCGGCGCTTGGGGCAATGAGTGAGTCCTAAGAAACATTGAACATTTTAAGTACCAATTAATAGTGAATCTTGAGATGACCCGCAGTATTAACATGATAGCGTTTAGGAGCTCGTGTCGCAGAAAATTTGATGTCGGCGGCAGAGCCGGCGTTCGGTGGGACCAAAGTCTCATAATGTAACGCGCGAAACCACGTGTGTCACACGTGACGTCACACATTACGTTACACGTTGCTGCGCGCGATGCGTTATGTATGATACCCGCTACATTTGACTGGAAATTTTTCCCGCCAAATTTAGCGGAAACGTTTTCCGCCAGATCTAGGGGAAAATTTTCCCGCCACATTTCGTGACGTGTGACGCTACCGGCTAGACCACGCAGACAGGCTTGCACGGCTTGGCAACGAGTACGCGTTCATCTGAGAAGGCCTTGCGAACTGGACCCGATAACGCTACCGTGCTCCACTCTTAAAGGCGAAGCTAAAGCGTCCCCCAAGTTTTTTCTCGTGAAGATATACAAGTTCGCACGAAATAGATATCATGTCAGAGGTGGAAATCACCGCAAATATGTCTCTGAGTAAAGCACGCTACCCACCGAGAGCGAGTTGTTTGGTACTGACCACGGATATTATATAGTGCAATCCAGTTGTGATTATAATGCAATTAAATGCAAAGGTGCAGGCGAGCTGGACAAGACTGACGAAAATAATCCCTGGAGA
The DNA here is from genome assembly GCA_037355805.1 of Ixodes ricinus. Lineage (NCBI taxonomy): Eukaryota > Metazoa > Arthropoda > Arachnida > Ixodida > Ixodidae > Ixodes > Ixodes ricinus. Next base: position 243,952 of record JAZHYW010013140.1, on the reverse strand, counting down.
AGGGGAACAAGAGGGACAAAGGACAAACACAAATCTCCAAACGCAGCTCGGTGACTGGTGCGCAACCGAAAAAATCCGCCTTTTCCGGGTATCGAACCCGGGACCTCTCAATTTCCAGTGGAGCGCTCAACCAACTGAGCTATCCAGGGGTTAGACTTAGCTACCAATTCAGCTAAGACGGGGGTTAGCTCAGTTGGTAAAGCGCTCCACTGGAAATGGAGAGGTACCAAATTCGATACCCGGAAAAGGCGGATTTTTTCAGTCGCACACCTAGCTGTGCTTGGCGATTTGTGTCTGTCCTTAGCTCCTCTTGCTCCCTTTCTCCAGAGATTACTTCGTCAATCCAGTTGTGGTTGGAATTGCGAACGACTGCAGGGGACTCATTATACATATTTTTCATATTGCCCCCCCTCCCCCTTTCAAAAAGAAAGAAAGAAGGAAAACGTGGTACATTGTTTAAGCGCTTATATTCCCGAGAAACGGCACAGGTGACTAGCCAGAGATTTCGCCGCAGCAACTAAACATGCAAACTTTTTAAAGTTAAAAAGCACAAACGCTGCCAACAAGATTCAGAACTTCATCTTCCCATCGAGATCACAAATGTTTACTCGGCCTTTACTTTTACGCATGGACAGTTGTTTAGACAGTGGGCAAAGACCAATTTTCTGCTCTTAGACGACTTGGTCTAGAGTTCTTGTGTTCTCATTTTCGCGTGATTTCTTTTTCATTTATGTTACTTGTAACTCTTTAAGTGTCTGAACTGTCAGACGTTCTTCGTTCTTCATTTGTTATGAACTTTTACTTTGTGTTTATTATATGAGCTCTACCTAACCAACGAAAATATACGTTTAATCAAATATTACTTATTTTGCGTCCTTTTCGGTGGTTAAATCAACTCTTCTCAATGTTGAACTTTAATGGAAGGACGTATTTGCTTTCAAAATGTTCGCGTTCTAGTAAACATAAGTTACCGGACGAATAGAATGTTTTCAATTTTGCGAAGCACACTTTGACTTTATATTCTTCTGGATATGCGCATAGTCTATTGATGTTGTTCCCGTCTGGACTTTCAAGAAATGCCTGCACTTCTGGCCTTTGGTCCCATGACACGCAAAGTTACAGTTACTTTAATTCAGGATGCGTAGCGGATAAACTCACTGAGGTCTGGGGGCGTTTCTCAGACAAGACTGCCTTCCGCGTTCAAACACAGAACGACTGTAATTTCATCCGCCTGTGCTGCTTTATACGGGCCCGTACAAACGAACATGTGTAACGACAAGATCTTCGCCTGTTCATGTTTAAAATATATATCTCTGTTCTCGGAAAACAAACTGATGGCGAACCACAAGGCTTTTGTTTTGGACTCCTCAGATTTCTTTTTTTCTGTAGAAGGGGTTTTTGACTCTGAAAAGGCCATAAACTCTTGCGATCGCTGACCACCTGCTCCTGAAGCTGCCAATGACGTCTTTACAAATTCAAAAATATCGGCTCGTTTTTTTTTTTTTTATAACAGGTTTTAGAGAACGTGATTTCGCCGTTGAAGATCGCGCTGAATTCGGTTTTGAAATCTGGCAGCTGCCGTAACCTATTTTGACGACAGGCTACACATTTTCTCAATAGATTATGCCAGCTGGGTCAAATATTTAAAAAGTTTAATTGTGCACTTTGGGTAAGGAGATTGCTTATTATTAGGTTGCCCATGCAATCACCTCATGTCGAAAGTGATGGTGCCGGGAAAAAATAAACCTTTTTTTTACAAAAGTAATATGATTCAACTTGAATTATATGCCCCCTGAAGAAACATACTGTTACAAAACATGCATCTTAACGAACTGATATAAGCATTTCCCCTATATTACATCTTCTTTTTACTCCCGCTGATGGCAATGATAACATTTTCTTGTATTAAGGTAGTCAGTTTGGCGAGTTGGTACTGATTGAATATGGCCAATGTTTCGCACTTAGATACAGGTTTTAATCTAAGCTCGAAAATATCAGAAAACATGTGCCACTTCTTGAGTGCCATCTATTGTATCCCGCTTTCATGTGGTAGATGCCATGTAGGACAGACGGGGCGGTGTATTAATGACCGGCTACAAAAGCACAATCTCTCTAAAATTTATGGTAACGTGTCAACTACCCCTGTACTGTCAAGCCAGTACGTGTACACCATCAATACAATATAGCAAGATAATAGGTAAATACCATCACAAACGCACGGCAGATAAATGTTTGAAGCATTTAACATCCTTAGCATGGGCGAGTGATGTATCGCTTGCCCATGTTAAGGATTTTATGGATGGCCTTTCCACAATCCTATCCCTTTGGCTGAGTCCGAGTGCCCTTCTTGAGCTCGTGTGCCCTTGTGCCTGTGTGGCCTTCGCTCGAGCTGATCACGCCGTTTATACTTCTTCCTCCTTCCTTCCAATTCATGTTAGTTGTGAGTGTTCGCTTGTCTGTTGATGCGTGTTTCTCTGCTCTGACCCTGTCTTTTTGTGCGCAAGTTTATCCATGTTTTCTTGTATACATAGTTACACCAAAAATTATTTCATGTAATGCACTCTGTAAAAAAATCGCCTTCAGGCATTGAAATACCTCCCGACGAAAAGAAATTTTCGCATTGAGAAAAAGATTAAAGTAATGCGAAAAAATTCCAGCACTTCTGGCCTTTGGTTTCATGACACGCGGAGTTACAGTTACTTTATTTCAAAATGCGTAGCGGATAAACTCACTGAGGTCTGGGGTCCTTTCTCCAAAACGACTATATACAGGGTGTTTCACCAAAGAAGGACAATTTCGATATTGCGAAGACTACGCATTGCGCCAAAAAATACTTGTGTTGTTTCGTTCTTTGGCCAGGTGTCTATTAAGGAAAATTATTAAAGGTCGAGATAATTATGTCGTTAACTATTTTTCGCGTAATGAATTGTTTTAAATATTGAGTTTAATCGCATTGTTTCAATCAGAATTTCGTTCAGCATCATAAAAAAACACAAAATCAATAAATTGCAAAACCATAGAAGGCACGCGTGGTATTTTACTGTGATGCTCAGCAAGTTTCTAATTGAAATCAAGCCCTTAAAAACAATAATAAAAAGTTAATTACCCAAAATAATTAACAATCTAATTATCCAGGACTTTAATAAGTTTCCTATATAGGCCCCTGGCCCAGAACCAAACCGACACAAGCCTTTTTTCTTTTGAGACACATATTTTTCGCATATCGAATTTGTCCACATTTCGTGAAACACCCTGTACATATATATATATAGAGAGAGAGAGAGAGAGATCACAGGATTGCCTCTTTGAAGTTTATCCCTCTTTTTTACAAGCTGTGAGCCACGACATATAATGTCATCAATTTCTTTTAATCTGTTAGTTACTTCGTTTCAAATATACAAGGCCCGGTAACATTTTGAAGTCAGAATTTACTGCAAACTCACACCCCTCCCTCCCTCCCCCTGCCAAAAAAAAAGACGAAAAGTATATGAAGAAATGAATGACGATATAATTTAATAAAAGTTCAAGTTACAAAATCCGGTGGGTATCAGTATCACTTCCGGTTCGCGTCACTGAGGTGTAAACAAAAAGGTAATCCAAAAACATTTTTTTCATTTACAATCTGTTGGCCTCCCTTCGTTCTCTTGGCCAGTGCTTCAAAGTTCTGGCGAGACGCATCAACTTTTTTATTAAAAAAGATTGCCACGAAATCTTGAGACACGAGTGCATATGAAGTTATCAGAGATCGTCATCTACTCAAATTCATCCATAACAACGCATCACTGATAGCTTTATTTATTTCCATAATGAATGCTTCATTTCCAGACGTAACTTGGTAAGTCCGGTCTTACCTTTCGCATAGCACGCGGCAACCTTAAACAGAAAAAAGCCGTTTACAACTCCCTGTAACGCCGAATTAGAGCGCAGCTCTTGAGGAGCAGGGGGAGGCACGGCGGGGGGGGGGTCACGTGACCTCAGGGAGGGGGGGGGGTCACGTGGCCTGGGGGTCACGTGACCTCGAGGAGGGGGAGTTTCGCAAATCTAGCGGGGAAATTTCCGCTAGATTTAGCGGGAATTTTCCCGCTAAATCTAGCGGGAAATTTAGCGGAAAATTTTTTCCGCTAAATTTAGCGGGGAAAATTTTCCGCTAGATCTAGCGGGGAAAATTTCCCGCTAGATTTAGTGGGAAAAATTTTCCGCTAGATTTAGCGGGGAAAATTTTCCGCTAGATTTAGCGGGGAAAATTTCCCGCTAGATTTAGCGGGGAAAATTTTCCGCTAGATTTAGCGGGGAAAATTTTCCGCTAGATTTAGCAGGGAAATTTTTCCGCTAGATTTAGCGGGGAAATTTTTCCGCTAGATTTAGCGGGAAAATTTTTCCGCTAAATTTAGCGGGGAAAATTACCCATCATGCACCGCGCGGTTACGCCGACGCCGACGCCGATGGCGACGCCGCTCAAGCCGGAAACGGGTGCCTAAGAGCTGCGCTCTAAAACGACACGACCACGTTGCTACCATGCTCTTAGCGGGTTCTGAATATATTACGCACCTCGTATTTGGTGCCATACCGAGGCACCGAAAAATCAAGAATACAAAATGGGGTACGAGAATACATACCAGGGCATACAACACAAGTCGGTTTATGTTAGCTATCATAATAAGCTTTGAAAATGTAACTCAGACCATATTTTGTAAGCACGAACTAGTCAACAACTCACCCGATTTATTAACATAGGGAGACCGACTCAATAAAAAGAAAATATTCAACGGAAGAAACGCTTCAGCAAACGAGATTTACTGCTAAATTGACAACATTAAACCAACGTATATTTATTTACGTGCACGCCTGGCGCGCCGTTCGGAACTATGCCGGCGATTAGATGAATGAAAACATCAAAAACACATACACATAATGAGGTAAGAAACATGGTTCACTATATATGATGAACCGCCGTGATATATCGTAAATATGATCAGCATCGGCTACATAAACAACCTTTTCTGGCAATACATTACGATAACAAATAATTTGAGCGTAGATGGATGATGTGGTGGCAGAATGAAGCGACCTGGTTTGACATCTGCAGGAACAGGATGTGCATACTGCGAAACAAATTAAAATCTTAAGCAATTTGTTCATTGCTCAAAGAGGTCCCAACCAAATCTGTGTTTTATTTCAGTTCAACATGTATGGAGGCTGGAGTCGGTTATCGCAAACATTAGCGCTTGATTTTGATTTATAACTAACTTATGCGCGAGGTAACTTTGAGGGAGGTCTCAAGGGACACAAGATTACTCTAAAAATGGTGTCATGTAAGACAAATACGTTTGTTTCACGCTGCGCGTTGTGCATAAAACATTTGAGGAATCTTGGCTACCTTGGTATCTACCTTATCGTCCCGCTTTAAGTTAGACATGAAAGGAACTCTGAGATACGTATGTATTTTTATACTTTTTGAGTATATAATTTTTAGTTCATAGATATTCGCTAAATCACTGCATCGAGAAAAACACATGTATTTACGCTTGTTAATACTAAAGATAATTTCCCAATAATCACACCAGTCTTCCAGCACTTTTAAATTGCTCTTCAGAATACGAGCGTCCGCGTCATTTTCATCGATTCGGTAAACTGCACCGTAATCCCCCAATACCTTTATTTGGCGCGGAGGCGTGTTCATCGTCCGCGCTAACCGCCCGAATAAGGCGATTAGCTATTAAAAAAATACATTCTTAACAGGTACTGTGGTGACTTACGTCCGTTGACCTGATTAAACAAAGCCGAAAGTACGCTTATAAACAAGTGTGAGAGTCAGGCACCTGGTTTTCTCTATAAGCCAGCAATAATTGTATAACAACTTTCGGCATAGACTTGATGGGTTACTTCCCAGAAAGAATTGCTTTTTATATATATCCTTTGGAAAATTACGATCTATCTATTTAACATAAAATTTCGCTTTCTGGTGATAAGGAACACGAGGTCAGAACACATGAAAATTATATTTGCACCCTATCACCGCCGTTGCCATCTCAAAAAAAAATAAATATAGGAGACCAATTCCTAAAATCCGCTAAAAACCACTAAATTTCAGGCGCATATTATTTACAGCTATAATTAGTTTAGGAACAGCAGAATTAAGAGAAGACCCCTAGACAGGAACTAGGCTTTTCGACAAAAATCACTTCCATGCACAAAACGATGTTCATTGCAAGCTATTACTGCTAACAGGTGTTAGCAGTTGTGTTGTCTGCTATACCTGCTTTTAGCTTTACGATCTTTCGAGCAATATTTGGTTGCGGTTTACCGATTCAGAGACCAAATGCACATGCTTTGAAAGTATTCTATCTTGCAAAATGTTCTACTCGTCTAACAGGGCTTGGGGCTTCCAGTAACTGGCCTCCACAAACTATTTCCCTTTTTTTTCTATTTTCTTCATTTTTAGATGTTTGTTCATAGATAATTGGGCCCACTTCATATGGCAGTCTTAAAACAAAATGCATATATTTGCGCACAAATTCATTGAAAGCACTTTTAGAGCTTTGCCCTGTAATATAACAATGGCGTTGCAAGCACGTTATTCTCACAGACGACGATTTTGCTGACAGTGAGCATAAATCACTACCTCAAGGTCTTACCAAAATGATTAAGTTATTTTTATTCACAAATGTAAACCAAGAAAAAAAACTAAAACTCCCGGGGAAAAATAAACAAAAAACGGAAGCCTGATTTGGAGAGAGCTAGAAATTTCGCCTCAGGCTAAACGGTCATTTCAACCGCTAGATGTCACAGAAAACGGCTAAATTTAGCGGGAACATGGCGAAATCGGCAACACTGTTTATAACACTCGCGCTACAGAGCACCATAACGGCCAGATTGACTCCTCACACTGGACTGTCCATTGTCCACGTGTCCTCACTCTCAGCGAACGTCCACGCACTTTCTGGCCTGGTGGAGCTTAGTGTCCCGCGTGCAAAACGAACTCGAATTCGGCAGGCGTCGTTCAGTTCTTTGCGCAAAGTCAAACCTACATTTCGCCCTTCCTCAATGTCGACAGCCGCGGCCGACCATGGCTCGATTAAAGAGACAAAATAAACCCCTCATTAACAAAAAATACTTTAGGGTAAAGGAAAAAAATAATTTTCTGGAAAGTTCGCCTCTCGTGTTCGACTCTTCGACTCACAAGGCAGCCTTCTCCCACGGTAGATCTCGTAACCCTCGGTCCATCCTCCCGTTCGTTTTCTCAAAGAGCCACGGCTGCGAGGGTGCCTATAGTGTTGGCCAAGTCCTCCTGTTTCCCAGCCAGGAACCACTTATACCTCGAGGGCCATTCCTTGACCGTTCCGGGCCCTGCCTCCGGGTGTCTCTCAGGGCCTCCTTCGCGCCTACGTTGCCTCCTTCCTCTGTGTCGGAGGCAGCGGGACCCGTGCGTTCGCGCGTTTGCATAATGTCCGGCAGCGGTCGCCATGAAATATTCAGCTGGCGGACTCGGTTTTAAGATTCCCCATCGTAACGCTGTCGTCTCCGGTCGTGGCGGGCCCGCCTCGCCTTTTCTATCCTTCCTTCGATATTTGCGCCGATATTCGACTGTGTATGAAAATTTGGGTCTCCCACCCCAAAAGTTTTCAAACCCCGTCCTCAATTTTTTTTTTTTTTTTTGACGGCTCTCCGTCGCGTGCTTCCAATTTATTCATTCCGCATATGGTGCTGAAAGTAGGGGGCTCGTTGTTTGGAGAGTTTAAATTATGAGTCGCCCACTTGCCGGCACACGGCAACGTTCCCGTTTGTTTTATTTATCCTTGGATCAGTTTTCTCCCCAAACGTTCCCTAACGGAGTGCGTTTTTTTTAGTATATATATATTTTTTTTTCTCATTTTAAAGAACGAAAAGAGGTAATCAAGGAGCGTACGTGGGATTGGTGTTCTGGAGCGAGAGTCGCCTAGCGCGTGCCTCGAATTTTAGAGATTCCTTAAAACTTAACCTTCTTCTCAAGTTAGAATAAGAGAGAGGTCTTCGCAGTACGTCTGTATTTCGCTCTCGCTCGAGGGTAAGACGTGGCATGATGAATGTCCCTGACAAGGATGATAATATCGCTGATGAAATACCGCAATCTTAAAATTACAGCTAATTAAGTTTCCTCGGTTACTGCGTCGCCCGTGCCTTGGATTTTGCGCGTTGACGCAGTAACGTTCAGCCGCCCTCGTCTTTGCGCAATTCTCCGCGTTGCCCCTTTCGCCAGGAGAAAACATTATAAAGAATGCAAAGGCTCCTCGTTTTCAATGCGTTAGCATAAAAAATTGTCCTCCGCAAAAGTTTCGAAGAAATATGATTTCAAAATTTGAATAGTAGCGAACTCGCCGTCGGAATTTCGTCAGCTTGTGTAACGGTTTGTGAAAAAAAAGAAAAACAAACGAGCATAATGGTTCACGTTGCCTTCCCGATGTGTCTAACTTACGCAGCTTGCTTTTTGAAGTAAAAAGGGAGGTATATGAGTCGTACAAGAGGGCGAAGGTTCTAGCCGGGAGCCACAATATGAAGCAACACAGCCATTTGCTCCTAACGTTCCTGCTCTTCGAAACACCAACGCCCTGACGGCGGGGCGGTATACTTCCAAGATGGCGGAAGAGAAGGGGACAGATTTTTCCAGGATTTGTTTGTGTGCGCTATCGCTGATGCTGGTCAGTGTGTTTAAACTTATTTATGCGACTACAAACGCGAAGCGACAAGGGCAGGAGCATGTCGCAGGTGACGGAGATGCTGACGTCGTTAAGAAAACGAGCATGTTCACTATTCAAAGGTGCAAAAACCTCAATTTCATATCAGCTTCTTTTTTTAAGTTTCAGAGCGCATTTAGGGCCACCTTATCGTGCGTGGCAAAGTATTTTCGAAGGTTACGAACATACTGTGGTGTTTTCACTGTAGCTGGTCACCGCAGTGCTCTGAAAAGTGAGCCGCGCACGGCGCCCGCCGAGCTCCAGAAGAGCAGCGTTAGCATTGATTGCTCTGTGTCGGAGACTCACAACTCAGTGCACAACGCGAAGCGGTTTTAGTACATTGCAACGCCTTATGAACCTGCACCGTGGTTACTAATGGGCCGTTTTAGCGTAGGGTGAATGTAGTTTACCTTACGATGCGACTTTGGAACCGGCATCTCGCGCTGCAACTTTGTAGTATGATTTTCAACGCGCGACAGTACCGCTGCCGTGGCCAAAGTATCCGGTGGTAACGCTATGCTACAACTGCATATTAATGCCATCGGCGTAATTGGAAGGGGGGGGGTATGTATTGCCCTATAAAAAGCATTCGTATATACTGTACGCGACATCGCGTACCGCGTTCTTCGCAGTGTCGCGGCCGGCCTCGACAAAACTGCCTGTTCTAAGTACTCGTCCCGAACTGCTGGATTACACAGAAGCGCTGCTTAAGAATGTTACGAGCGTGTATTTTCTTTTAATGCGTAGTCTGTCTTATGTAAGTGCTTGGATCAAACGGTCATGTTCTTTGTCACGACCTTTCAGCAAGTAAAACACTAACCCATTATTGGTGTAAGTGGCTGGACACACCGTTGAGCGAGCAGTTTTCTCCACTACTTTAGGGAAAGACTAGACTTTTCGTTGATCGTACGGAAGAGCTATAAACTACAAGCGGGTACTTTTGTCGGAACGTTGTAGCACTGGTTGAGCAGGCTACCACAGGACCCGAAATCCACATTATACGCGATACACGAAAAGTCTACAATTAAGGCCCGTTCAAGCTCTTGCAACCGGGTACGACCGAAAGAGACGAGACCTGTTGAAACCTCTTAAAATTTCTTAGGACGAGGGAGCACACTGACATTCTGGCGTCACCTATGCGGTGACCCTGGAACTCCATTTCAGAAGAGCGAAGGTTTTGCGGGATTTCCGATGTCAAATGTGCGTAATACCTATAAGAAAGGCTCGTTTAGAACATTGCCAAAAGTTTTTCGAGCCAAGAATGAAAGGATAATGCGCGAGAGAAATAGAAAATATGCCGAACCGCCAAGCTTACACTGCTACCCAATAGATGGCGCCAGTGTGTCCTCTCGTTGTAAGAGATTTCAAGGCACCCAGTTCTAAGAGGTCGCAAGAGTGTGAACGGGCCTTTAAATGAGACATCTCCCCGGTCTCTTTGTGGAACGCTCGTACGAAGCGGAACACGGCCGTTTTTACTTTCATTAGTTTTCTTTCTTTTTTTTCGTTAAAACTGCATGATGTACGAACACGTCGACCAAAAACCACGCCGTAACAGCAGCACCAACGCCGACACTCCCTGCCACCGTCTCTGACGCCGTCACCGCTTCTCGTTCCTCGTTCGTCCGCGAGAGGGCGAACGGAGCGCTGAAGTTGCGAATAGAGGTCGAAATTGATGTGTCATAAACTAAGAATTCGCAATGTGCGTCTCATATATCTGCTCTTAGGATTATTGATGCGTTAATGATTTTTAGTTCTAATAAAGCAATTACGCGCCAAACAACTCTGGATTTAAATCACAACCACGGGCTTGGTAGAAAAAATATGGGTGTTGTTCGGACATTCACCGTGCATTTCCTATCATTTCTCCGACTTAATTGAAAAGAAAAAAATCACTGAAGAAACATTTAGGCTTACATTATTTTCACGATAACCAAAACCCCAAAACCTCAAAATTTCAATGAAAAGAAAGGTCACTTAAGAACATAAAAAATGGCTTAGCATTTAAAGCATCGTTCGGTCAGGAACCCAATTATTGACATTTTCTTTTTATCACGTGTTGTGACTACACAACACCAGAACATATGAAAATAAATAAGCAGGCTCCATGCACATTTTAATAATAAATATAATACACACGTGAAACATAGTTTTTATGCCGACCAAGGCACTGAATAGCGCTTTGAATTAAAATATCATGAACGCGAGTCGCGGGAATCAAACAACCCGCGTGATTTTTAATTTATTTTTTCACATGTGAGCTGACGTCATACTTCGCGCCGGTTTTCGTCGTTTCGATTATAATGTGTCCGCTTTTTGTATCGAATGCGCTGAATGCAGTGAAGCATAATAGCTTGATGGCTTGACGCAACATTCTAGTGATTTTGACTCTGTTAGATACACCTGTAACTACAAAAGACAACACATTTTTACAGGCAGTCGTTAGTATTTTAATGAAGTATTGAAAGAATACGCTCCATTATCCTCGCGTTTAGTAACTTAATGCCACCTTCTGACTGTGCAAACACCTTGGTGTTATTTTAATGTATTTGAGAAAATTAAAAGTGCAATGCTTGTTCTTTGTGCAATTGTCATAATGTGTATATTAAAAAAAAACTGTTAACTTTTTTCTTGATGTGTCTTTTTTAACAAAGGTTGTGTTTCTGGGCTGCTTTACTCATATAAAGGGCAACGGATATAAAACTGTACTGTGTGCGGCCGAAAGAAAAAAAAACACATTTGGCACGCGCTTTACAAGCTTCGAACCCAAACCTACATACCAAATTTTGGGCACGCGAACTTAGTTTCATCAGAAGATTTAAATCTATATTTCTTTTTCAGAGCTGAAGTCAGAGAAGCGAGAATATTATAAACAGAGCAAAAACGGCGGCAGTGCATTTCCTATGCTCTATACCGGATGTTCGTCGTGTGAACACTGCTTTGTGAGCTTGCTCCTAGGTAGTAATTCTTCATATGATTCGTTGAAGGTATTGATTATCACAATTATATTGCTCATCGCCGCCCTGTCCTATCCGTTCTTAGTGTTTTGCATTCTGCAAGCCACCCAGAAGCGATCTCATAAATCAGTGCACCGACGACGAACAGGCTTGGTAGAGGATAAGAAATACACGGCCTCCGATTCTGCTTCATTTTTCATATGTTACTACCTCTGAGTTGAGCTCTAAATAAAAGTAGTCAAAACATTTTTTTTTCTTTTCCCAAACTACGTTTTCTGTGCCAAATTTCAGGTTTGCATGTTGGGATTGAAAGGTCTTCGAAGTGTGCCCAGTAAATGTGTTGGTCCTTACGGTCACACCTGTACACACGGCTTTTTGGCTAAATTTAGCGGGGAACTTCTTTCTGCCTAATTTAGAGAGAAAGTCTAGATGCAGAATGGGTTCTGTGCGTCTCAGCCTGCCAAACAAGTTTGAAAGCCCCCAAAAATCAAAGAGGGCAAATAATACTCATGGAAGAGCCCCATACTGCTAAGGAGCCACACAAGCCTATGGGAATCTAAAAGTCTAAAAGCGCCAAAAAAGGTAAAATTGGCTGACGCACGCAGCGTATGTTTCCGGCGCTGTGCACGTTTATGGAAAAAAAAATTGCCAAATTTAAATGTTTTTTTTTTCTTTAATTTTTGTTTAAGGGTGTTAAACAAGATGAGGCACCGGCACGTCACACACACAAGCCTCTACACATAAGCGGATCAGACGGGAAGAAACTTTATCCCTAACCCTATACTCTCTAGTATCTAGAATTTTCATGTTTTTACGAACGCGTTTATAAATAAACTGCCAAAAATGCTGTTATTCGTCGCCTATTTTCCTGAGAACATAAGGTCCTAAAGCGTAACGTTATTTGTATTATTAGCAGTTGAGCTGAATTCTATTGTAAAAGTTCGGACAGTACCAAATAAACCACAATGCATTCTAAGAAAAAGAAATCTTGAAAATAACGTATTTGTACGCGGTTTTTAAGATTCACAAAAGCCACACGAAAAAATTGGCCTAACATACTCATGTGCTGTATTCCTTAGTGTAAAGCCCGCATAAGATCGATAGAAAGTTAACAAGGTATTATTATAGTATAATAGTCTAGTCATCATCACAAGCGTTACCCATCTCGAATTAGCTTTCCCAAAATATTTTTTAATGGTTGACCTCTAGAGTCATAGTTTCCGCTATTCACCGACAGGCGGAAATTGTGACACAAACTAAACCGAAAAACTTGCGACTAGCAGTATCGAATAGATAGATTGTCTCTCGAATTCGGAGGCTGATAAATGACAAATGTCAAAAGGAATTTAATATGCACTGCGTAATTTGAAGAGCCCCAACTCAAAGTAGCTTTGACAAAACAACATGGAACATCCAAGTGAATAAATATAACACACGCGAAAGCGCCGAATATTTTTAAGATAAAAAAAGAAACGAACAAAAATACTTTGGATTTGTAATGCGATATACAACTGGATGATATTAAAATTTCGCTTCGCAGTACAAATCATATATTTGCGCGTTATTCATCCTCACATTTCTCGATATTCAAATGTTTGCAGATCCGAACTTTATAGAAAACAAATTGAGAGCATTTCCTTTGATTTCCCTCGAAAACAACGATCTCTCATTCAACATACGACTCCACCATTTTCTCCACCCGTGAGCATGTACTTCGCTGTGAAAAATTACCGCGCGCCTTCTTAAAGCGAACCAGAAGGAGAGCCAATCACTGCTACTGAGCTCGATGAATCACGAGACCAAAAACATGTTTAAGTGTAAAAATAGTGTCTCTTATGCGATCCCGGGGACGAGATGAGCATGATTAAACGCCATGCTCAGTTCGAAATTGCAGCACATCATTTTTAGGCCTAAACATAGTTTTTGCAGTGCATTGAGCTTTCTGAGTGCTTTGCTGGCGAATAAACGATGGGGACAGTTTTTAAAGCGTGCGTTTGTTTGTACATCAGTTTTGATGGAACACGTTAAGCACTTTCGTCTTCTGTAAAGCTGATGCTTCGTTGAATGTCGAGACGCATATCGAAATTCGTTGAATTTCGACACGCGTTTTTCCGCGACTCATGATTAAGAATGGCGGATCTTGATTAATGCGGGGCTTTTGGATGTACTCTTAACAGCGAAAGTGGAGCGGCAAAATTGTTTTGAACGCAGCTTTTCCAGCTAACTACATAAATTGGCAACAAAAAAATACAACAATTTATGGATAAGAAAGAACGAGAGCCAAAACAACCATGGAGGGTGCAACAATGTCGAAAATGTTGGCCACAACAATCATAAATGATTCGATCAGTTGCTGAAGCCCTGCGCAGCTCAACTTGTGCCACAACGCTATCTCAGCTTTCGCGCGTGCAACCTGTTTTCCGACCACATGGGCTCCTCTTCGGCGACTAAAGGACCGTCCAAACTAAAGTCACTGGATCTTTAGTTCAAACAGGATACTTCAGAAATCGTGAGGCGACCCGACTCCGACAGAAGTCGTACACCAAACCGTAACGCTCCATTATTTTATTTTTTGCAGTAAAGGAAGTTTTTTTTTTCATATTTTGTTTGTGTCTTTTATGAAGGTCTTGGGCATGCTCATCACGTGGGTCCGGTCAGCCACTCACAAGTTCTGTTGGCTGTCGGTCAATCGCTGAAGGCCTCGGCTGGTCTTCAGGTCCCGAAAACCGTAAAGAGAAGGGCTCTGTTCGAAATCTTACCCAAATAGATCCGAGCTATTCCGACGGGTCGCGTCACGTAAAAACGCAGATAGAGCGACTCTAAACGCGGGTAGATTTTCGGACGCAAAGGTACACAACCTTACCCTGGAGTAAGTTCGAGTACCTTGGAACACCGCCAAGAATACGAGTGCTCGACAGAGCAGATAGAAATTATTGGCAGGTGGCGTGTGACGTCAAGTGTGACGAGCGCCGAGGTCAACGAGAAGCGGAGGAAGCCAAGAGGTAATCGTGATATTTGTTTGCTGGTGTTCAAACAGACATCGGATTGCAGGAGTGCACGACGCTTCAACTTCCACAATTTTCGAAGGAGTCGTGTCACCTCGCGATTTTTGAAGTGTCCTGTTTGGACAGGCCTTCACAAAGAGCTGCTATTAATGACAAAAATAATCCCTGGAAAAGGGGAACAAGTGGGACAAAGGAAAAACACATATCTGTAAACACAGCTAAGTTTTGACCCTGGAAAGGCCAGGTTCCAATTAACATGGCAAGCCTGGGCACACCAGAAAAAGTGAAACACCCGTCTAGAATGCACAAGAAAGTCTTTTGATTCCAGTGGAGCATATTTGAACGGTAATGATTAAAGTAATTCATTTGTTTTGTACAAAAAAACAAAGTAAATATCTCACACTTTATTTTGAAATTAAAAAAAAGTAAAAACGAAGAGTGGTATATTGAGTGAGTTTACATTCAAAGATGTTGCAACAAAAATTGTAATAAAACAAAATCTGGAAGTTTAAAGGTACATAAAGACCAGCATACCTATGCTCTGCTAGAGACACAACTGGAGACTGCAGTGCAAACTATGTTGTTATTGTTTTTTTAATGCGATAGCGTTTAATGCGATAACGTTATCGTCGACATTTCTGACCTCCTAAGGGGTTTTTCTGGCATCCTAATGAATCTTTTTGACCTCCTTACGCCATGGGGTGCACGCTCACTATGCTTGCACCTCATTGCACCGCGCGTATGCAAGCGACATTAGGCACTGCTTCACATTCGCACCCTCTTCGAAGGACCTGACAACCTTGACGTCGTCCTATATGTCGCCCTAGACGTCGTCCTTGAGGTCATACTAAAGGTCGTCCTAGAGGTCGTCCTTGAGATCACACTGGAGGTAGTCCTAGAGGTTTTCCTAGACATCGCCCTCTCGGACGTCGTCCTCGAGGTCGTCGTTGAGCTCTTCCTCGAAGTCATCCCAAGGTCGTTATTGAGGTCACCCTAGAGGTCGTCTTAGAGGTAGTCCTTGTGGCCGCCCTAGAGGTGGTCCTATAGATCGTCCTAAACGTCGTCTTTGACGTCGTCTTCTTAGACGTCGTCCTCGACGTCGTCATAGACGTCGTCGTTAAGGTCGCCGATGGCCTCGTAACAAAAGGAGGAGGCAAACTTGACGAATGTTATCGGAAGTCATAAACAACCAACAATAATGGTATCAGCATACTTTTTTTATAATTTTAAGTGAGGGTTAGTGGAATAAAATGATACGAGGAAGAGGAAGACTGGCTGCCGCAGGGGCAGCGACAGCGGTCACAATACCATCTAGGTGAGTGATTTAAACCCCACCATCGGGTAGAGATCTTGTCTCTTACTTCCCCAAACATTGTAACATTCTTTGATGAAGGTGCGGGGTATAACATCCTAAAACAGGAGGAACTCCTGAAATTTGACAGAATACCAAGGTAGGTCGGCTTCTATTTCATTAAGCTCATTCGCCTCTTCCTTTCTTTGTTCAACATTTGAAAAAGCAAGACTTCCTTTCTCCGCCTAAAGCGCGGAGGGGCCATCGCCTCAATTAACAGAAGTGGCAAATAAACAAAGAAAATAACGACGAAAGCTATATCTACCAAGTTCCAAACCGAGAAGGCGACTCAACGTAATATTCGCAAGTTCATCCTTCCAGCCGCTTTTCCCCTAGGGTAAAAATATATCCGAGGCCCCATTGCTGTTTTGTCTGCTACTACAGGTCACACATCTTGGGTCTTTGCCAGCTTGTAGGAAAAAAGGGAGTGACTTTGTCCATCCGTAGCTGAAAACAAACTTCAAATTATTACGAGAATTCATGTCGTTTCGGTCTTCGGCACATTGGTCGTGCTAAACGGGTATTAATATATTATTTGTGGCGTAAACTGCTATGTGCAGCATGCAATAAAAATAAAAATAAAGCAGTGGTTGACGCGAATATATTTTCAGACGCCAATATACAAAATCTAAATGCCGAAGCCAGGGCAACGTTGAACGAGGAAAGGGGAGAACGAGGGAACTCTATTATTTCTTTGGAGCCCGTAGTTTCCCTTTCAGCTCTTGGGATCGAGAGAGCCCATCGCTGCAATCCAAAAAGGGTTATCGGCGAACTATGAGGCTGAAAATATGTTTAGAACATTCAAGAGCCTTCAATGTTTAATAAGTATTATTGATGATGATGAACTAAATATAAACCCTCTGCGCTGTTATACTGGTCGTGAAGATTCACTGTACTCAGTGCCAAAGCGCACTTTTTTTTCCTTTATTATGTCTGAGTATATTTTCAGTTTCTTTCAACTGCCTTGCGAGAGGGTACAAGCTCCAGATTTCTTAGAGTGTAGGGCATTGGTGACAAACATTGGTGTTGTCTGTTTGTGGTCTTTGAATATAAATTATGTCCTTCATTTTTCCGTTTACCCTCACTGTATCTTGTTTCCTTGTTGTAGCGCATCATAACACTTCTTCCTACTGTGGTGATTTGTGTGTCTGTCTCGCTGAATAAATAGACTTCTTTCATCTACAAATATTTGCCATTTTAAAATTTTGTACTTAATATATATCTTAACTGAAATGCTTTTTATCGTGGCGTGACAGTTATGTTTGTATATGCTTTTTTCTTAAATATTTCGCTTCTTTGATTATTGATGCTCAATTTCAAATCAATTAAACATTTTCTTGCGTGTTGTTCATTTGTTTTGTTGCTGATGTTTGAAGTTCGTGGAATACTGTGCATATGGCCTATTTTACTGTGTTGGAGCTATCAATACATTGGTTTTGCGATGCCGCTGCCACTACCTAGTTAAGTGGACCGAAGGCCATATCATCCTTTCCTGCACTAGACGGGAGAAATATTTACAAGCATGCATCTATTCTAGTTTATTAGAAGACGCGTTTAGTGAAATTCTCGATCGAACACGATCTAAACTAGTTTTCGCGTTCAATCCTAGCCGCTCGCAAAGTCTTTTACACTCTGTGCAGATTGCTTCAGCACTCTCAAGGGAGCAAAACTTCCTCGGAAGTTAGTGTCTCAAAGAGTTACCCATAATGTCGTCAACGAAGCTACGCCACTCCCGGGGAAAGTGCCCTCATTTTCGGACGGTTTGCGGCATTTCGCGTATTTAATTTACTTGTACGTTTTTTTTATAATATGAAGAAGAGCATGAAGTCGTGTTTTTCCAGCACTTCGATGTGTAGGCTGCGTTCCTTAATAGAACAGACGACATTGTATTATGCACGGTCATCATTTAGAGTGCTCTACCCTGCTTACAGGGAGTAAACCATGGTCAAAAAAGGCTATGGCGTGCGTATATGCAGATCAACCGGTATTATAGAGGTAGTTAAAGCACGGGCAGATATACGAATACGTTATGTAAATAGCAAGGCTGTCACCTCTTTTGGTATTTTTTTTTCTCTTCTGATGACCTACGTATGTGTATGTAGACGGGAGATATGATGTGGCAAGTAAACGTTAGTTGGGTATGCTTAATTAGATCATGCAACGCAGAACTATAGTCCGCATTTCTTGGCCTTCCTGAAATTCCAGCGCTGCGCTCCCAGTCGGCATTTATCATATTGAGGCTCATTATACGTCAGGGAGGACGGTGCAGAATTTAGCGGTTTTTGTAACATGCAGCAAAGATTTCCGCAAAGATCCCCCCCCCACGCTGAGAATTATTGAGGTTTCAGTTTGACGTGGTAATCCGGAAAAAGCGATAAGACGCCCCAAACGCACAAATAGTTACTAGGGCTTATAGATATAAATAACGAGCAATTATGCAGCACACGTACACACATAAAAAATCCACCTTTGTAAAAAATAAAAAAATGGTGCAACACTTCTATTTTTTCTTGCACCCCGTATTTTTTTATATCCGTTTTTATGCGATAACGGCCATCTCTTGGCAGTGTTGTAAATGGCTCCTTTCCTGCGCATTATGCTGCGTGAATTGCAGGCGGAAACAGGTTTACGCCTCGTTTCTTCCTTTACTTTTCTGTTTTATTTTGTAGCAGCAACCTTCGATTCAGTATTCTATTACCCTACGACTAAACATGCGAGGACGTCTGGCTGCAAAAAGATGGATTGCTTATGCACGCCATTATGCAAGGGCCTCACGTCTCGGAGAAGACAAGCGTACATTTACATTTCCCATCACAAGCGCCCAATCTATAACCCTATAACATTCGTAAAGCCGCGGTAGCTATCCAGATTCAGTCGAGAAGTGGCAAGAAAGATATGCCTCCGCTAAAGTGAGAGAGAGGAGGGCACGAGAGAGCGTTGGGGCGTTAGAACGCCGAGCTCTGATTGGAAGGATTAGTGGGTAGACATAAAGCTAGCAGCCTTTGTCTTCGCACTTGCTGACTTGTTGAACGTGTTAGTATGCGGCACGCCAGCGTCCCGCGTTTGGCTTTCGCATTCGAACTCGCTCGACAAGTGCAGTGGAAACGAGGCTAGCTGTGTTCCAAATATACTCAAATGGATCCGAGTTACTCCGGCGGGTCGTGTCACGTGACAGCACAGATCGATATACGCTGGACGCGGGTAGATTTTAGGATGCCAAGGTACAAAAACCATTACCCTGCAGCAAGGTCGAGTACATTTTGGAACACGGCCAAAGGCTGCTGGCTTTGGATCTACCCACTATAGTAATTCGAATCAGAGCGCGGCGTTCTCACGTGTCCAAACGCTCCGTTTCCTCGTTTCTTCTTCTCCCTCACTCTCTCGGTGCGATATGTTTCAAGCTGACCTGGGTGCAACTGATACATTACTTGCGTCGTCCGAATTTCTTACGTCGGTGGTAACTTCTACAGCTCTTAATGGTGCTAATTTGTAGTCGTATAACACAGACACTGCTGCAAGTAGCGGGAGTGCATAAATTTGCCTCAGATCGTGAGTTGGTCTTTCATTATAGTTAGATTTCGAACGACCATGTTCACAAAGCACGGTAAATGGGCATTCAACGTGGTGAAAACAATAATCCTTGAGTATTTTAGCTAATATTGGTGCTGTATATTTTGTTTATCTTACGTTTATACTATTGAAAGGCAAAAAGCGATAGTAGTCTCTATTTTGATTCAGACACAGCAAATATTAAAACCATTTATTCGAGAATTGCAGGTTTCACAACCTCAGTCAAATAAGCTGACTCTGTAATTTTGGCTTTTAGAACCTTATGTTTTTTTTAAAGTTGATTGTTTAATTATCACGTTTTGTTTTGTTTTTTGCAGTTTTTGAATGTGGCTTTGTGTCTACGGGTTACGTCATATTTCGCCCGAATACACACATAGCTTAACTTTAGTAACGAAATGTATTCATATTTCGTACGTTGAAATCAAAAACAAAATCTTTCCAGAAACACTATTCCCAAACTTAGCTTAAACTTTATTTTTTGCAACAGATAGAACATATTGCGAATAAAAACAATCGACACTCGTTTCTTTTTCTTTTTTAGTTTAAGAAATGTTGCAATGTTACAATTAAAAATATAACGTTTTGGAAGAAATCATTGGATTGATAAGGATAATGTTTATTGTTATAATCGAGACGTATTTAAACCTAAACGCAAAACAAACTCCCCGAGCATAGTTTGAATGGATATTTGATACTCATCTCGACTAATATATTTATGGCATTAGGTGTTATAAACTAAGTGATATCTCGCGTGTTTTGCCACAGTATGGTGTGAAGCAAACTTAACAAGTTTACAGAGCTGTAGATGTGGTGAAAAGTACTCTTAAACAAGAACACTGCGTGTGGGAAGATAGTTCTATAGTAATGGACAGATTAAATTTGAAGTTGAAGCTCCTCCCACCTGTTTCCACTATCAGCAGAGCGAACGGTGGAGAGGAGGTCGCCTTCTCTCGAGCATCCGCTCTGCTATAGTGGAAAGAGGTGGGAGGATATTTTTAGGCATTCTTAACCTGTCACCGCATATAGCCCATGTATACGTTTTTAATATGTTTAAAAATTCAAGTAAAGTCTACTTTTATTTACTTTAAACTTTTGCTTGTAACATAATACTATATTTTTATTTTTTGCATCTCGTTAAGTTTATTGTGTTGAAACGGCATCCGACAAAAAACACGCGCGGGAAAATTTTCCACTTCGTTTTCAAACGCGATCACATTGTTTAAAGTCCAAACATTGATCGCGACGGGAAACGACTCGATAGAAACGACTGAAAAAAAAAATAAATAAAGGGAACAGCGGCGCACGAAGGCGGGTGGACGGTTTCCGCTGCAAACCCGCTCATTGAAAGGCAATCGGAAAACACACAAAGAGATATCGATTCCGGTCGCAAAGCCGTACTTTCAGTGGAGTCCACATTTGTTTCTTCTCGCCCAGAGTTCGCGCTTTCACTCCTCTCTTTCTTTCCTTTCTTTGTTCTTTTTTCGCTTTCCAAACCACGTTTTCATTGGCCACTGCTCGACTCCGGTTAACTGAGTCACGAAAAAAAAGAAAAGAAAGAAAGGCCTCAACTGATCACGAAGACATTCACTGGCGGCCACAGCACGCAGCTACAAACGCAAAAAGTAGTGCCCCGAAAGTTGAAACTCCAACGACTAACTCTGGACTCGGTAAACGAGTACAGCTAGACAACCCAGTTCCTTCCTTCTCTCTCTCTCTCTCTCTGCCTCTCCCTCGCTAGGAAGAAGCGAAAAGACTGGCATTCATACCAACTCCGTCCGGGACGAGCAATTCCGAGGAGATTATGCACTTGCACGAAGCGGTCGGTTACTCCGAATTACGAGGCGACGGTCGGCTGACGTTCGGCATCCTGCTGTCGCCCGAAGGCCCTCAGCGATCGGGTAATAGAAGGGACGCAGATGAGCTTTTAGCAGGGACCTTCATTAAGATTAATTCGTGCGCCACGCTTGATTGAACTGCCCGCATCCCCCGGCTTGAAGGAACCGAAGAACTCCGCCCTCCCCCGCGATGCGTATCATGTGAGGGCGGGTCGGTTGGGTCCCGGGTGGGAAGGGTCCGGTGCCCTCCCCGGTCGTAGACACTTAGCTAGGGTGGTCGCGAACCTGCAGAGGTTCGAGTTTCGACTAGGATCGATTGGTTCCGAACCTGTAACATAAAGTTTGACAAAAGTTCGATCGATATTTGACTAACGTGCATGCGGGACAGCTTTGCTGTTTGTCATGTTAACCCCGAGACTGGGTGATATCACTGTAAACTTTTTTTCGTCTTCTGCATCAGTCTCAGGTTAATATTACTATGGCAAAGTTTCCACCGGCTCGCCTGCACATTGACTATAGTATCGTAAATCTTTTACACCTCCAGCTTGCACAGGGGAAGTGGGTGGAATATTTCTTAAGTTCATTGTTTTGTGTGTTTCACATTATTAAACGATTTCGAACATTAAATATGCATATGTGTTTTCTTTATACTGTGTAAACTTTATAAATCATTACGAAAAATATAAGAGGGCTATAATATAAATAACTCGTTTCCAAAAGAAATTTGAAATTTTATGCGGAAGTCGGGCAACACTGTATATAAATCGAACTTGGCAAGTAGTTTGAAGTTTCGCCAAACCAGTTGAACCTCTAGGTTCGACGAGGGTTCGTATCATCCCTGCACTTAACCGCCCCTCTGTTCTATGGGAACTGCGAGAAAGGTCTCTGATAGTTCTCAATTGGGCGAAATTACCGGATGTTGTGAGTTATATATATATATATATCTTGGCCCCTGGCCACGACCTCGTCTTTCGTGCCCTTGGTTGTTTGCAGACGACGCTGGTCCTTCTTAGGCGCCGAGGGGGTGTTTTTAGGCAGGGCGATTTCGCAGGCAACGATATACCGGGCAGCTGGAATTCTCCCCATCAGCTGTGGAATGCGGCTGGGCAAGAGCTCTAAAAAAAAAAAAAAAAGCCTGTGAGTTCACCTTCTCGCAGAACACAGTAGAAACCCAATCACGGGATATTATATATTTTGGAGATGAGGCAAGTACAATAACGATGAATAAAGCTCCTCAATCGCTCTGCTCCCGCGATAGTATTGTATATTTAATTCAGTTGAACATTAAATAGAAAATTTCAGAGAACACCGAAACTTATAATACAATTGTATAAGAGAATCGCGAAGTTAACAAGGAGGACGTCATGCTCATTGTCATTTGCAATTTTTTTTGTTGTTTAGACATATTTTGATTCCTGTCATGCAATAGGATCCTGATATTCTTCTCCGTGATTCGCTGTCTTGTTTTCTGTCAAAAAAGTAAGCTTTCATTTTTTTTTACTTTGCTTAAGGAATTGCATGTTCTATCGGCTGCCTTTTCATCTTGACTGATTTAGATTGGTCGACTTCTGCGGACGCCGGACAGCAGCAGACACCGAACGGGCCTTTCCCGCGAACGAGACTTTGATGTCGTTTTCAATGCCTATAGGTAAAAAAACGTACCTTTGTCATGATCATTTGAGTCTGTGCATAGCCTATAACTTAGAGGTCTCGAAGTGAAAGTTCGAGTTTCGGAGTTTTCGCATTATCGCAGCAGTGTATTAGTGCATTATATGTAATATGCCATGATAGTATACAGTCGCGCCGAACGGGAGCAAACTTTTATATATATACATATATATATATATATATGTACATATACATATACATACACATATATATACTATATATATGTATATATATGTGTATATATATATATATATATATTATTTGTTGCTGTGCATGGTAATGGCGAGGACGCGAGTCTTGAGTATGAAGACTACCTTTAGAGCTCGAGCAACTGTTCGCGCTACACGTATTGAGGGCATTGGGGTCTCCTGCATTCTGAGGCAAAAAGCCGCGTATAACGCGCTCTGCGTCGCTGCACTCCTCGTGAAATTTAATGACCAGCGTCATCCTCAGCACGACGCTTTATGGGTGGCTGGAAGCTAAGGCGTAGCTCCGCCATAGCAACAAATTTGAAACGCTAGAGAGTTTGAAGTTATGTTTACATCGCTTGCTTTTCATGCGTCATTGCGGAGGCGAACTTAGTTGGTAAACTTCCATCTCGCTCTCTCTTTCCCCGTCTCTCTCCCTCTTGGCGTCTTCTTTGAAGGGAGAGGAGATTTGCTCTGTTTCCGTCTGTGCTCAGTGGTAGCGGAGATATTTATAGCGGTACGCGCGGGCGACAATTTTAAACGTTCGTTTTCAGTGGGACAAGGATGATGACTCACTTCTGCCGAGGAGCGTGCACAAAGCGTCTTTTAATAGAAGGGAACTTGCAGGACGCTCTAGAATAAGCACTGGCGCAATGAACGCTTGAATGCAAGTCGTGCATTCCTTTCGAGAGAAGTGAACCATTTTATTTCCCAACCGTTTTCTCAACTTGCAAGACACAAGGCAGGTTGAGCGTGGCAGATATCCCTTCTAATGTTGGAATTTTAAGCGCCGTAAATATGGTAGCGATATATCGATATTAATCCCTGGAGAAGGGGAACAATGGGGTCATAGGACAAACAAAAATCTCCATACACAGCTAGGTGACGGGTGCGGGACTAAAATAATCAGCCTGGTCCTGGTGTCGGACCAGGAACCTCTCCATTTCCAGTGGAGTGCCTTTCCAACTGAGCTAACCAGGAAGTAGAGCAAACGAGTTTTATAGGATGACACCAGTGACCAGTGCAACACCTACTAGGTGAACGGCCAGCATTTAAAGGTAATGATGATAATGCAATTTGTTTTTCCTTATAATGCTTTGTGTTTCACCTTCGTCCCCCCTCCAGGGATTATTATCATCATTCTTCACCAGCTCGCTTGTATCTTTGCATTATTTTCATTATCATGATCAATCTTCAAACGCATGCCGTTCACCCTTGCTAGTGTTAAACTGGCGGCAGCCGATAGAACTCGTTTGCTCTACTGACGTCAAACTCCTGATTAGCTCAGTTGGTAGAGCACTCCGCTGGAAAAGGAGAGGTCCCTGGTTCGATACCAGGACCAGGCGGATCTTTCTGTTCGCGCACTAGTCACCTGGTGTCCGTCCTTTGTCCCTCTTGTTCCCCTTCTCCAGAGGTTATTTTCGTCATTCTTTTCCCGCCCGTTTGCACCTTTGCATTAATTCCATCATCATCATCGCAATATATGAACAAAATCTGTGTGTGCAGTACCCAACACTGCGGGTCCCAACTGCTTGCGGTCGTGTCCGTGAATATAGATTCAGGTTACTACCGTTTATACTGTGCATGAGGCAGTGTTGCTGTGGAAGAATATTATACGAATTGAACTGGCAGTCGCAATGTTGGAAAATTAGAAAGTGAAAGCAATATATATGTATATACATAGACCTTTTCCGCTTAGTCTCGCCCCGACCGCCAAGTAGGCGTATCCGGTATGGGCGACGAAAAAATATCAGAACGTTTCAACCTGCAAATAGTAAAAAATAGAGGGAGGCAAAACGAGAATGTGTGACGATTACGTTTATGTCCTAAATGCCTTCTATTGGCGTGGCGACGGCAAAACAATGTTTTCGACCATACTGGAAGTGACGACAATTCAAGACGGCGACGCCCTTGCGAAAAAGGTCTAATACATTGCTACTTTCATTTCAGAACATTCTGATTCCGGAATAGAAATGCTGCTTCGATTATTACGCCCCGTTGCTTGTATTTCAAAATCGTCATCAGAGCAGCATTGCTCAGAGTCTCCTAATTTAATTTAGTGCATGCGTCAATATAGATCACGAGTAAGCCACATCGTCAAGTGTTCAAAATATCCACTGTCTAAACCCGACGTTGTCAACGCAACGAAAAAATAAATCAGTCCCGTTTTTTCTCTTTTTTGATCCATCAGCGCTCATTCACCCAACCATTCACGCGGGAAACCTCTCCGATTCATATTTGGCACCAAAGAGAAGAAACAAATCATTTCACGCCGATTTCGACCGGTTATCGCGATGACGCTTAGCGAGACATACAAACAACAAGATAAAAGGCTTTTCCCCAAACTCCCCACGTCCACAGAAGAAAGCCCCAAGCACGCAACCGAGCAAGCCCAAAAGAGGCCGACGCCGTCGCGAAATCGCAGTCGGCGCATAAAACATTCCTCCCTACTTCTCTCCTCCTCCCCTTTCCTCCCCATCCTAATGCTCCCCTCCGCAAAAGCCTTTCGGAGTCCCGCCGTCCCTCATCACCAGCGCTGCTGCCCAGACCAAGTGCCCGCGCCGGATGAAAGGGAACAAAAACGCGTATCTATCCGCGTCGTCTTCCTTCGCCGTTCTCCCCAAAACACGGTGCGGTGATAACAACGGCAAACCCGCCGTCATCCCCCTCACGCACCGTGACGTCACGGACGTCGACTCCCGCGAGTGGCGCTCCCTGGCGGGAGCGGGGGCGGCGCGAGATGCGCCGCCCGGAGCGCTCCTCGTGGCAATCCGGGGCGGACGCGATGCGCGGTTCGTCCGTCTAGCCGCGAGAGCGAGAAAAACGCGTCTCCTCCGTGGGTGTCGATGTTGGGCCGCGTTGCTGCCCGTGTCCCGGGCCCTGTGACGAGCTCCGTGCGCTTTTCTCGCCACCGGCGTTGTGTGCAACGAGCCTTCTCGTGAGATGCCGCCGGCGTGCGTCTGGCCCTAGTCGAAAAAGCAGCCTGCAACGAGGGAATCTGTCGGCCCCGCGTGGTTTTGAATGGGGGCTTCCGCCGCGAGTTGTCGTCGCTTTGCCGGTGGAATGTCAGCGACGTGCAGGCGACGAACCTGACAGCACAGGACCAAAACAACTACCGAAAAATCCTAGGCTGAAAAGAAAAATAGTAGGAGAGTGAGCGAGAGCAGCGTTTTCCATTGTGGAGGAATTGCGTCCGCCGCCGGAAAGTGCTTCGGCGGCGTGCTGTTTGGTTAGCGTGTGTGTGCGTGTGAGTGTGTGCCTACGCGACGGCGTATGGTGTTGGTGTCCATCGTCGAATGAGCCCAGGAATCAAATCGTTGATGTTTGTCCATCGTCCCGCTACCATGCTGAGAATTTTAGGATACTGCCGAGGATTTCTGCTGGTGGGATTGCTGTCGTTGTGGAGTTCGCGGACGGCCGACGCCGGTGGTGAGTCGGAGCAGTGAAAAAAGCAATGCTATTGCTTTTTTTTTTTCGGTTACAAATGTTTTTGTTCTGGGAGGTCTGCGGTCTGCCTGGTCGAATTAGAAGGAAGAGTATTTTAATATATATTTCTAGGTGTAATATATCGCATGTTTTATGCGGTTTCAAGCTGCTACTTTTGTTATATGCCCCTTGCCGCGCCTGGATTCGATTCGATGCTGCCGTCGAAATAACAGTGTTGAAACGAATTTTTCTCTTTTTTTTTCATTCGCTGCTGCTTTGGTCTGTCTCAATTGTCAAATTTATTGCGTCGTATTTTCTGAAAGCTGCAGATAAGTGCGCCACCCTTTGCTTATTTGTTTCATCCCCGGCTGCATAATTCGATTTTCTGGTGGTCACGGACTTCCATAAATTTCCCAAATTCTATCTCATTTTTTTTTGTAACGCTTTATTTCAAAAACATTCCCTCCAGAACGCGTCGCAGCGGTAATTTTCTTTAATATTTTTTTTGTCAAAGTTTGCAGTATAAAACCAAGAGACGCGCGATAACTTTTGCATCATGTGCATCCATCTGTATTTTTATTTTTCTTGGGCTACAAAATGATTTGGTACAGGAAATAATATTGACGCAGGCAGGAAGGGTCTGATTTATTTTAATCATGTGCTGATAACTGAACGAACTAAGTCTTAATATAAGTGCAGTAATATTATTATTTTTTTTCATATCTGCTGCAACATTTTTTTAGCGCAATAACAACCTTGACTGTGTACTTCATAGGTGCTGGATCATACTCACAATTTTGTTCGCTTATCATCGACGCATTTGTGCAAATGAGGAGCCGCCGAAACTTAACTCAAAAGTCTATTTGATGTACTGATGAAAAGTATTACGACGGCTTATAATCATTTTATTACCATAAGTTCATAGCAATGTTCTTAATATTGTAGCACACATGACGGGAATGACAGTGAAAAACAATTGTACGTCTTAATTTTCTATAACTACCACCGAGTGAAATTTGATGAGACGGGCTTTATCTATTTAAATTTCAAAATAATTTCAATGCCTATTCGGCATTAAATGAGGGGAGGCACTACAAAATGGCTGGAGAGTTCAACGTAAACAAAAGATAATAAATAAATGAGCATGTGCAAAAATAGAAGCGCATCACAGCATATCATATCGGGCACCGCCACAACTTCTGTTTGTGTCAAACCAGGTATCACTGGAAGGGAGGTGCTAGTGATAGTTTTTGTGACCGACTTGTTTAGTAAATATGTCGTTTGAACAACAATATGGGCCTCACCATACCCAGCAATATCCCCACCGATATAAGCAATAAATTGGAAAGGAGAAACCTTAAATCTTCTTTTTCTATTAAACAATAACCCCGCCCTTATCTCCGATATATCGGTTTCCGTTGTTGCTTGAAAACCGACACTACAATCGAAATTCGCACGAGATCAATTCTCGCATAAAATCTCTTGTGCACGCAAAAAAAAAAAAAATAAGTCTGATATTTTTTTAGACATTTCTCCATCTAAGTCGGTGCACATAGTTTAACTTACAACATGCTTACCGCAGGCAGTATAAAGTTCCCTACATTAACCAGTGTAGATCACGTTGATTATTAATCTTTAAAAAAAGTGAACGCGAATCGTTTTTAAACATTTAATACGGCATGCTCCAAGGATTGCAATGACTAAACTTTGAAATGTGACGCTACAAGCAATATGTTCAGAAGATCAATTATCACGAGTAAGCTACTAGTTGTCATATTTACCGCTTCCTGTAAAAATTGAATTGGGAATTCAATATTTAGAGGAAGCTACTGAAAGCAGTTCAACGCCTATGAAATAAAAAACAAAAAAGTACAACGCATATGGCCTAAGGAAGGTGGTAAGTTGGTCTAATTGATGATTGCTTGAGTGCTAGTTTAATAATGTTCGAATAATCACATTTTGCACGCTACTCTTTATTTTCTCACCGCAACATAAATATTTTTTTTACAGCGAAGTTTTGTATTGCTTGTGTAATTATGTGGATTTTTTGTGTGTAGTTACTAAAAACTCTACGATCGCACCGCCGCACGCGCTGCACGGGCACGCCTTTTCAGTGTAAAAGATTCATAGTAAATAACCAAAATAAAGCGTTGACGAACGCGCGTGCAAGATGCCATTTGTTTTAGGATTTTGCTTTAGAACAGTTACTGCTGCAGACACCAGTACGTGCGGCGCGTGTAACACCATTCCCTGCATTCTCCTTGATGCTTGGGTAATTTAGCAATAGGTATATTCAGTAGATTAGTTATCTGTAGGCACCATTTTCAGGATGAGTAGACTCTCAGGTAGATAATTAAGGTTTCTCAAAGATGGGCTGCTGTGCGACCCGCGTCGGCCATGTCTATGCTCGCACCGCCATCTTTTTGTCGTCCTTCCAAGCGCTTGCGTGCCCAGTTTCCTTTCCTTCCGCTCTCCCCGGATGGCGGTCCCGTCGCGCGTGTCTAATTTCCTCCGGCTGCTCGGGGCGGGTCTGTGTCGTGTGCTAAACAGCCTCGCTGATTATCCACCTTCACAAAGTGGAATGGCTCATGATTTTTTTTTTCAAGCTCAGCCAGTATTTGGGACTCGGACATTGTTCCGAAATGATGGGTGGACTAGGTCGACGTCTGATATGCAGATCGCAACAGGAAGTACACACGAGGACTCGAAGTTTTGCGGAAAGAGCGCCGCGAAAGACCCGGCAATGAATCAAAGAGACCAAATATAAAATAATGGCCAAGGGTTTCTTTTCATCCACTTGTTTTCAGCAACATGTGCACACCTATTTGCACAGACTGTTGCACCTCCTATATCGGAAACAACCCAGCTCTTTGTGAGTTGGTCAACGCGGCGTACACCGGTCCTCTGGCCGAAAACACTTCGCGATGAAGATCTGCCGGCCCACTGCTGCATAGATGGCGCCACGGGCTCCGCGCCTTCCGGGTGCTTCTAGATGGGTGAAGCTAGACTACGCTACATTCATAGCGCGGACAGTCGTATCCTGCTAATAGTCTAAAAAGTGGTCATAATACGAAACCCCTTCACTCAAACTTTTAAATCTGAGTCAGCGTTAACAGCGGACACTGAACATAACTTTCATTCTGTCAATGCTATATCTTCCCGGAGCGGCATACACGCAACGTGCTTCGCAGTGTGTGGCCGGGGCCAATGAAACAGAAACAGTGAGAGCTGGGGTGTACCGGGCGGGACGTTCCTAATCGTTAAAACACTTGTGGAAACTATTGTCACTAACAGGTCAAAAAACGCCGGGGGTGCCAAGTCTAGATCATCATATTATCGTTCCACACTCAACGAGATTGGGGTATCATCCGGTAAGGAGGCCGAGCAACGAATCACGAAGCAAGAGGCGGGAAAGTAATAAGACATGTCCTGCGTTTCCTTAGCTGTCGGCGACTAGCGTGGCGACGCAGTCGAATTGCGAACATGAACAGGAGTGGAGGATAGCTCCATCTTCTCCAGTGCACACACATACACACTTGCTTTCATCCGAGGTTCTCCTCCCCGCCACTGGAAAGCTTTTTAACAATCACTCGACTGTTTCGTTACAGTCGAGTGATACTTGTGTTATTTTTGTTGGACGAAAAGTAGTAGAAAACATAACAGCGCACTGATAAAAAAAGTGGTTTTGGGAATGTAGTCTTTTGAAAGCGCGAATTTTAACTCATGAAAGTCTCGTCTTAAAAAATGTTATATAACCCCAAAATCTCTAAACACTAAGAAAGGGGGAATTAAATAACGAGTAAGACACACACTTTTGTGTCGTATTTTTTATTGTTTTCTTTCCCCGCCTTCTCAGGCTTTAGATTGTGATGTTTCTTACAAAGTGTGCCTGCATACTATCGCGTCTTAATTTAGCCTGGTTCCCTCCTTTTTTTCTTTCTTTTTTTTTTTGCGTATTTGCAAAACGAGTAAATTAAAAAAATATAAAAAATTAGTCTTCCCCTCTCTTACGTAGCACGTATGATATGAACGGGTGTTTATTTTTAAAGTGGCGAAATATCTAAAAAAGAGTGGGGTCTTAAACGTAGAATGAACGAGGCTTGTACGCGGAGGTGGACGTTAGTACACAAGTAAAACTGGATAACGATGGCTTTATAAGTCTCAGCTATTTCTTAACAAAAAAAACAACAACAACAACAACAAAAACGTAGTGGTATTAGATATGACAACGATCATCTAATTTTTAAGGTTGTTTTTGTACTTTCATTATTGCAGTGTTCGCATCACTTGTTTCGTTTTTAATATATTCTTGTACTTAGTAAAAAGCTCAAAAATAAAGTGGAAAAAAATTTCCATTAGTTTTTTTTTTTATATTTCGGCAGGCGTGTCTACATTAGGGATTTGTAGCTTTTTGGCATATTAGATAATCGCAATAGGCATATATTAAAAAAAAAAGAGTGATCTTATCTATCTGCACCACTTCCCGGGAGGTGAAGAATTTTTTTTGTACTGAAAAAAAAACTCACTTGGAAAACGAATTTTTTTAAATGTTAACAATGTAGAAACAAGTACCACTTTGACAAAGTGGCAAATATTCGTCACACCCTAGTTTTATGAATATATGTTGCAAGTCCGGACGCTAAAAGATAGTTGGCTAGCCGTTACGTTACAGCCGTGTTCTAAAGACACCCTAAAGTCAATCGGGGTTCGCGTTTGGTGCTTTTCCTGTAAAACACCTTTATCTCCAAATTTGATATTTTGTTAAAACAGCCGTTACAATTCTATTAGACAATCATCCCGTATATTATTGTGATTGTTAGCTTCTTTGCACTCTTTATTTCTGGAAGCTGCATGAAGAGTTCCAAGAGCGAGAGCGGAGAACTCTAGAACATGATTGCTTTCAACCCGGATGCTAGGAACTCGAAAATATCCATACTTGCCTTGCATCAAATCCGCCTCAATGAATAAACATGCCGTCAAATATGATTTGATCGTGGTGAGGTTTTTTCTTGTTTTTTTATTAACCAAACTACTTTTTGTGGGTCTCTACCTGTTTCTCGCCGGGCAACTCGCTGCTGGATCTCCACAAAATGTGGCGTACGACTCAATTCATGTGAGCGAGTAGCGTAGCCAATAGAGGGGGGGGGAGGGGGGTCGAAATGTAAGTTAGTATTAAGGGTCTGCTAGATTTCGGGGGAGGGGCTGAAGCCCCATGAGCTCACACCCTGGCTAGGCCACTGATTCGACCACTTTATTAATTATCACTGTGTGTGCTGATAGCCTCAACGTCGATACTTGTTCCTGGTCTCTTATAGTACGACCATTCATATGATGCGGGCCACCAAGTTCATTTTCCTCGTGTGCCTAGAATGGCCGGGACACGTTAAGGCGAATGTACTTAATGAGTACAAGGCACCTCTGGAAATTCCAATTATAAGTTAATAATTCAGAAAGTATCAAATGGGTTAATGATCATTCTTCGTTCTTTGTTGCGCCGTTAAAGTACTCTGTGCAACACATTTAGTTAGAACGCGATGTTTTCGCTCTCTGTAATATGTTCATTGGAGCCATCATCAAATAATGAGTTGTAGAGCTGTAATGCTGATGCCAAAACCGAATGCGTAAAAACCCTAACGACATATATCTTACAAGTCGTTTAAACGCAAGAAACGAATGGAAAATGTGTTATAACGTATTTCAGCCACTGAAGTTACGCTTTCTTTTAATTTTTATTTTCTTATAATGAAAGGTGTATACGGACATGCGGCCTGCCGCATTTGCGCATGTGCATATGCGTTTCCGCATACACGTAATTTCCTGGGGACAAGTGTGTGTTCGAGCGTATGCGCGAGCTTGTGAACTGACGTTCCAGCGTACTTGTGAGCTTGAGTGTGACCTTTTTTGTGTGTGCGTGACCTCTGAATGTTCTCATGTTCGTGTATCTTTGTATCAATGCCTCAGCTTTTCTAGCCCACAGTTTTGTCCTCGTCTATTTCTGGGGACAATTATTTCGTCTACCATTGACGGCCATGGTTTCAGCCAAAAGTGGAAAGGTCGAAACTTGCTTGCAAGACAAATTATTTACAAGACAAATTACTACTACAACATTATAAAATTTTTTTTATCTCCAAAAACAGACACTCCGCTTTCTGTATACGAGTGCATGCGTTCGATAACTCTTCACTATGTTCTTCTGTTCCATTCCGTGCCAAGAAATGTCAACTTCTAAATAAAATCGAGATTAAGATTTTGCAATTCAATCACGTCGGAAAAACATTATTACAATAGAAAACCACTCCTTTTGACCTTGAACACTGAACGCCCCTTGCGCATTATCCGGGTTTAAATGAGAGAATAATATAAAAAAGACAAGCAAGAAAAAAAAAGAATGCGAAAAAAACAAAACAAAAAAACCTCAGGTTCATTGTTACCGTGCACCGCCGGGAACAAAACTCGAGCTAAGACACTCATAACTTTCTGAGGTCTCCAGACATATTTAGAGCCCAAAGCGAATGACAACCTGTATCGTCGTTGGTCCCCGAGGCTCTTTTTGCTCGTCTTTCTCTGTCGTAGTGCAGGGGACTAAAAGGAGAGAGATGAACTTGTTACTGGAACTTGAGTTTGACAACAAGGCTGGCTGAGTCCGCATGACAGGCTGAATTGGGACTCCGCTCATCTTTATATCTTCGCTTTTTCTTTTTTATTAGGTTTATCACGAACAAAATAACACACGTGTTCATTCGAACCTGTCTGTCTTTTAGTTTAAAGAAACTTGAGCCTAGTTTCCACTTATTACTTTTAGACGAAAAGACAAATAAAAAAAAAGTCGTCTAATGAAATTCCTTACTTTGAAACTGATAATACTTTAGTGCAACCATTATAATCTGCATTTCCTAGCGAATACGCAAGGAACTATTAGCAGAGTTAAAACTCTAAATTCCGAGACGAGCGAGCACGTTGTCGCCATCTTCTGTTGCGTCGCCGTAGTCATGTCATTAGGGAATTGTGGTAGACCATTTCCTCAGCCCGATAAGCACCCGGGTAGCTCTCCGCGATCCGCCACGCGACCTTGAGCTATGTAGACAAGGCTGGCGGTGCGCATGCGCAGCTGTGGCGTTTTTGTTTTGCGGATACCGTAGCGGAGGAGAAAAACGATATACTACAACTCCCTACTGCATGATTCCCTAAGAACTCCCCGTTAAAGACCCCAGAGCTTAAAAAATGTCTGGTCTTCGAGAATTATCAACTTTGCAACGTAAATGTTTTACCTTCATCATTATCCCGGAAGCTGTCAACGAGCAGCTTAAATATTTCGGCCGAGCAATAAAACGGGTATCTATCTTTATGGAATAATTTTGATACTCGGTACGTAAGCTTGTTTTACGAAGTTGCTTAAAATCGATGCAGCTTTCT
This sequence comes from Ixodes ricinus, assembly GCA_037355805.1. Classification (NCBI taxonomy): domain Eukaryota; kingdom Metazoa; phylum Arthropoda; class Arachnida; order Ixodida; family Ixodidae; genus Ixodes; species Ixodes ricinus. Next base: position 209,831 of record JAZHYW010013140.1, on the reverse strand, counting down.
TCGTTCGCACAAGAAGGACACTACTACGCCTAACGTATTTCTTATATGTGAGCGAGTCTGCAGCTTTGAAAAAGAAGATGAATCTCTGTATTGGCGTCCGTTGCTTCGAGCGTCCAGTTAATGAGGCAGTGAGCAGGATTACGATCGGCACTGCTTTTCCGCGGCGCTGGTATAAGGCCTTCTGCGCATGCAAGGGACTTACACCCTGTTAATATGCGCTTGCGTTCGCAGTAGTTTTGTGTCTCTCCCCAAGAGTGCATATTCCTAATCCGCTAGGCTCGGTATTAGAGCACCAAGTGAGCATCTTAATATTCAGACGGCGTGATTTTTTTTCTATCAAGCACGGGCACAAACGAGCACCAACACCTAATAGATATCTTTTGCATGATTACTTCCACGAGTAAACAACGCGTCCTTTCTTGGCACGCTAAGTACTATACTCTTAAGGGGTTCAATTGAGTTAGCTCAATCCTGGAAATGCGCATCGACGCACGTCGCAAGGAGTGACGTGATAATTTCGCAACGCCGGACTGGCTGGGATGGCTCGCAGGTTCCGGATGCGGTCCATGGCGTGCTCAAATTGAGTATAGTCATTACAGTGAAATATTGCGGACAATTACGCTGGCAGTTTGGAATTCTGCTGCTGGCGTGATACAAAGACCCTTCATAGTGGCCGCATCAATATGCAAACAAAAAAGGTCGAAATTTTGAGCAGTCCAATGGCTAGATCACACAGGCCAAGGTTACGAAGGTGAGAAAGTTCTGCAGATCAACGGCATTTATGAGGGAAGTACCTATAGGCCGTATTACTTAAGCAGACATGTCCGGTAGGGTAGACTCGGAATAAAGGCGTCTTTTTTCTGAGCGCGCCAGAGTGAAGCCCGTTTAGAAAGATGCCGTTTTGAGATCTGCGCTGTACTTTGACTTTAAGAGCGCAGCTCTTAGGCGCTTTTTCCCGTATTTTTCGGCGTCGGCGTCGCCGTCACCGACGACGTCGGCGTAACCGCCCGCGTTGCATTAGTGGACGTCACAGACCTATACATCAATTAAATTCTCCGCTAGATTTAGCGAAGAAACTGAATTGCGTGTGCAGGTCCGTAACGTCCCATAACGCAACACTGTGCATTCAGTTTCCCAGCTAAATTTAGCGGTAACACTAACGTCACATGACCTGAACACCAATTCAGTTTCCCCGCGAAATTTAGCGCGGAATTCAATTGGTGTTGAGGTCACGTGACATACTTTTTCACGGTAAATCTAGCGGAGAAGCTGGATTTGTTTATTGGTGATGTGACACAAAGTCAAATGGCGTCATTTTCCCCACTAAATTTAGCCGGGAAACTGAATTGGTGTTGATGTCACGTGGCATCAATTTTCCAGCTAGATTTAGCGGGGAAACTGTGGGAGGAGGGGAGGTTATGGATGAGGAGAAGGTGGAGGGGAAGAGGAGGGATGGTTTTCCGTTCTCTCCCCTCCTTCTCCCCGCCTCTCCCTGCTCGTCCTGCGTTCCCGCCCGTCACGGTATATCGCAAATTCAAAAATACCTCAAGAGCTAGGCTCTAATTTCGCGTTAAAGGGATATGTAAACGTCTTTAAATTGTTTACCATTGTTGGTACTAGTATACTCAGCTGCCTGAAATTATGAACGGTAGAGGTAATGTTAATAATACTGCGCCTGGCTCTTGTCAGTTTAGTTTATGGCCTCGCCGTCAGGCATCACGGAGCGCTCTACCCTAAAAACGTATTAACCCATCCGCGCTAGAAAAACCAAAAAGAAAAACGGCATTTATGCAGAGGAACTTTACGAGCTCAGCGTTCTATACTATTGAGATCTTCTGTTGAAGCAGCAAACCCTTTTACTACAAAGTATGGTTCACGTATCAGTTTTTTTTATTAGCTGCTTTCAGGTTCAGTAAAAGGAACGGGTTGGTCAGTAATTTTGCTTCTACATTTTGATCCATGTGAATGGTCGCACCAGTTGATTCACTACAGTAAAAGAAGACGCTTTCTATATACGTAGAAAATAATTGTAATATTCTTTCGATAGAACAAAATAAGTAGCGCGCCTCGTGCTTGAGGGCAATTTAGCTGGAGCTTCAAAACACGTGCATGTTTCGGATCTTTCGCCATTCGAGCCCGTCCATTCTGTGCGGGGGTCCCGTATTTTTATAGATTTATTCTGCACAAGACCAGAAAAAAGTAATAAACAGTTCTCCAAACGGCCGTCTCCATGATAGTTTCCTTTTTTAGATATTGGGCTACATGTATGGACGTTAAAGCTGTTATATAAGACCCAATTTCTCTGCGCAGGTCTTCCTCCGGTAAGTCTACGCTTCCACCGAATTTTCAAAGCAAAAAGAAAAATATAAACGAAATGTGTCGTTGTGTTTTTTTTTTTGTAGAAAATATTGTTTTAATTGTGATGTTGCACCTTATGGTGCAGTTCACACCCGGCTTTTTTACCCAAGCAGCGTCATAAAAAGGTAAGAAAACAGACAAACATCCTGGCTTCATGGTAATAATGTGGTCATCCTCATATATTTATAGAACTAGTTTTTGTCTGTACATAGATACGGTTGTCAGAGCGAGCAGTGTAACAATAAATCATGAGAATTTATGACCCGAAGAGCTGCTAGGTACCTTGCGTCTCCACTCCTAATCATTCACCGCAGCCCACGATTTTTTTAAAATTTATGTTGTATTGTAAAACAGAGTTTACATCATTTTACATCATACGTAAAAAAACGAGTACCTGTGAATGATTTGCCAGTCTGAATTCAATGGTCTAGAATTCTTTTCTATTGTATAGCGAGACTTACGCCTACAGAAACAATGCCCCCCCCCCCTCCCCCCTACAAACCAAATTGCATTCTATTTCTTTTTTTAAGTCCGTGCATTGTAAATAGTGTCGCACATGTTACTTTTTCTCCAGTAGTATCTACTGTGGCTGAACAATCTGAGATGCCACAAGGTTTAAGCTTACACAAATACACAAGGAAACAAGCACGAACGCAGAATAAAGACGGAGCTTCCAGAGTGATGTTTACGCTAAGATTGGCTGTTCATTCGTCGTTCATCATGTCACTGTCAAACGAAAGTCGATCCAACGTCATGACTAAGAATACTTACACAAAAAATGCCATCGATCACCAGAATTCACGACGAAGGCGATCGATCTTGAGGAACTGAGTTGTTTTTACTCCTGGAGCATTAACGAAGTGCTTTGTTCATTGTAAATGTCATCAAACAAGGTCAACACAGTGGGGCTCTGCTCGTTTATGCCTCTTGGTGCGTGCTGACAGCTCTCGAAAGACAGGACAAGAAGAATCCAATTACGGCTCCTTCGCGGCACCATTGTGTTGTTCGGGGAAAAGACGTTGACGTGCCTAGACTTGCACGGCCCAAGCAGAGAGGCGAAAAGAGGTTGAGGGTGTGCTAGTGTGCATTAAAACGAGTTTCTGCGGTTCGGATACTTATTTAATCATTAACATAATCACATTAAAGTAAGGTATTTGTACCTTTTTTGGCATATATTTTCAGCTGAAACCGTTTCTAATCGAGAGTTGGAAAAGCGTCTTCGTAATCATTGCAAGCTGGCGGATTCTCGCCTTGTATAAGCAATGATTTAGTCATTTCAAAAAGTTTGATAAAAAAAGAGGGGGCGAATGGTCCTGAGTAATAGAAAACACAAAATATTTATATTCTCGATTCTCTTGCTAGCGTGCATGAGAGAACGCTTTCTGATTTTACTTTGGCGGAGGACCACCATGCCTACACCGCTGCATTGTGTCTGAGAAAATGGGCAAATAAAGAGCTGTTCTTAAACTTTTCATTGATTCCGTATATGAATGTTATTCCTTAGACTTTAAATAACTTTTCTTTTTAATGATGCAGTGTGTAGAACTTTACAGTGAATACATCGATGTAATGACTTTTGGGGCATAAGTCAACAAACAAGGAAAGTAGCGATTGTCAGTGGAGCTACTATTCAACATCGAAGCATATATGTATTTAAAACAGACAATTGGCTTGTTCTAGACCCATCAATGTTCTTTCGTAAATGTACATTTTCGATGCACTCTAATGGGCCTGCTGCATATCAATGCAGCAATATGAGTTTACTGTTTAATCAAGAAACAAAAGAGGAACCTGGCATTTCTCGAACGGCCAGGGGGATGTTGTTACTTTAGTCACACTGTTTCCAAAGAGATGGAGATTAAATCTTCTTGAGGAGGGCAAATAAGAAAGAAGGGGAATAGCTAATGATAAAAATGCAATTAACTTAAACTGCAATTACTTATACATTCCCACAAAAGAAAAAAAAATAAACTGGAATGTGTTAGATAAGGGTTTAGCCAACACCATCTATAGTAATGGAGGCCTCCGGACGCCCCACCCTTCCGCCTTGGAGCGTAAACCCAGTCGGATGGCGCCAATGCATCGATGGGAACCGAGCCCGATGCCGAGCGCCTTTTGACGCGTTGATTGGACACGAGTCTCAGGCGAAGGCCGACACAGCCTTTCTGTCGCATCTGTGTCTTCAATCGATCTCACTGTGATGACGTCGAAACTCCAGTGCACAGGCTTGGATTATTCTAGCTGGTGTTGGTCTTGCACGACGGAACGCAGGGGCGCAGTTTCGCCTAGGATAGTCTGGTTGACGTTGATGGGCCCCCCAAAAAAGAAACACGATACATACCATTTTAAATCCTTACACTCTGCTACAAAAAACGAACTAACGTTACGTTGAAAATTAGAATACGATTTGTTATATTGCTAATAATTACAGAAGTGATAATAGGTTTAACTACTCCATTTTTTTGTTTCTTCTGAGCGCACCCAGTCAAGGATGCCTCGTAACCTCACATACTCTATTGCTTGGTGTGTTCAGAATATTTAACGTACCTTTTACCATCATAAGCGCTTCTTTCTCGCAGGCAATTGAGTGTTGGACCAGACTATGGCAAAAGATTATGAACAAAGAAAAACTTGGAAGCTTCCACTTCAAGTAAAAAAGCCATCTCCCGAAATAGACCTCACATTTCTAGTTGAACGAGTAGAAATATAAAAACAAAAATATAATCGAAAATTCTAGTCGCCTTTTTGGGTAAGTGCGGTGGTCTGTTGAGTGGGACCTGCCGCCTTTAAAATGTCCAGCGTCGTTTTCAACGCATTTTCTTGAAGTCGCGCCAAGAGCTCAAAACCAATCTTCTCTGGAAATGGGGCCTCACGAGCAGAAGCGAAACCATGAAGGCTGAATAAAGCCTTCGACTCGAGTCTAGTAATTGGAGGAGACCCGCCTCGCATAAAGTCTATAGAAAAAAAAAAAAAAGAAGAGATGTTTGCTTCCTGTCACAGTTCCTCCCCATCAATAACGTGTGGCATCGTAAGAAATTCGACAGCATTCGGTCGCTACCATCTCGGATGAAAGCTGTTTCATTTCAAAGCATGCTTCGCAAGGCCCCCTGCAGTTGACAGTTCCCGAGTGCTGAGCGCTTTTTTCCCGAGTGCTGAGCGTTTTTGCGTGCTCAGGAGCAGTTATTTTCAAATTATTAGATGGTTATATGTGGCCGAACAGTGGCTTATTCAATTTCTTATCACACCAAATTACGTAAATTTCCGCATGAAAGATTACAAAAATATCAGATGCTTGAAAGTAAAGGAAATATTTGAATAACTCTTATGGCGATTAATGATTTTTAACGTCTCCATACATATATTTTTTTTCTTTTTTGATCCCTTGTGACTCAGATGATCTCTGCGTGAATTTGTCAAGAACGCTTCCTCATAAGTTATTTTGACTTGAACCAATGCATGTTTCTAAGAGTAGTCTTTGAATTAGTTAGAAGGAGAGAATCCTGGAATCCGAGGTGTCCAGGATATTACCTTGGGTAGATGTCCCGGTTGACCACCTCAGGTTTACGCAACATCATCTTCACGAATTCGTTTGTCAATGTACTGCTTCCGATATCTGTACTCCGTCCACCGCCAGGCTGCCAGTGCTCGCTACGCGCTCACCCGACAAGTCAATCGCCACCCTTTCATTATCCGATTCTACACTCTTGACAGATGGTCGCACGTAAGACTGGCTCTGACGAGCACGAAGCTTCGATCGCACTGTCAGCGTAGACCTGAAAGGAGGATACATAGAGAGTTTTAGTATTGCGTATAAACCAAAAGCCAACACTGTGCGTTCGCGCTAGCGTTGCGTGCTGCACACTGCGCATGCGCCATAAGGACGAAACGCAGCGAGCTATGCGTATGTACGTCGGATATCCATTCTAGCATACTTGCGCGGCGGCCCTCTGCGTGCCCGCCTCGTTGCTTTCGTAGCGCGCAGGAAAGTGCGAGCCTTCCCCAAACTGAAAAATGCGAACCATACCTCTAACTGCTGGCTATTTATTTATAAAAAGAAAAAAAAGAAAAAAAGACAAGGCACGTTTACAGCCGGCACCCGGAAAGAAAATCGCGACGTTTGGGTAGAGATGGTATTTGAAATATCGGATTGGCTTGACCGATTGCCGGACTTCGATTGCTTGGAGCATTTTGCATGGCCATATCAAGACGGCGCTTCAACTGCTCACGTATGCGTTTGAATTCCGCTGTGCTGGTATGATGCGTTCTGCAGCGTTCTGAGGAAAGCTTGCGTGCGATGTACGCAGTGCTAACGCAAGCGTTTTGAGGCTATTCCAAAACTCCCTAATACGTTACGCGTTTACTGGGTTCTTTACGTTTTGGGAACATATCAAACGACGCAATCTCTATGCCAAATTTGTTGCGAGCACGTGTAATAACTCCGGGATAGGGCACCTTCAGCAAAAAAGGCGGGAGTTATTAGAGAAAAAAATAAGGGGCATATTTCTAGGAAAACCTTGCGTTGTTGATATAAAATTCAGCAGTGTACCCTACTCGCCATAGAGAAAAGTGGAGGAGGGTCAATCAGCGAACAAATTACGGCTCTCGGATGTTTCAGTCTACTCTTTCACATTTGTTAAACAAGTTATCTATTGAGAATCTTGATTTTAACTCTCTAAATTTTCAAACTTTGTGTTTATACGTTGGCATTTTAATGATTGTTTTTATTTTTAGCACAATGCTCAGGCGCGTCTTCTTTGTATTTTTTTTCGTGTGAATATAAATTTTAGTTGTTAGTACATGCGGTTGGTGCGCATCATTTTTCGTGTGTTATGTGTTGGCATCTCTTGCACGCTGGCAGTTTACCATTGTTTGGGTCCGAAGGCTAGTGAAGCTGCGCACCGGAACTTTTGTTTCTCATCATAATGGACAGAAATAAAGATGATTAATATTATTAATATAGTTTTTTTAGAGTGCTTTAGTAGATCGTCTGTTCACTCCCGCTAGGCTATACGCAATCCGGTACAACCTCCGCTGCTTGTATTGTAACGAAGCCGCGATTTCAAGTTTTAGTAGAAGGCCTCAACGTGATAGAGATCATAGAGTTACGAGAGCCAACACAACACCATTAGCAACTCTTTCGGACACTAAAGCATACGTGAAATATAGCTTTGTAAATAAATTCTTAGCAATATTTTATTAGCGTCAATATCTAAATATTATATTAATTTTCTATCGAATGAAGCCCGTATTTTTTACTAACTTTGTAGGTGAATGTGTTATACGGTATGCCTGATGACTAAGCTGGCCAAGCCGATCCGATTTGAGTCAAGCGCCAAGCCACCGAGGCAAAGCTTGGGAACGACAACAACCGCAGATCGTCCGTTGTGTCGTTAAGATATTTTCCTTTTTCGCTCTTGCTTTTTGTTTCTTAAAAGTGAAACGCCACGGAATTCTCTAGAATCCGCCTGCTCTCCCGCTTCTTTGGCTGGTTCTTTCTTTACGACGAAAGCCGCGGAGCAGGATGGCGCATTTTCTCGCACAACACAGATTGCACAGCTTTTTAAAAATTTTTTTTGTCTCGGTTGCATCTAGCGATTCTATGATAAATTGCTACTTGCCGTAGTCCTGAAACGGATATGTCGTGGCTACGTTTCGCTGCAGCAAAAAATATATTATCCGCCCCTAAAAAGCAAGATCGCGAAGCTGTCACATCGCGAAGGGGCGGACACCTTGAATTGTGTCCCTGTCGCTGGTTCTCCCTAATTTCGCGAAGACTCGTTCTCGCAAGACCAACGCTGACACGTCGCGAACGCGCGCTACGCTTCTCACATTTTTCTTGAAAATTACGCGCCTCCGCTAGCTACTGCGGCACCGCTAACTTTCCTCTAGCAGCGCGCATGCGCAGTGGTGGCTGCGCCCTAGCGTATAGCGTAGCGGGAGGGCCGAAACGACTTATACTAAAACTCTCTATTTAATTCGATCTACGTCGGGTATCTTACAAACGATCAGGAACCGGTAAAGTTTCGGCATAAGACGAGCTATCTGCGATATCATGATCACGGTGCTTCGTCTGCTTTCAGTCCGACGTATATACGTATACCTGTGCCAAAAGTTGCCCCGCCTTGTGGGCACAACGACGACTTCTCAATCGCCCGATCTCTATCATGCAGACATACGAAATGTTACCTGGACGATTCGGTAAAGCCGTACGCGGGCGCAGATTCCGTAGGTATTGAACCATGGTTAAAAGTGCCAAAAAGACGTACACAAGATAGAAGATGTTTATGTTGATTTCACGATGTCCTTAATGGTTCTCTACAAGTGTGTGTGTGTGTGTTTTTAAGTGCTTATGTGAAGCTATTTGCCGTTCTTTTTTTCTAATGCCCAGTCAAGATAACTATCCGCTCGGTGTGTATAAAAGCGTTTATGGATATAACAGACACGTGTCTTCTCTACGACTGTTTTTTTTTTAACTTATAGTGGGGCCGCGTAAATACGTCCGGTGCCATTTACTTTCACACAAACAATTGTTCTCTCAAATGTGATGCTCCGCTAAAAAATAAGGAACCTCTAAGTTTTTGAAGCATTTTCTTACATATTTTATGTCGCCCTTTGCTGATAAGAAAAAAAAAAGTTGTGTTGCCGTGAAAAAGTTGTAAACGTTGACGTTGTAAGTGACATAAAATAGGCGCGTATTAGTTTGTGTGCGTGTTTATGTGCGCCTCTCTGTATTTATATCTGTCCCTGACACTTTCAAAAACTAGACGTGAATGAAGAACAGAAATAATGCTAAATGTAGCGAAAAATACGAGAGCAAAAGCAGGCTTGCAGACAAAAACGAAAAAAACGGCTCTCCGAATATTTAAGCCAAAGATGTCATTTTTTATTTCTTTTCCCTATAACAAGGAACATTCTCTTAGACGCAACACCTGCTGACTGGCCTCAAAGCTTGCTTCTGTCTCGGTGTGTGCGGTTTGGCACTGGAACAATGGGCTCCCCTCAGGCACAACCTAAGAAATCGGGTTCTGGAGACGGAAGCTGGAGCTTTGCCATCGCGCTGTCTGACTTTCGTCAACAACCCGCTGCCGCTTCGGGGTCGGCTAAAAAAAGAATCGTATGCTTGTGTTTTCTTCTCAATCCAACGTCTCCGTTTCCAGTATTGATCCAGCGCGAATTTCAGCGGCTTTAGGAGGAATAAAAGTAAAATATCATACCTATATCATTTTTTCGTAAAATCAGTCTTCGAGAGGAATGAAGAAGCCGCCAGCATTCTAAAATTGACTGAACTTCATTCTAACTTATCTTCATATGCCGAAGACGTCTCGGAAGAATATTCAAATTAATCAAACCAAGTCTTTTTATTGTCTTTTTTTCGCGCATAAGCTTATGTCTGAAAGCTGACTTCAAAGAGATATTGGGTAAGATGGATTTTGACGGGGCGGAAAATAATACTGATTACCAGCCTATAAAGTTAGAGCTTTGGGCCATACAAATTATTATTCTTGCAGGTCGTTCGGCATTTCAGACACTTTCTATTGATATTTTAAGAACCGCTAAAAGTAAAGTGTGTTTGGTTACTAATGCTCTGAAACTAACTAAACACAGATGGATGTTGCAGACTAGAGCACTGGCTGGATACCCGCGGAGTACCCGCGGATCATTTTCGGATATCCGCAATCTACTGGCGTTTGCGGATAAAAATGAATCAGCTTTGGCGGATTGCGGATCGGATGAGAATGCTGTGTTAAGTGAAAATACCTTGCGTCTTCTGTTTCGTTTCTTTTTGAACATGGTCAAAGGAATACAGGTTTCGCCGTGTTTTTACGTCTGTGGATGTCGCAGACGGGGCCGCCTGCCTCTTATGACTTTGGGAGTAAACCCGAGTCTCGGGCAGGGCAGTTTAGAAAAGAGAGTCAACGCTGAGCATTGGTGAAGCATGACGTCACCAGGACTCCGAGATGTCTCGCGGGGTTCCTACGTTCTGTAACCCAATTCGATTATAATATGTAAATAAACTGCATTTATATAAATTCGTAATCGCACCCTGGGTGTCCATGTGCTTCATTACGGTTTCTGACGGCCAAGGCGCAATCCGGGGTTGCCATCATGCAATCTGCGGCCACCCTACAACAAGAGCCTAACTCTAGGGGCTGCGGATGTCCGCGGGTCCGGATCTGTAGTTTTATCGAGTTGGCTCAGAAACGTGTGCAACCGCAGAGTATACAGTGAATAAGTGAGTTATGTTGTGAAGTGAAACATCGAATGTTTTAAGGGATGAAATTACCTTCACTCAAAGAAGGTGCAAATCGGGAGAAAATTGTTCTTTCTGCCCAGATATTTCTTATTATCACAAATATATCTTTGAATCGTACTATATCTCGGCTAAAATGCTGTCCCAAGAAAAAAGTAAAGAATGCAGGGGCATCAATCATCGCGGAAAAAAGTGTTGTTGTTTAGTAGGGGAAGAGCACAAAACGTTGTTTCGGCAAAGATAACCCAAAACTTACAATCCACAAGGAAGTGGAAATTTCCTGGAAAGCGAAACGTGGCGTGCGCGAGCGTTTTTCCCTCAAGATTTGGCAAGTATGTTGTTCGGAGAACGCATCGGCGGGTCCGTGTTTAATTCTAAAACCAATAGGAGGTGTTGCATCCCTTATTATTGTGATATTTTCCCAGTGGCATAGTCGCGTCTTGCCACGTATATATGAGTATTTCGCTGAGGTACTCATATATACGTAGCTGAACTTTTATTGTAGTTTGGCTAAATAAACTTACAGATTGTTATTAGTTTTCATGGTTAAAAATATACGCGTCTGCTTGAAGTAAACGTTATATTTAAAAAAAAAGGAAAATATAGAAATGTAAATCGTTTTTTTTTTCCCAGCATTTTTTGTGCAGAGTGTCCAGGACTCGCCGGTCAATCTCATAACTGCAATCATATTTTGTCTCTGGAATCAGAAACGCTTCTAAATCTGATCCTTCCTTTTCGGGATAAATCCTGATGATTGCACCCCGTACATGGTCTCTGACACTCGGAGTAAATACGATTTTTACCCGAATTAAGAAAATAAATTTCACCATCTTTCGAATTAGTTTAGTCTGAAAATATTCTTTACGAGACAAACATTTCGTAGGAACAATCATGCTAGCTCCAGACCTGGGATATGATGCTAGATCCCGTTTACTTTATTCATCTGAAGCGACAGATTATGACCCAGACTGTCGTTTTTATGCCCATTCCGAATTATCCTTTGCCCTTCTCTCCTTTCATTTCGAGTAGTGCAAAGAAAAAAAAAAGTTAGAAATACTTGAAAAAATAAAACATCGAGGACGGGGAAGGAAAAAAGGACTTCTTTCATTGAGCAAAAACAACAACATTGGTTTTATATTGTTGCACAAGGAAAGAAGTCCTGTTTCCGTCCCTGTCCTCGATGTTTTATCCTTTCAAGTATTTGTATTCATTCACCAGCATGGTCGTTTTTAATTATTAAAAAAGTTCATCGTAAAAGCTTCGATGTTGAGAGAATCTTCTCTCGATTCAAATATGTCTAAGCACCGGACACGTCTATAGGATGGATACTAAGATTCCATTCACGCGTTTGAATAAATATAAGATTCCGTGCTTTATAAAAAAAATCGGAAAGGTGAACAAACTTCATTTCTCAAAAGACATTTTTATCGTCTTTCCAATAGTCTCGTTAAAATTCTTCTAAATGAATAAACTACCGAGAAAAAAGAAGGCATCCTTTTTCGGTCCTTTTTTAAATTTTGATTTAATTGGACCGGCTACATATGGCACATCTGGGCTGGCTAGACAGTCGCTGACTGTTTAGGATGCACAAGACGTGGCCTAATTATTTAATCTTCATGCTTCTCGCGTCGTGAGTCCTTCTACCGCCTTCTTATTATCTGATGGTGCACTCTTGATGGCTGCGAAACGATAATAAGAGTCTAGGAAGTCGCCAGGTCGGAGTTGTTTTATGCTGTCATTGAATGAATACTTGGTGTTAGCCTAAATTTAAATGTGTCGAACGTTGTGTAAACCTGCTGTCGGGAGGGTAAGGCCAGATCTGATGCTAGGTGTAGTTGGCGTATTCGCTGCGACCTAGACTCTCCCAGTATTCAGCTTGCCTTTGGCTGGCATATATACGGGCATATATATATATATTTTTTTTTTTTCGGGTCAAAAATATCGCAGAAAAATATTTCTGGCCCCCGAAAGCAGCATTGCGCTGTTTGTGAGGCCAGCGCGATTAAGCTAAAATTCGATCATGAAGCTTAATATAACCCATTCCCGAAATTAAGTTTATTATAGACCTATATTCCACATTTTCCCGCTCAACAGTCCGTTGAGCACCCTTGTAAAGCGAAACAAGTGGCTTGATTGACAGTCCCAATTTATGTAGATTATTGAATGTGCATGTTTATAACTAAATGGTTCGAAATAAATCGAGCTTTCTTCGAGTTAATGATCGAATTCTGTATCAGACAGCTGTTTGACACCGAATGGAGAGCAGACGTTGAGAGTGCAGCAAAGTAAAAGTTTTCTCAGCCATCCAGCGGTATTCTTGTTTCCTTTTCGCTTAAGGACGATGCTCTTTAGTCTTTCCTTTTGGAACTTTAACAAATAACTTGCGCGTCCGAGATATGCGAATTCCAGTAATTGCTCGCGATAAATGGTTTCATTAGTTTGCGCTAATTAATTTCGTATCGACAAAGACAAACACCAAACCCGTGACAAATTGGATAACCCGGTACGTCGCCGCAGTTTCACGGGTGCATATACCGTAAACAAAACACGACGCCACCGCGCCTTCATTTCACTACGACTATACACCATATGTATGTTGCATTTTGCGTTCCATCTTAGTTCCAGTTTGCCATGGGCGGTAATTAGCGAGAACACAAAAGCATTCCAAACCAATGCCCGTTGCCCTGGCACCGAATTACTGAAAGCAAGCAATTATTTTATGATTTGATTGCAGAATTAGAATTCCCATCAAGCAGGGACGTCAATAGAATGTTTTTTTTTTAATTTATTCTTTATTCAACAGTTCGTGCATCTTTTAGAAGTGCTACATTCTAGTGTTTGTTTTCCACCATGCATATACGGATGCCCAAGTCTTCTTTGGCATGCTCTTCCGAAATTATCGCTCTTATGAACTGACTGACAATGTATCGTCTCTTGAAAAATAAGGCAAACGCAAACGCAAAAAATAAACACAAAAAACTTCGGGTTCGCATCAAAGGAAAGATAGCCAAAGTACAATTACACTATTCCTCTCCTATAAAAAGTATCTGTGATGTCGTTTTTCTTCTTGGTTCTGTTTTACAATACTGGGGTTTCTGAAAATCAAAGTTCAATATATGGGCGACTGCCTCCCCCCCCCCTTTTTCGATATATAGTAGAGCATTTTCTATTGTTTGCGCCTCTATTCCAATATTTCTTATGCTGCCAGGAACAATAAGTGACAAACTTTCTTCATAGACCTTGCTAAAAGAAAAATCCTGTGCGCTGGTTGTTTTTAAGAGACGATCAAGAGCTAATGACTAATATCTGCGTGCAGCATTAACTGCATGAAAAAACACGAATGACTGTTTCACCGAAAAAATAGGTACGCGCTCGTGTGATAAGATAGCATAACTTTAGGTTCATTGCCAGGTAGAACATATTTTTACAAAGTTATTTTTTTACACGCAATTCACTGGATGCGCTTTGTTGATGACGGGAACTAACTTGTCGCTAACTCCTCGAGAAAAAAAGTAGTTCGCGCAGTCATTGTTAGATTACAGTACATTGAATTTTTGCCTACGGTATCTGTTTGACAACATTTGGTTTAAACAAACGAGAAGAGTAATATTATTGACGCCATTGTTGGGATTATGTTTGACGCTGTACCGGCCGTGTTGACACTCTTGTTTGGGATATACGTTAAAGTAGAAAGACTATAGAGTCACTGACAAGGTGATAAGGGCACGGAAGATCTTCACTTGTCTTACCTCCAGCGCAGTCTTCCTAGCTCTGAGACAAATCGTCGACGCCTCGTGCACCCCCTAGTGCGCGCGCACAGCCAGAAGGCATGCCGCAAGTGCTGGAGGTCGGATATCTAAAAAACAAGCTCTGCCTCTCTCTTCCTTTAATTGTCTATGGTAAATGTATGCTCCCCTGCAATAAGTAAGACCCACTGGCAGCCTGTGACCTAGACAGTGGCTGGCAGGGGCGCTGCGGGCGCTCCGGGTGATTCCATTCTGCCCCGAGAGGAGGACTCACAGGAAGAGGGGGGATTTATCGAAAACTTTATCTTTCAGTTTCGTGGCGAAAAGCAGTTTGTCAGCGTCATTCCACGGCCATGTCCTACTAACGCCGCACTTGCGGCTTGAGAGTGACAGACATGTGCCAAAGTCGATTATTCTGCCTCTGAAAGGGCTACATACGTGCCATCTTTCTCACGAATGAATGAGCTCTTCCACGTATTTTATCTTATAAATATAGAACTCAGGTGTAACTGTAATATTTGTTTATTTGACTGTGCCTGTTCTGATAGTTCATACCTGAAACAACAGAAAAAAAAATGCATTGACTTTGTGTATTTCATGGCCTCGTGACCATATGTCGTGTCTTAACGCCGATTATGCGCGCTCTTCCGCTGAACCGAAACCAGAAACTCTTAAGCGCGTTCAAGCTCGGTTGGGCGACGAGTGGTGCAGCGCCCCCACCCGTCGCCGTCTCAGACACGGGCGCTTAGTGGTTCTTTCGACTTGCAGGAGGCTGTACTTCTAAATATGAGTAACGAAAACAACTTTATAGATGATGAAAACCGCTTCCACAGTGACCGAACCATTATTGGGCAAACGTTTATTCAATGAAAAATCAATCGATTTTCGAAAGTTTCTTTGCAATATAAATGGTTTTAATTGTATATAAACACGATAGAGCACACACACGCATACAGAAATATATTTTGATTTTGCAGTGTTTTTCACAGTCAGTTTGGAAAGGATTTAGTCGTGGTATTGCTAATACCGCTTTAAACGCGATATGTGTAACCAAAACTGATCTCGATCAGGAACAATCGAGATAGCGGCTAATTGATTAATGCCATAACGGGTTTAATGGCAAGCAGTCTTGTGCAGTAGCCTTGCTTCGTTAGGCATGCGAGGCGTCATGATTAATGTCATACGCTCTTTCTCGCGCGAAGACACGCGACGTGGATGGGAGCGAAAATCATACATTTTAATCGCTTTAATGAGAGTTTGGAGGCGCATCGCTTTCAGCGTAAAGAAAACAAAACAAAAACAAAGCAATACGCGCAAAAAAGAACTTGCTCGTCGATGAAGCTTCTGTTTTCAACCTTCCGCGTAGCGTAATTGAAAATGATTAGCGTTAGAGCCCCCTTATTTAAAAAGCCGGAAACCACGCTGTAGCAGGAGTGGTTCTCAATTTTCTAAAGCAATTTAACTTAGATATTTATATTTGTTCGAAACAAAAAGTGCTTTCTTTTGCACCGATCTACTTTTTTACTCGGGTAATATGGGATGTTAAAATCAAAAACAATGTCGGATGCAACGCAGAAAAGAAAAAAAGGAACACGAGCGTCCACTTTTTGACCGCTGGAAAGATCGAGCACATTGAAAAACAAAGAGAATGAATAAACTCGGTCAGTTGATATAAAGCCCGCCTTTGTGTCTTCCGCTAAATCAATTAAAAATGTGGTCTGATAAGAACAGCGTACGTTTTAATTGAAGCCAGTTTCGGCGTGTGCTTCGTAGAAATAAACATCATGATGGTGAGTCTTAGTATTGCGTATCGGAGCAAACGCAAGCCATGCAATTTTGCGTTGGCGTTGTGTGATCCACGCTGCGCATTCGCACCGTCGCCATACGCCAATGCGAGACGCAATTTGGGCTCTGCGCACGCGCAGTGTGAAACACGCAACGCTAACGCGAGTGCACAATGCCCATTGTGTTTGCTCGTGATATAAATTTTAACAAAAAACAAATCGCTCTAATATAAATTTGCAGAAGATTAAAGTATGCACGCACGTATCTATGCGGACGTACAAAGAATTATAACAAAGATAAAGAAAATGGCCGCTTCCTTGTTGTCTCTCAAATAAACTGCGTCGACAACCGAGGCGTGAACGCTGTGACGTCACGTGTCGCTATGACGTTACGTGGAACTAAATTCCCGCGAAATGTGGCAGAGAAAGTTTTCTACTAAATTTAACGGGAAAACTGTGACGTAACGCGACATGGCGCCATGTTACGTGATAATTTCACGACACTGGTTACCCGCTGGAAAAATTGTCCCCTCCAAATTTAGCGTGCCACGATCTACGTCTAAGAAACAGACACGGGATCCGCCGCGAAACCTCGGCCAATAAGCGCGATTGTCGTAAAATGAGATATAATCGCATCTGTATATAACGGAGGACAACAAAAGCAGGTGAGGTTGGGGCGAACACGCGGAAAGACTCTTCAGATGCTAAGGCGGGGATACCGTTCTTCGACCAGGTGACCCCGATCTCCGTCGGCGTTCCTCCTGACAGGCGTCTTGAGCTGGCACGTCTTCTACCTGCCTCGTATCCCTGGAGTTCTCGGGGGCTAACAAACCGGGCGCTCACTTCCCCTACGCCGCGGCCAGGCATATCTAGGTATTCGCGCCCACGACCGCGCGTCATTTGTCACGGCCGCCCGGGTTTCCGCTCAGTGCCAGTTTGGGGGCTTTATGCGCTGACCTGGGACCACGGGGGGTTTGCGATCAATGACGGCGTTATGCTCCGCTCACCCCTAACCTGACAATGCGGTGGGAGCTACGGCGCTAGTCGGACCAATCAACGACCGTTCCTTTCATCGCTTGTCAACCGCTCTATGCGCCTGTGTACGGGGCGGAAGGAACCTGGTCACGTGGCGAAGGACAGACTGGTCTAATGGGCGAGTAGCTTTCACCGCACTGTCAGCTTAGGGGTGAAGAGACTATAGTGGCGAGCCGCCAACCTCTGGACGAGAGGAAATGACGGCCGCTTTTCGCCGCCCCACGCGGGGACTTTGGCAGGCGCAGCTCCCCTTGGGGATGGCGCTGTGCCGGAGGCATTACGACGTACCCTGCTGCTGGGACAGTCGCGGGGGAACGGTCCCTAGACTAGGCGCCGTGGGAAGAAAAAAGAGTAGCTACGTCTTGATTGGATTCTGATGCCATCTGAAATCGTCCCGGGTTTTCTCTTATGCGGATGGTCGCGTGAATCCGTGGATGCGTGCTGTTTACGAGTTTCGTGTGTTGTTTTCCTAACAAGAGAGCATACAAGACTCGATCCCAGATCGTCGAGCATTTTTTTCTTCTTCTCGGGGTTATTGTTTATTGATTATCATCTGTCTTCTCTTTAATCTCCTGGCTCTGGTCGTTTGGGTACTAGAGCTTGAACTATTTCATTTTAATTCTCTTTCAGGTGTTTTGTGATCTCTACCGTTTGCATTCATGTCAGATCATATATAGACACGATTGTTAATAAAAAAAAAAAACTTTGTTGTTGATGTGTTTTATCGGTGTTCAAATATTAATTTCTTGTCTCTACAGGGAAACTCGGCTGGGTTCAGGCACACTGCGCAAAAAATAGCAATCTGTAGAAAAATGAATATGGGGAAAATTATTGAAGGAACATTTTATGCACCTAATATATTTTACAACGGAGAAGTCTAGAATTAAAAAGAAAAAAGAAACAACAGTCACATATGTGGAGGACAGTATAGGCGATTAAATAAAATATTTATTAAAAGGATCCTTCCACATTTTGTATCCTTTACTCAACTATATAATTTCACCTGGAATGATATAAAGCCATCCATGCTTTTGCGATAATGTTTAAAAACTGAAGAGGTTCCGGTGGATTCAGAATAATATTAACAATAAATATTTATCTGCCATAGGAACAAGTTAACCGTAAAGCACAATAAGTGGCACTGCGAAGACAGCGAAAAAAATACAAATACAAAGTAATCGGTGCCCAACAAAAAAGCACAAACTCCCAATCTGTCGAGATCCTGCCACTTTCTGACTTTTTTTATTTTTTATTTGGGAATTTGTGTCTTGGAACGTGTCCCTTGGTGCAGCGGGATCTCGGACGCGGTAACCCGTGACTCCATTAAGGACTTGAGGCGGTGTCACGTAGGACACGTTCGTTATCTATATTGGTACTTGAACCATCCCAGCCGCCGGGGCAGGGTTCTGTGACCACCGACCGCTAGTCCTGACCTCTGGTTTCAGGCCGCAGGGTGTTTTGTTCTCAGTGTGCTTGTGTGTGTGTCGCTACTTCTGTTTTTCGTTCGAGGCACTATCTTCCCGTCACGCCTCGTTACACTATTGCCAAACTTCCTCCTGACGCCCTGGGTGATCTTGCCATTTGCGGCTCGCCTTTCTTGCAGTCCTTGGTTTTCTGCTCTTGAGCTTTTCTATGTCTAAGTGCCGAAGTGTTTTGTGTCGAAATGAGCAGTAAGGAAGCAAGCGTACAAAGTGTAGAAAGCTCATATACATTTTGCAAAGTACTAACGTCTAATTTTATGATTGCCAACATGTAAATGTTGGCAATTATGGTAAATGTTGTCGTGTAAATGTTTTGCGACACGTTAGGGAAGTGTAATTTGTTTTTAAACAAAGGGGTAAAGCACGAATGGTATTCGAGTGATGCCTATGCGGGTTTCCCGACACACCTTACTTGACTCGATTTCGTTCATATAGTTATTTGAAAGAAATCTGTAGCTACAAAAGTTTAGGATTTGGCCCATGTATTTAGCGTGAAGTAAAATACAAATTGTATCCGTTAGGATTTAAATGCGAATAAAACGTGTTGAAATTAAATTGTAACCTGTAAGCAGACATGTACACGTTACCCAAAAAAAGTAACTAAATACCGTTACTCGTTACTCGCTCAAAAAGTAACTAAATACGTTACTCGTTATCGATTCTCAAAAAAAAACGCGTGAGTTACCTCAAAAGTAACGAGTTACTTTCCACGTTACTTTGACGACCAAATAAACAACTGTTCTTGTTTCATGGTTTATTGTTTTCTTTGTAGTAGTCATTGCCCTTGAGCAGCAACTGCCCGCAGAAGTTTTCGTCAGTTATGTTTCCCCGCTTCCTTGAAAATACATCTCCGGCGACGCTGAAGAGTCGTTGTACCGACGAGCTCGAAGGAACGGCAGTGTTGTGCTTCAGGAAGAGCTGGTGAATCTTCGAGAACTTCGCCTTCATTGAGGACAGCGGGTGATGGGTCATGTGCCTTCCCGTGTTTGCAACGTCCGGGTTTACATTTGGTCCGTACCTGTTTCTAGAAGGTTCAACCAACGAACCTGATTGTGCTCGCTGGGTGAAAGGACATTCCCAGCTGTAGAGTTCAGGACAGCAACGTTTATCGCTGGACACGTCAGTCGAACTGTTCGACTGACGTGTTCAGCGATATACGTTGCTGTACTGTTATACAGTTTAGTTTTTTTTTTTAGTTGCCCATCCGCCTTTGTCCCAATAAACGCATACTCAGGCTAGAATAAAAACAAGGCCGTTTAAGCGGTGTTGTACACGTTACTCCTCAAAAGTAACGAGATACCGTTACTCGTTACTTGACTTTCAAAGTAACTAAATACCGTTACTCGTTCCTTGTCTAAAAAAGTAACTAAATACGTTACTCGTTACCGAAAATAGTAACTAGGTACAAGTAACTCGTTACTTGTAACGCGTTACGTACATGTATGCCTGTAAGAAAGCAGTTGAATAATTCCGAGTTTGGCATTACTGGTCCTGTTACAAAATGTTAACAAGAACTTGCATATACATTTCGAAATTAAACTTCAGGTATAGATACGCATTTTATGTTAAGTGTGCCCTTAGTGACTTTAATAACAACCAACCTTCTTTCCCAATTCGTACAACGAAGAATACTTCAAAAATAATTAAACGCCACGTATGTCTGCTCTTCATTACTGCGTCGCTAGTCACTGAACACCCATTGAAATTTTTTCGATGTTACTGAAAAAAGGTCATCATTTCTCCCTTAAAAGAAAACCGTGTATGGATCTTCCTAATCGGTGGTTTCTTCTGTCTTACATAATAATCGTAAGTTTTATTGAGCTCCTCTTCAACTTCGAGTGGATAGTGATATCACGTTCTCCAAAGTTCCCGAATCGTGCACCGTAAAATTATAACATGCTCGCAGTGTAAACACGCATACTTCGAACGACATTTTTACACGAGGAGTTTCTGTTATTGTTCGTGAGGAGTACCTACATAAAATGGGGGTTAGAAGATTCACGTCTTGTGGCTTTATGCGTGAAGTTAAATGAAGAAGGAGTAGGAAAGACCAGAATGTAAGAGAAGACGTTGAAAACGTACTTTCTTTATCTTTTGATTCCGCTGATAGTACTAATATATCGTGAAACACAACTGCTACGTGAAGTATTGTATACACTCGCATTCATGCGACTCCCCTTTCGGGTGTGCTCTGCTACCCCTGTTGGATCGTGCTGTCGGTTGCGGTCGGACTTAGTAGAGAGTTTTAGGGAACCTTTTTTGCACATGCGATCAGGTAGAACGGGCCTTCCGGTACCAACTGCGCATGCGCTACAGAAGAAGACTCGCACTTGCGCAGTTGGTACCGGAGGACCTATCGTACCGTATCGGATGTGCAGAAACGGTTCCCTAACAGTTTCTAATGTTACACTGAGGATAGCTGTACGAGTCGTGTCGTCATGTGAGCTCAAGACCCGGCAAAGAGGGGTCAGAATTGGCTGGTAGTGATGTCGTCACTCTCTTCATAATATAAAATGTTATCCGCTTTACTTTGTGTTTTTGTTGTGTCTGTGTTTTATTAACGATTACAAGTTCCAAACATAATGTTCACACTTTTTTGTTTAATGCGGCAGGGCCAATAAGTGTTCTACTTTTAATGCCAGTAGTGTCGCTTCGACACGGATGAATTATGAGACAGCAAATATAATTCGTTTGATTTGACGCTTGCACGGAAAGTTATATTTTTTGCCTTTTTGTAGAATCATAAGTGATCACTGACCTTCATTAGAGGGTGCTCGAATCAGAAGATTGCGAGACAAGGCAGACCGAAGTACTTTTCAAATGAGGGTGTTTTTCCGTTCCGTGCTGCACGTCGACTTTAATTAACGCCATGCAATTCAAATAAAGCGTAATGTCAATGCCTCTTTATACAAGCAACACGGGGTAAAATTTAAAAAAATTGCTTACATTCCGCTTTAGTCAGTGATAGAATAAAAAAAGAAGAAAACTGCTAGGCAATCGTATTGCATATGTGAAACGTTTTCGCATAACAAATGTTTACCGATACTCTAAGCTTTAGACATCAGATGCCTACGTTCACCGTGTTCTTCATCAGACCGTTTAACGCGTAACATGTGTACATTCGATATTTGTTCCAAGAATGAAGCGCTACTACAGATAATAGGGCTGTTAAACCTGGCGATCTTCCAGGGCCTTCCATGCTCTCGAGTTCCTCTCCCTCAGTGCGCACCGGTGGTCGAGCTCCATCTCGCTTGCCTCACTTTACCTCGCCTACCCCTCTGGTTACTCCACATCCCCGTTAGCAAATCAGCGTCGAGCACCTCACTCCTCCTCTCCTCCCCTCAACCAATCAGTACCGAGCCTCGCGGCCACGCTTTTATCCAGGCTTCACGTTTGGGCTTCACGAAATGGGGTACACTTAGCCAAAAGACGTTTCACGTTAAAACAGCTTAGAGGCCTTTCGATTTTCACACCTCCGGCGCGAGCTCGCTTCCTTCGATAACTCTTCGGCGTCTCGTGCGCTTCCAACGCTACTCGCTTATCCAAAACACGACGGAAGGCCACAAACACATACGTGCTCTATGCTGGGCACCTGAAATAGACACCTGGTGCTTGTTGTCCTGTTTTTGACTATAGCTAACTTATCTGTAGAATATAAGACATATGTTAGAAACATCCGTTCGTTTCAGTAAAGGAAACGAACAAAACCAAATCGCGTTTAATTATCGCAAATTGAATTGCATAACGTTACCCACAACGGTATGTCGTTTCGCCTTTTCATTTAAAGTCTCGCCTTTAGCGAGGTGCCACAGTGACTTTCGTGCGGTGCGTCCTGACCAACCCCCCCCCCCTTCCCCCAAAGAAGGTCCAAAACACAAGACAGCGGTCAGAGTGGCACGAATCGCGGCGTCACGCCTGTCCTCTTTGAGAAGGGTGGAACCCGAAGAGCGGAACGAGCTTCTAAGCGAGCCTCCGTATCATGACCTCGGGCGTCCGTACTCCGGGTGGCCAAGGCGGGCCACGTCGTTTGTCTCTGGACGCTCCGTCCGCTCCCGTCTCCTTCCGGACGAGCCCGAAAGAAATTCGGCCGTGCGCGACCGCCCCTGTATGGATTACATCGCAATGTGATTACGGGGCGGCCGTCGTCCTGGGTGCCACGTCTCAGCGGGGTGTTACGGACGCGGGGTAGATGGGTCACGACGGTTGGGGGAGGCGGCCGTAGCGCTGCTGGATATATGTCGGAGACAGGGATAATTCTGGGTCGGGGCTTACGGACGTCGTTAGTGCGGAGCGTGATCTGGTTAGCGTGACGGTGGGTCATACTAAAAGCGGCATGTTTCCGACGTCCGCGTGTCTGCCTGATATTTGTATCGTTTGTTGATGTAACTGTTTTGTGTGTGGCGGCACTGTATGTGATACCCCTGCAGCACGGGCATTTTTTAGACATTAAGACTGATCGAAGGTCCGTGAAAGAAGGAGCGAACCAACGGATTTTGAGTTGAAGCTGATTTAGTCAGGGATCGTGAGCTGATATCGCCGCTCTCTCGCATGGCATTTGGCTAAATCTGATATAAAATGCAAGTGTGGCAGTGGTCTAATATTAGGACTGACGTTAAAAAGAGCAACCAGATATCTAAGTGTCAAGTGTTGGAGAGATAACCCTAACAAAAGACGTACTTCCAATCGTGTGGACAGCTGCGCATGTGTTGGGAATCCGCCGGCAATTTTGCCTCAGTCAATAAGATGATGCTTCCCTCTATCACACCATTCCACAATATGCTTATTAGGATGACCGAACATTTAAGACAAATGTACACTTACGCGCCATTTCTGTTGTTTCTCGCTTTTATTTAAACAGCAGAAAAAACGCACCACCCGTTTACGCCATTTTACGGTCCGTTCAAAAGTGTTTTTTATGCATTGCTTGCACGCGACCTCCACGCTTAATGCCGGCAGTCGTTCCTACTTGTGCTACCCGTGAAAGAAAACAAAACAAATTCGATGGTGCGAAATGCTGCTGCAAAACGTGCGCACTCAGTTGCAATGCTTAAACAATGGCAAATGATATGGAGTGTCACTGAAGTTTCGTCAGCGCAAGCCATGTTCACACGAGAGAATGCCAAGGGTCAAGCGCAAAGTAAGGCCCAGGAAATGCCCGTGAAACCAGGATGGTAGGATTGGTCGAACTTACTTTGTCATTCTTTATATTCAGTCCTATATTTACACACATACAAACATGCACATGTACACACATGCACGCGCATAGAAACATGCACGTATACACAGAGATTCACATGCACCCACGTGAACGCACGCACGCGCGCACGCACGCACTCGCACGTACACACAGGCACACACACACATATTTACGTTAGCAGTTCCGTTCTGCTCAGTAGCGACACCGCGTCTTGAATACCAGTTGCCATGGCTGCCTTTCACCACCTCAGAGATATGAAGATTCACTTAGAGTTGTAATGACTTACCCCCAAAAAGCCTACGTTTCTGAGAATATTACCGCTGTGTTCAGCAGTCATACCAACCACGAGAAAACGAAGCAAACAGGCAATGAGAGTTACGTCTGCGTGGTTGGCACCTTATGCCATTCGCAATTTGAGGAGTATTGTGGCAACGCCACATAGCGAAAAAGACACCAAGCAAAAAATCGGGGCGATTCCGCCTATCTAGATGTATAGCAGAAACTGAAGTGACCTGGCGGCAGAATAGTGAATTAGAGGAATGGGGGTGAAAGGCAAGCCATTGGATTTGAGATATGAAATTCGATTCTGCGGCACAAGTGTTTCCTCTAGAAAGGCGAGTCTCAAGACAGGGTGTTCTTTCTAGCAAACACGTCTAGCCTTTCCTGCTTTTGATCTTTCCTTAAGCAAGTTCTCTCGTTCGCGGAAAGCGTTTTGGAATGCAACAATTCGCACACAACCCTTTGATCGTAAACGCATCCCCCGGGCAAATTAAAGATCAGAGGTTTGTTTTTAGGGAGATAGGAACAACACGCGTAGTTTCGAAGGCGTCGCTTGCCATGAGTTACGGAACTTGAGTCGAAATGCTGTTTACACGCTCGTCTCAGAGGAGACAGTAAGGCCCGTCTTTACCTCTTGCAAGAGAACGGGAAACAAATCAGGATTGCCTGGGGTGTTTGTTCTCAGTGTCTGTCTATGCGTGATACTAGAACAAAGGTAAATGGTTCAAGGCTTATAAAGTGAGGACGTCTATACGTTGTCTCATCCTACGATGGACTAAAGGCCAAAACAACAGGCCGCCAGGTCCAATCACGTTCCACACTAAACTATGAGATGATTAACATTGATTAGAAATGGGCGAATAATGCTCCGATTCAAAAAGTGCCGCATCATTTCTATGGCTACGACACTGCAAAGTGCCTGTATGTCGTGGCTTTCTTTACATTGTAATATTTACGAGTCACTCAGTGCTACTTGATTCAAACCACTGTCCGCCCCTCCCCGTCAGTGATCCGAGACGCGGTCACCGATACGTGCATCGAAGTGAAATACCACGGCATTTCTAAGTCTCTCGTGATTGGATCTGTCGGTCGGCAGATTTTAAAGTCCATCGTAGGGTGAGACGAAGTATAGATCGACGGTGACACTGCATTATAATAAAATGTAGGTGATATTCATAAAAATATCGAGGCAAAAAAACCGGCAGGTTTTTAAGGTATATTTTTAGTGCGATAGCATTATTAAGTTACTACTCAAGATTCTGGTCTCCTTAATCACGGTAAGTATGCGCTGTAGACCTTTTCTGCTTGCTGTGCGTGCACCCCATTGCGCCGCGCGTATACGGAGCTGCAGTACGAACTCCTTCACATTCGCACCCTCTTCGAATTTGCTGACGGCCTCGACGGCGTCCTGGACGTCGTCATAAAGGTCGCCCAAGAGGTCACAATAGGCGTCGTTTTTGAGGTCGTCCTAGAGATAGTCCTAGAGGTCGTCCTCAAGGTCGTCCTAGAGTTATCCTTGAGATCACCCTAGAGGTCGTCCCAAAGGTTGTTCTAGACGTCGTGCTTGACGTCGTCCATAAGGTCTTCCTAGAGGTCGTCCTAGAGGTTGCCCTTGAAGTCGTTCTAGAGGTCGTCTTAGAGGTCGTTCTAAATGTTGTCTTTGACGTCGTACCCAAGGACGTCGTCCTCGTCGTCCTAGATGATGTGAAGAACTGTGTCCAGGACGACGTCAAGGACGACGTCCCGGAGGACGATGTTAAGAACGACATCTAGGACGGCCTGAAGGACGACCTCCAGGGTGATCTCAAGGCCGACACGGATATGGCGGGGAGTTTCCCAACTAAATTTAGCGGAAAAATTGACATCACGACCTATCCACGAATTTAATTTCCCACTAAGTTTGACGGTGTGCAACGATGAATGCTATCGCATTTATCGTTGCCCCTGTGGTTTCTGTACCCATGTCGTTTTTACAAATTTGTCTCGATCATCAATTTTTTTTTCATTATTACTTTCTCATTTTTGTGTTTTTTTGACATTTTGTCGGGCTGAATGTCTAGGCGCTTAATATTTCTATATTTTACACTTTGTTTCTTGTTCGGGTGGTTTTTTACGTCGCTCCATGTCCTTTCTTTGGATTCTTCCATTGTTCACAGAGAAATAGGACGCGAGAAGAGACGGAGAAACGAAAAGACTCTGAAATTTCAACTTGACAAAAAAAAAATAGCTTTCTCATCTTCAAAAGCTAAATCTGAAAAAAAAAGCCCAAGCAAAAAACATGTTCTTCATTCATTCTTCTCCGCGACGGAACCAGACACAAAGCACTACGACTCAAATACTGAAAAGAGGGAGGATTAAAAGTGTCACTGAATGCTCGCTGCTGACTAGGAGCGCTTTTTTAAGTGCAGAGAAGTGGCGTTTACAGGAAAAAATGATAATTTGAGGACAACAAAAAGTAGCCTGTGCCTTTGTGCGCTTTTGAGAAACTTTAAATAAGTGTCGAAAACGCAAGTGCACCCGTTCCAGTCTCCGAAACCCCAGATGAATTAATCGTCACGCTTTCGACCGCTACCGCCGCGACGGAACCAGACACAAAGCACTACGACTCAAATACTGAAAAAGAGGGAGGATTAAAAGTGTCACTGAATGCTCGCTGCTGACTAGGAGCGCTTTTTTAAGTGCAGAGAAGTGGCGTTTACAGGAAAAAATGATAATTTCAGGACAACAAAAAGTAGCCTGTGCCTCTGTGCGCTTTTGAGAAACTTTAAATAAGTGTCGAAAACGCAAGTGCACCCGTTCCAGTCTCCGAAACCCCAGATGAATTAATCGTCACGCTTTCGAGCGCTACCGTGTCAAATAGAGTTCGGTAAAGCGAGTGAAATTGCGGCAAGCTGTGAGGCAGAGTCGCAGATATGACGACGCTTTTCTGAATATGTAACGTCCTCCCCTACACACACATACCCCGTTGTTGTAACAAATTAGAACTATATTACACGTCACGCACCTCACGTTCATCTCCTCACAATCGAAAACGTGGTGCACCAATCAGATGAAAAGCTATGATCGTGGAAAACAAATGTGTAAGATTGTATATGTCTACAAGATTTAGCTCGATAAGCTTCTGAATGAAGAAGCCTATCAACAAAGTAGCGAGCTTTTTATGTTCATGACGGCTTCTTGAAAGCTATTCGCGGTGCGCTGTTATCTAAACAATACTCTCGAGAGATGACACCAGCCGACAAAAACAAAACAAAACAACAAGACCTACCATTGACTGGTGGTATGTGTAGTTTCTAGCGTAACTTGAGGTTTGTATGGAATAAAGTTTAATGTTAATTAAACAATACAGGTTGACTAAAATTCAAAAACAAAATTTTGTAAACGCCTTGCCTCTGCTATTTAAAATACATCCCATATGTTTCACCTTTTTGTATACACAAGTGGAGAAACTCCGTGCGCGTCCGCGTACTGCCTTTTATCGAATGGAGGTTACTGAACGTTGTTTCGTAAAGAACAAGGAACAACTGCTTGTGTTAAGTACGTCGCTTTTTCAAGGAAGTGCACTGTCGCCAACTTATATTAGCGTACGAAGCTTTATCTTCATTTCCACAATCCCTGTTGCGGTAGGTTGTTTCTCAAACGAAAGTTTTGGAACTAAATTCTCCAAAACCTTTTGAATTGTTTTGTTGTTGGGTTACATTCTAGTTCGGAGAAGGTTGCCTGAGAAACAATCATTTGCATAATTTCTCTAGCTTTCTTGTTTACTGCATTGTGGTTTACATTCAACGAAACTCAGAAAATACTCCTTATATTTTTTATACAACTGGAGGAGCACACGTAGGCTCAGCTACTTTATGGCAGACCCAGAAGAAAGGTCACCGTTTTTGTTTCTTATGCAACAATAGAGAAAAGCCTAGCTCCGAAGATTTCATTACAAAAATTTGTTTTCTAAGTGTGGTAGAAAAAATCGGACTAGATGTGTTTGCGGAAATTAGGTCGCGGTTTGTGCTATGAACAGAACAGAGTGCACTCCTTGGCAGGTTTGTTTGTGACCTCCACGCAGTTTCCGTCTAAAAATAAGGTTGCTCCTTCTCGCGTCCTTCTGGTTTTCATATGAGCTTCTTTTCGTTGAGCTAATGCGCTTGGCGAATTTTCTGGCCGCCACCCTCTTGCACAGTGCACATTTATTATTTATGGTCTTAGGAAGCTTTGGTACACAGAGCTCCGCTCTGGGAAAAACGCGTGCACAAAACGCGAGCAGCTCGAACTTTGTTTTCAGTATGGGTAAAACTAAAAATAAAATTAAAAAATTGAAAAGAAATATTGCGTTTTTTTTTTACATGACAGAGAACTGTAAGCCAGACCAATGAAATAAAAAAGCCCAAACTGAAGCCGTTTGCATAAAAGGCAGGGCTGGCATAGCTGTCCCAAAGTCCCAAGGCTCGTTAATGGACAAAATACGCCGAAGTCAGACGAGCGGACTTCATTCCCCATCCACATCATGGACGAAATGAACACTGCCCGCGAAGTCACTGTGTAGTTCATCTAACATTCTTTCTCTCTCCATATATATATATATCCGCCGGGCACTGTACATATACCACGGGCACAGAATAAACGGCGGAGTCGTTTATTTTGGCTTTCGGCGGGTTTGTAAAACTTTGATTCTTTGATTCATTGAATAAAATACGGTTCATTCATCTGCATATGTTCGTTTATATATATATATATATGTAAGTGGTAGAAGAGAAGGGGTGGACAGAAACGCAGTGGGAAACCAATTTTAACCCTTGATAAGCGATAAAGTTTAGTTGTTGTTTTTTTCTGTTAACGACCTGATCTTTCATTGCTCGAATGGTGTCTTTTAATATTTCAGGGGAGAATATCAACTTAAAACTTTTCTACGGTACTACATAAACCTCTTGCTGTTACTGGTCGTATTTTATACGTAAGAACACTGGTGGCTAAGTAGAAAATATAAAAACACAAATCAATTAAAGTATTTCCCTCAAGTATAAACTTTCAAGTTTTAAACATGTTTCTAGTCTCACACTTTTTTCGCTGCTTAGAACTTTAAGGCTAAAATCACGTTGAAAGTATTGGTTCACTAAAGTGCCAATCTCATATCCTCTCTGAGGGACGAAATTCGCTTATTGATACGAGGATTGCAAAATAAAGGGACTTTATTTATTATTAATCGGGAGGGAAACACGAAGACAGAACGAATGTTTCTTGTCCGTCCAAACCCAGTTGATAGAAATGCACCGTCGACTGGTGCGAGTAAAATGAACGAATAAATATCTTAAAATTCTAAAGTTATAGACTTTGTAATCTGCAGTGCGACACGGGAAGTTTGTCCAATACTGGGCGTAGTGAGCTTTTAATCCAATCGCCTTGAGCCATTCATCAGTACCCCATGCAGTGCAGCAAGCGAATAATGCTTCTGTTTCCTGTAGCGAAATTGCCTTCCTTTTTAGCGCTCTACTTCGTCTCATTCTATGATGGAATCTGCAGTTCGCCAGGATCAATTACGCGCCAGATAGAAAGGACGCGCCAAATTGCTCTGACGAGCGTGTCAGTGCTTCTTGATGCGCGTACTAATACGCACATGGTAACAGTATTCCGAGCAGCGGCGTAGACTTTCCAATTTTCCGGGGGGGGGGGGGGAGCGCAGGCTGAAAGTTATCCGGGGGCGGGGGGGGGGGGAGGGCTTTTTTGCGCATTTTTTTACACTGGTAATTATCAGTAGTTTATTTTAGGGTGTACATTTTACAGCGTATGTATATCGCCTTGTGTCCGTCGCTGTGTGTCAATGTCAATCACCGTGCAAGCGTAGCCGTGTGTTCATCGCCGTACCACGGCGCATGCGCCGGCGAGCACAAATCTGAAAAACAAAATGCTTGTGCCAGCTGCGAAGTTGTGGGGGTAAAACCCAGGCCCCTCGGCTTCTGAAGCAATATTCCACTCGGCCACGAGTCTTTTCTCTTTAATACATGGAAATAAAGACCGCGGCTGCAGAATATCAGG
Organism: Ixodes ricinus; assembly: GCA_037355805.1. Lineage (NCBI taxonomy): Eukaryota > Metazoa > Arthropoda > Arachnida > Ixodida > Ixodidae > Ixodes > Ixodes ricinus. The sequence continues at coordinate 179,673 of JAZHYW010013140.1, read as the reverse complement.
TCAAACGCTCATTAACAAGACAACACACAAAACAGTGTTCGAACACAAAATGGCAGGCATCTGTGGAAGCGGACCAAGCGGACGTAAAAGGGATCGATGCCGCGTTACCTTCTCGCCAGAACTGGAGATTGAAGCTAACGAAAGCACGCTGGGATTCCAATTCCCATGTACTTTGTCAATAAAGGCAACGTGGGCGTTATTTTGTTTACATGCCACTACTAGAAGCTCGTTACATGGCACGTAAACAGCGTCTCGGTAAGGATCATAAACCGGGGGAGGGGGCGCTGCCCCGCCCCTTCTTTTTCCGGATTTCACCAAAGGGGTGGGGGGCACGAGCCCCGATGCCCCCCCCCCCCCCCGTAGTCTACGCCTATGATTCCGAGTATAGTTTACTAATGCTGGCTGTTACTTTAATATAAATTCCGACGGACAGTTAATAGGCTGCGTGAGATAACTGCGACAAGATTTTGTTTTCGGAGAAAATGCAAACTGTACTTCATGCTCTTAAACTGAATGGCTAAATAACAAAACAATAATAAATTCGCACACATCTATTTTAATCTGATATATAAAAAAGGAAAACTTTACCACCTGCAGGGAGCCGATCTTCTTTTTTTTTTTTTTAGGTGAGAACCACTATTTTTAGATGGCCATTGGACTAAGTGGTGCGTAGCTTTGGCAAATTTCACGGTAGATTTAGACAAAGTATAGGTCCCTGTAATGAAATACGGCTCGGAGATTAGGTACTTACAAAAGCATCCCGTCAGCAACTATGCTAAATGCAGAGGAGAAACGAGCGATAACAAAGAACAGCAAGTTAGTCTAGATTGCTGTGGCTATCAGAGCGTCCAATTATTTATTGAGTAAACTCCTACATTATTGAGTAGCCTTACAATTCCAGTAGCAAAGTATTTTAGTCGTAAACTCTATTATGTCTGAAAGTTGTATTTTTCATGCGGTTATTGCGTTTTGTTTCTTGTGAAGGGCGAATTGTAGTATAAGCGCTAGAATCATTGGCTTATCCTAATAAACCTCCAATGGGGTCTACGAGGATTTCTGAAATCTTTTGAAATGCCCTTCAAAATATTTTGATAGGTTTGAGATGTCCGTCGAAGTTTTGGAGAGCGCAGCTCTTAGGCGCCCGTTTCCGCGTTTTGCGGCGTCACCGTCGGCGTAACCGCGCCCCTAAATTTAGCGGGAAATCAAATTGGTGTTGGGGTGACGTAACGTCATTTTTCCCGCTAGATCTAGCGGAAAAACTGAATTTGATCATGGGTGAGGTGACACGAAGCCATGTGACGTCATTTTCTCCGCTAAATTTAGCAAGGAAACTGAATTGCTGTTGAGGTCACGTGGTGTCAATTTTCTAGCTGAATTTAACGGGGAGACTGTAGGAGGGGAGAGTATGGAGGAGGAGGAGGGTACGGAAGAGGAGGATGGGAGTGTATGCAGGAGGAGGAGAGGAGGATACGGAGGAGTATGAGGGGAGGAGGAGGAGAGAAATGTGGAAAGGAAGAGAGGAGCAGGACAGGAGGAGGAGATAAAGAGGAGGGGAGGCTAAGGAGAAAAAGGAGGTGTATACTCTCCCCTCCGTACCCTCCCTCCTCCTCCTCAACTGCTGCTCTTTAAGTTTGAGTTCCAGAGATTTGTAGACGTCTTTAATTCTTTTTAAGGGGCCTGACTTACACTTTGTGGGGATTTTGGATACCTAGAACTTTGGCGACGATGCGGCGGATGCGCGAGGAGCGAACGCGGGACCAAGGCACGGGGCACGAGGCGCGTAGCTAGGGGACAGTTCAGCTGGTTCAGCCATGGCGGCGTAAGCCGCCGAACACTGGGCTCGAAGGTTAAAGATATCTCCATCAGGACTTGGCTCCTTTCTCCGGACAAGCGGTGAGCAAGTATACCACAACTTCAAGAATTTCTAAAGGATGTAATTCTAGCGACTATGACGGGCCTCCCGTCATTGTCGCTAGAATCACGGATTATCAACCGCTGCTCGGCATCCTGGGTCCACTCGAGCAAGTACCGCAAGTGTCGTATCCGCGCATGATGCTGTGATATGTGAAGCTGGCTGCTTATGGTTATGAACGGGTGCATCGTGCGGGAAAATAAACAACAACACTATAATGCCGACGTTTTGAGTCGGCTCCTCGTACCTGGCAGTGAGGACAAAGCGTGCCTGCCCCCCCCCCCCACGGACGTGAGGATGATGGAGACACTACCGGCCTCACTGCTCACGGCTGAACGAATCGCTAATATGACACTGCGAGACCCAACTCTGTCTTAATTCTTCATAACTCTACATCAGGAAAAGTTGAATTGCCTCAATGTAACGATGTTCTCTATACAAAGAGAATAAGGCAGAGCTCTCAACTCACAAAAGACGGGTTATTTGGGGCTAAAGAGTGGTCACCACATCGTTAGCACGCCCTGAAGCCACGCAAATATTCCACGCTGGACCCCAAGAAAATCGTTTTTATTAAAACCTCAGTCAGAAGCTATTATAGTGGCCTGCAATGGACAAAGAAATCGAGCCTGAAATCTTAGCCTGCCTTGTCTGCCAAGAATCCAGACGTGTTCCGATGAAAGCCGCTGCGTTTACCTGGAAGCACGCATCTCAGCCGTGGCACACCATTCTCGATTTTGCAGACGCAATGGAAGGACAAAAGTTTCTCGTCGTTGTCGATGCGCACACGAAATAGTTTGAAGTGAGGGTCCTGTTATCAGTAACTTCTAGGTCTGTTATTAGGGAATTTCGGGCTATCTTTGTAACCTTTGGATTGCCACAAGAAATCGTATCGGTCAATGGAAGGGTTTTTGTGTCGAGAAAAGTACTTGACTTTTACCAGCGAAACGGAGTCACGGAGATGACAGGCGCACCCTACCACCCAGCGGCCAATGATCAGGGCGAGCGCATAGTATACGAGCTCACACAAGCGCTGCAAAAAGACAAGGTCGGTAACTTGTTCGTAAGACTGGCGAGGTTCCTCTACAGGCAGCACACCATGGTTACGTCTTCGACTCGTAAAATTCCGGCATTGCTAATGGTCGATCGAGAACTTATGTTCAACGTTAGTCAAGTGACGCCAGAGCCAGAAACGAACAGGGGAAATCAAGGAGAGGAACAAAGCAAACAAGCGACGTCGTTGTGCTATTTTGTAGAAGGACAACCAGTATTTGTTTATAATTTCCGTGTGAAGCCAAGGTGGCTCAAAAGGACCGCTACGCAATCAGCTAGGACTTGAGTCTTGGCTGATCGAAACGACTTGTGGAGAAATCCGCAGACGTTTGGACCACATGCAAAGACGCTCCTCTGGATTGACACCAGCAGCAGGCATGTCCACCCCGTCTCTCCCAAGAGAATCATGCGAGCTTTCGCCACCAGCGACATGGTTTACTATGGCTGAGGGTGACGCTGCCGCTGCTACTGTTGTTGCTGAGTAACGTCCGCTAATCCTAGCTGTACACTCTTAAAAAGACTAATAATAAGCTAGTAACTTCAGCAGTTGCTACCTCTTTCTGACCGTTACTACCTTTCACTAATTATTTACTGCATAAAACGCGCGATTGGCATCAAACAGTTAGTAAATGCAGCAGTTACTATCTTTTTCGGACCGTTACTAAATGTTTACTAGCTATTTACTGACCCAAACGCGCGGACAAGATGGCAGCATCTGCTGCATCGCCGATGGCCAGCGTTAGCGACGCACTTACTGTTAAGGAACGCAGGGGTACGTATCCACACACAATCGTAGCATCAAATATTGTAGGAGGGGGCATGGTTAAGGGTTGGAGCTGACTTCATAACGACCTCAGCCTCCGTTCCAGCACGTCGTAAAGCCAGCGCTGTCGCGAGCGCAGTTAGGACGCAGCCGTTGTGGATACAATGGTCATGCGGCTTCTGACTTTTCTTCCCGTTTGAATTGTTTTGAGAGCGTTTATATTTTCATTTTGGCTTTAACTGCGATAAGAATAGCCACGTAGCACGCGCTAAAAACGTTTTTCCAGAAACAAAAAAAAGTTCGTTTTGTTTTAATTCTTATATTTTCTAAAATCATACGTTTCTCTTTCGCAAGAGACGCTTGGCGAAATTGTACGACAAGCAGGTTCTGGCCAGTCGGAGTGTGCGAGACGGTCATTTCTGCGATCTAAACCTGCCATTTTTGCCCTGTGTCGTGGGTTGTTCTCGTGTTCAGGTGTTGGTGTGCATAATTAACCTTCGTGAGCTCGACTGGACGATCGTGTGAGTGGACGTGGACTGCTCCGAGGACAGTCATAACGAGTCGGTGGCGAGTGTCCGCTCGTCACCGGATCCGCCGCCCAACGGCGATAGTTCGGCCGCTTCAGTGGAATGGGTTTCGCCGTCCAAGAAGCTTCGCTGCTTCGCTCCTACTTGACACTGAGAACGTCTTCATCGAGGTCTGTGTGTGCTCGGTGTTTGAATGATTCTGATTGAGCTGTTTTTGGTCGTGGCAGTGCAGTTTCACGACCGTTGGTATGCGTCGTAAATAGTATATCTAGCTTTGGGATTTATGAGAAAAGATGCCTTGGCATTCTATGAGTCTTTCTGAATGTGCTTATATCTTCCCCAGAAACGCAAGCATTCGTCAGGTGACTACACACAATTTGAGATGCGAGCTGCATACGGTATTAATTTTGCATCCATTTCTGTCGTGCAACGCGCGAAGGAGTGCAGCTGCCGTCGTACTCACCGTCAATTACAACATTTGTTTGCCGCGGTTTACGTCAAGAAAGCAATCTCTCGCCGGCGGTGACCTCATTCGTTTTAATTCATCGATTAATGTAAGCAACGAGAAAGCTGGTTCGCGGCTGGTATGCAGGGAAGCGAAGATATGGACACTGAGAACAGGTGGGGAAAGTTGTTTTATCGACTGTCGTCAAATCATTTCCGTGTTTACTTTTGTATTCTACTAGGAGATAGAAGCCTTAAATGGTTTAAAACACTTCCTCTAGGAAGGGTAATGGTGCGGAAAGAGCCCTATATTTACAACATTATTCACTGACGTGAGGAAAACACGACGAGAAGCCTGCACACTGAAATGGTTAGTATAAACAACTTATGGCAGTCAAGGGAGTTAGCAATTAGAGTGATTAGAGTAAGCGTGTCACGTATGTTCGTCGTATTTGTATGTAATCTGTGTCAATTGTGAGCTGAACATATTTTTATGCAAGATGGGTATCAGGTTAAAAATGTGGAAATATTGAAGGAAACTTTATATAATCGGTTTTTTTCTATTCTTTAACTTTTAATTGAGCGGTGACTAGCGCCACATGGATTACTCGTTTCGAGTTTTACTTTTTGTTGCGCCTGCCATTTGGTGGTAAGTGGTATAACCACATTCGCCTCTTTTTTCACCAGAAAATCACGTGACTCGTTGCGTTTCCGGTCTTCTGTCTGGAGGAAGTGCGAGTTACTAGTTAGAGGAAGTGAGATACACGGGTTGTACTTTAAAGCTAGTAACAGTTACTAGCTCCTTGACCTATCAACCGTTACTAGCTTGACTGTTACAGCCTACGGTTATTACGTGCCTAATGACACACATGTGACAAGCAGTTACTAGCTTCTACCTTGTAAATACTACATTTGTTTAAAGAGCGTACGGCGACCGAAAAGACCAGCAAAAGGCGACCCAGACCAGGTTGCTCAGTGCTCAAACCCCCTCGGAATAGACGTCCGCCGTCAAGGTACGGAGACTCCCTCTAAGAGAGAAGAAGTGTTGTGTACCGAGCTGCCGCCGAGAAAGACTGTGCAGCATGAGCTATGCTCTCGATCTGACGAATGCGCGGGCGATGTGCCATTCGGAACTCGATTAGACGCCGTAGCAGTCATGACAGTTCCGTTGTATTAAATACCTAGGTATTTAACACAAGGTTTGCTCCATTATCTTTCAATATTTTAACTTAAAGGCCCCCTTAAGGGAGTGTTATGAACAAACATACGTGTCGCACTCTTTAGAGTCAAAGTTGGATCGTTTTGTTTTCCATAAAGGTGAAGGGCTATGTGATGGATACAATGCAGCTTCTCCTGAGGGTCACTGAAGTTCAAAACTCCTAAATTCGTGTAAAGCCTGCTACCAAATAATTGTGCGCAATCACTGCGTCGTGGTTGGGGACGTCTCTGCCTCACGAGCTCGTGAACGAGTTCACTGAATGCGACCGAGATATTTCTCAGGGATGCGAAAATTTCCAACAAGATTGTAGAACATATTCAGCCAAACTGCAATGCGGATAACGTATCGCTTACCAGGTACCAAAATATAGGCACACATATCTCAAACAAAAAAGAGTGAACCTACAACGCTGCTGCATTTTGAGTGTTGCAAACGCGAATATAGCACCATGAGTTCTGAGGACCCCGGAGCTCAGAATATAGAAGAGCTTCTTTCGTTCAAGGTACACAAATCACCGAGCAGGTGTTTTTTGTATGTGTGTTTTTCAGAATTACGACGACTGCTTTCCGAATTCTATATTTTGCATTTCACAAAAAAAAAAAGTCTTATATTGTAAAGTACCTGCGCCCGCAGCACGAGTCACCCCCGTCTGTCACACAAAGAGGACGCAACAACAAAGAGCCACATCACGTCCCAGCTCTCTACTTTCTTTTTTTGCTATTCGTTCTCAACGCTGAACCTAATCTATATTCACAGAACCCAGCTGAGTCCCGACGAGCCGCCGGAATCCTCGCGCGAGGGACCTGGCAACGAGTTGTCACGCATCGCGGCCAACGATTGCCTCCGACGCCGACAGCATATCGATGCTGCCCCCCGTACTTCATGTCTTATGTTAGCAGAAACACATTCGCTCAAGGAATTCATTGTTCTTTATTTTTATTTTTGTTTTTAGAGAGTTATGAACGAGAAAGTAAAGATACCTACCCAGGAGGCACAAAATCAGCTAGCCCGAGCTCACAGGCGACCCACTAACGGAACAACCGTGGCGTCGCGGCTCCGCAGTAAATGTTGACTTTTTACGCGCTGGATTTTCCACGAGGCCAGGCCTCGGTAATCAGGAAAAAGGCCCCCGGAGGGAAACCCGCATGGACCCAGGATTTCTGCCGAATCGCGATAAGTCTTCAAAGAAGGGCAACCCCGTCGAGGGCTCATACAGGAGCAACAAACTCGCATCGATTTTCTGCTGCTTCACTCTATGTGTTGTTCTTTTTGTTTTTGTTGGTCTTGTATGTTTGGGTGTTGTGGCGAGCTCCTGGATATCGGTATATTTTTTGGGAGCCTGGGTCGTTTGGCTGCAGCGTTTCCTCCCAAGTATTCGAGTTGCGGGCTCCCCTGTCGTCCGATCGCTGGCACAGAGTTCGAGTGCGAGAAGCGAGCGCGGCCTGTGGAGTGCGGCAGCAAGTTGTTCGGACGAGCAAGCGCGTAAATCCTGGCGGTCGGAAGGGAAGGGACATAAAAGGGCTTTCGTGGGGTCTCGCATAAAGTAGGGTTTTGTTTTTCGTGCACCTTCCCACATATTGTGAAAAGAATTCGGGTGAGAACATGGCCTGTTTGTGTAGACACGTGAGGTTACACTACAAGGCATCCGGCTTCAATCGGTCGTCGCTTCCAATTGAATGGCGAGGAGACACAACGTATTATGAGTCACGTCATTGAGACAATCATTAATTACGTAGGATAAGTGCTTCATATAAGCATTTTGCATTATGTGTAACGTTATGAACTGGAGACTGGTGGCCTGAGCGGTAAGGCTGGCTGAGCCCGTGATACTATTTGGTGAAGTAGACATCTAACATCAACTGCCGTTTTGTGCGCAAATGTAATCCTCTTGACTGGAAAATATGTATAGCGCGTTAGAATCAAATTGTTACCGTCCTCAAAGTAAGCGCTAAACGGCATTCGTGCAAGTAAGTTCTCGAAATTAAGCAGTGTAGTTGCGTGATGTAGTGACATTCGGAACCATCTACAGCGGTTGCCATTTACCGAACATCGTGACGGTCACGTTACTCCAAGGAGACAAAAGCGTCAGAACGATAAAAGCCTCGCTCCGACGAAACAAATCGACCAATCTAACTAAAAGTTCCACGCATGCTTGACGCCTCCATAACGGTAGTTTACAGGAGGCAGGCGCCAGAGCACGAGACAGCTCGTGCAGCCTCCTACTCTACTTGGGCGGACACTTAGCGGAGTTGTTGCGCGTGCAGAAGGATTACAGATCTCACGATGCATAGTGGAGGCGACGGCGTACTGAAACTCGCTGTGAGATAGGCGTATTGTATGTTAGCTGAAAAAAAGAAAACCTGGAGGGCATTGTTTATTCTTTCTTTTTTATAGAAATAATCAGGGTGTGTAGAGTGTGAGCGGTGCCCACCTCAAAAAATACTCTTCACTCTTTGCTTTATAGTCGTCTGTTCCAACATGAGATATGCAGTGTACTGCCTTGAGCGAGAGCTTTCTACTCTCTGCAACACGTCGAAACTTCCGCACACGTGCAACTGAGGCACGACAGAAGACAACCAGCGCGCGCTGGAAGCGGAGATCTCTCGAACTTGGGCATCATCGCATTACGACCGAGCGCGCGCACCAGTTCGGCACAAGTGGCAGTGTTCGACCGGGACCCGAGTTCAATGAATTCAGTCACTGCACCAACAAAGGCTTGGCTTCACAAAAGAAGAAAAGTTCTGGAAAGATTCTTTGACGTCCTAAGAACTCTTTCAGCACGTGAAGAACTGTTTCCTCTAAAAACAAAAAGAGCCTTAAAGAAAAACTGACACCCGCCAAAAATGTTTTTTTTTTGCCAAACCATCAATTATGGTGTGAGATACTACTCCTTAATCGATATTTTGCTACAGCGTTACATATATCTTTAATAAAGTAAAAAAAAATGGAATTGTTTGGAACCGAAATTATTGTTAGTTTGGTTAGTTGAGGTTAGAGGTTGCTTTCTTTTTTCAATGTGGTTTACTAACGCAGTTTACTGATGCAGTCAATCAGCAATGCTCGCAGATCGCCGTGCCTCTTTACACAAATCGTTAGAAATTCCGCGGAAAACGTTGCCCATTTCTCGCCAAAAAAGGCAGCTTTAATAAGGTGCTACAGTCTTGGGGTTCTCCGCTGCTGCTACGGCTGTCTCGCATTCTGCCCCCGCACTTGCTTTTCATTCACTGCGAGCTGTTTCCGAAATCGGCGGTCTTTGCCGGGTTCAGCCGCTTCTCCGATGGCAAAAATACGGACGCTGTTTTGAGTGCCAACGGGGCCCCGTACCCACATCCGTGTGGAGGAAAGTGCGCCACGAACTTGATAAAAATTCCGAGCACAGATACCTCGCCAATAACCAGGGACGTAGTCTCGAATTATAGTTCCAAACAAAGGGGGAGTCCCCTCTGCCCCGTCGTAAAGGAAAAAAGTTATTCGGTACATGCGCCGCATCAAAAAAGAAGAAAGACAGCAACTGACAAGAAAAAAAAAAAACAAGAAAACAGCCTGTTTTATTGTGTTGTTTCTTATAGTATGTGTGCGTGTGCGCATCTGTTTTGTAAGGGAACTGTTTTGCCTTTAGGTTTGTGTCTTAGCTAGCGCACGCGCGTAGCGTGCGTGCGTGCGTGCGTGTGCGTGCGTGCGTGCGTTCGCGTGCACGAATGCGCTTTGAGGGTATGATATAAAGCATTATAGAGTGGCATAGCTACGTTGAATTAGAATAGCAATTTGGGCCTACTATTCAATATTTTCAAAACAGATTTATTGTGCGCCTTTTTTAGATGCGGAGGATCTCTTGCTCGGGTCTATGTCCCGCGGCGTCGGCGTCGGCGTCGTCCGCACTCACACTACGCATGCGCAACTCTCCTCCTTCCTTCTCTCCAACAGCTGCGCGTTACTCTCTCCACTCTCTCTCTCTACCAGATGCGTGCACTTCGCGTGCGTTCGCCTCTACTCACACCGCGCGCGCATGCGCAACTCTCCTCCTCTAGTCTCCTCTCGTTCAAGTGTGAATATAAGCAGCGGTAGTGCGCTGCGCGCGTTCCTCCGGAGGAGTGAAAGGAGGATAGTTTTGGCGCGAGGGTCGCAGCTCCACGCCAGGGCTTTCCAGTGGGGTGGGCTTTCCCGCAACTCTGCGGCTGTCGTCTGCTGGCGTTTCTCGGCCGCTCGCGTCCGCCGCAGCCCAAATCCGGCCGGCCAAAAGAAATCAGTCAAGAAGGGAATAAATTAATTACGATCCGCGATGCTCCGCATCACCCCGTGGTTCCCCTCGGGAACATGGTGTAATTTTGTTAAACATGTGTGCGTGTCGGTCTAGGCTTTTGTGCGCTTATCTGTTTGTATTGGGCTTTGTGTGCGAGTGTGTCACGCGCGTCTGCGTGCGTGTGTTATCCTTAACCAACTTGCTTCGCACGACTGCGAAAAGAAAATACAGTATTGCGTATTACAAGACGGCTTAATTTTAAAATAAATATAGTGATGTCTGGCTACTATCTTTTATTTCCGAAGACAGCTTTATTCCCGTCAGACAGCCTTCTTAATATTTTTTTGAGTTTTAGCAGTTATTCTACGGTTGAGGGCGCCAAGCCATTTTGATTTATTTAAAACGTACTACATGAGCCTTTTCTGCAGTACAACGAATTATTGTATTCCAATGTTTTGAATGTAAACCTATTAAATGAATTAAAGCTTTGGTGCATACGTCCATCTTCAGGAAGAAGATAAACTACCCTTCATTGCTAAAATTTTAGCGTATATCAATTAATTCACGATTTTACATATAGCCAAGCGTTCGCAGGAGCACTATCGGCACTATTCTTACTTATAAGTACTCTCCAATAATTTCCTCTCCCAATAAAAAAAAAATATCGCAGAAAAAAAAACAGTTACTCAAAATATTGTTTTTTACGCGTAGTTTGAGATTCTCTTGCAGATGCTATTTGCAGGAACGTACGTTTTACTAAAAAGCTCTCTGAAAACTTTTTAAAATTTTTGTGTTCCTTTTCGTGTTTTAACTAAGAACCCAAAGGGCAGCGATTCGTACGAGGCATATATTGTGCTCTCTTAATTGTTCGCTATCATAAAATATACAAATTTGAGCAAGCACGGTTAAAGCCGAAAGAAAAATAAGTTGCAGTAATCAATACGACAGATGGAAAGATAATACTAGGATAATATTTGCCGCCGTATTGATCCTCAATCACTAACGTTATACAGGCTGCCGTTCACTGTTTCGCACACACGATGCGCCCGAACCGTCACTTTAGCTTTAAAAAGAAATAATTAACGTTCTTCGTCTCCTTTTGTTTTGCATGCTGAACATCAGCGAAACTTGATTTTTCTTAGTGTGGCTATGTACTTTACGATTAATAGCAAAACATTCGTACTGATTTCTGCGGATATGGAATAAAAATAATTTTAATTTCAAAACTGATGCAGGTATTTACCTGCAGTCAACAGTCCTGCATTCGTGAAACAAGCTGATTTTCTGCGCTCATTATGGGATACTTTTTGCCTGCATGAAGCAAGCAAAAAATGCCATGACTTTCTTTGTCTCGTAAGTTTCCAAAACTCTGCAGTTGTTTATGACTCCGCGTTTAATCTATAGTAATAAGGCAAACGTTTCGCATGATGCAATACATTGTAGCGTTTAGCGAAGCGTTTCTTAATACTCGTTGATTAAGGCCTGCTTATCAACTCCAAAAAAAAGGCAGTATTAGATGACTGAGCGATAGTTGTGTATTAGATATGTTTTGTGGCGCAGTGTGAATATGAAAACTACCAAATTCCTTGTCGCATATGACGCGGTATGCTTTAATATACCTAAAAAGAAATAAAGACAAATACAATTTTTTTGGTTAAACTAAGAAACTTGAAAAATTCTCTAAAGAGAAAGTACATTAACGATACAAGTAATCACAGCGGAATATACTAAAGGAGACGCGATATTGCTAAGGGGTGGTGCTGCATTTTATATCTGGTTGAGGTAAAGAATTTAGATTTCTCACAACTCGCATACAGAGAATGTAATTCTTAAGCTGCCCTTATCTTTCATACCGTCATTTTTGTTGCCACCAGATGATTATTAATTTTAAATCCGCCCAACGTTTAAAAATTATTTTAACGGGCATAAACTTATCCGCATAAAACAAAGAAATTACATTTTTGTGTACTCTTGTACATGAGGTTCAGCATCGTTCAATCTTCATACCGGTGGTTTCACTTCTGTCACTAAACCTATATCCTTATTTCCGCCAATTTCGTTAACTTAAAATAGAAAACAAAAATGAACCGCTCCTGAAGACACATTGAAGTATTGTAACCTATGAAATGCTTGGTATCGTGGGAAGGCAAGGGCAAATTGTGCGATGTTTTCCCAGAATATACGTAGGCTAAGCACAGTAAAAGTATAAAATTGTCAAGCATTTTACTATTCTCGGCAATATGCGAAATTGATTGAGGCCACAACTTTCTATAAATAGGAAGTGAGAAACGAGTGTCAGAGAAAGACGGTCATCAGGAGGCGTTCTACGACAGCGAAATTATTCAGTTAGCGTTCCCATGACTCAACGCGTTGATCAACGGTTAAATTTATAACCGATTAACTGGTAAATGGTGGACCTTATAATAGGGTTGTTACGCGCATCATCTATTTTGGTGTCGAGCTCTACATCGATAATTCAATCACTGACGAGACTTCTCCAAGCCGCCTCGGTTTCATCGAGACGAAATGCCCATCGGATCAAAATGTCCAACGGGTTACGTGAGACACCTGTCGAAATGTCCAACGATATGAAATGTCGAATCGAGTTGAAATGTCCACCCATTCAGTATGTCCATAGAGACGAAATGTCCAAAAGGGTCAAAATGCCCACCGTGGCAATATACACTAAAGAGGTATACAAGTCGGTATCAGCACCAGCGTTAAAATATGAGTCAACGAGGTGAACTGTCTAACGGGTCAAAAAGTCCATCGAAATGAAATGTCAATTGAGTCATAATGTCCATCCAGGTCAAAATGTCAATCGAAACGAAATGTTCATTGAGTCAAAATGTCCATCCAGATCAAAATGTTTATCGAGACGAAATGTCCATCGAGTCAAAATGTTCAATTTTGGACATTTTGACTTGATGAACATTTTGCCTAGAGGGAGATTTTGTCTCTATGGACATTTTGAGCTGGAATCTATTTGAGGAAAAGCGCTGGCCCTATGGATCCCAAGTTGATGACTTCGAATTCCGGCCAAGCTGCGTGCAATTTGACTGAATCATTTGGCGGAGAAGGTGCCATGCAACCGAAGTTTCGGTAGCACGTCCAAAAATTCCAGGTGGTCTAAATTATTCGTCTCTCCTTCGTTGGTGTGCGCCTGATCCTCTTCGTTGTTTTGGCAGCTAGAACCCCAAATTTTGTTTCGAAGCAACCTTTCCTCACGCAACTGCAAATTTTGTTTCGCACCTAACTATCCATAAAATTGTTAACACCTAAAGCGATATATTCCCAGAAGTATTACCGTGTCTGGAAACGTTATACGTTTGCTTTTTAGTATATTTCGTTGAAATGTTAGTGCCTGACTGACAGCCTGTGCTCAAGGATATGCTTGTCTAAAAGCAGCTTAGTTAAGCTTTATGCTAGGGAAGTTTCCTACTTTTTTGGCGTCACGTTCCATTTTTCATGTTATAACTGTTTCTTGTTTAAAGAAATCACTAATATTAAAGTCGAATAAACATACTTAAGTCAGTAGCACAGGGCTGAATTACTTGCATAATATTTAGTAGCTGTCAAGCTAAAGACAGTAAAATGGCATATACAGAGCTTATTGTTTCGCGTATTTTTTTATTTACTTCAGTACATGTTCTTTGAAATTGTGCCAAACAAACACACAAGTAAAATAGAATGGCTTTATTAAAAAAGGTATATTGCTCATTGCTTATTCGTCGCTCACGCCATAGGAACCAGCAATCCTGCTTCCTCTATCTTGGCATTTTGTTTCATAACGTAGTACTTTTTATGGGTCTGTTTCCATCAGTCCTGTAAAGACCCCATTCCGGGTTGACGGTATTCAGGAATAAACAAATAAATAAATGTCTAATATTTAATTTTAATCAGGCAAGGCTTAAAAATTGTTTTCTATAAGAAGAATTTATACAAACTTCATCGATCCTTGCGCATTAATTGGCTTGATAGTGCAAATGGCGTGCAGCCCTTTAACGTTCGAAAAGAAGTTATATCAGTGCTTCCGTTCAGGCATATTATTCGCTGGATGTCGAATATGATCATGCGACCAGCAGCAGGGGAGAACATGAACTCCTTTAATCATAATTGTCTGACCTTTTCTGAAATGATGCTCTTAAAATGCCGCCTTTACTGTTTCCGGTGTCCACGGCCGTACAAGCTCTGAAGCGTAGTTGCTGCAATTACCAGACAATGAAGATTCAGAAATGGGCAATCTTCGTTTATTTGTATATTAATGACAGGGGTTTCGTGCTTGGGGAGTTTATTTTTCGTTAATATATTAGGGCGGCTTTTGTAGTTAATTTTTTTGCCGAAAATTAAGCATTTATCAGAGTTTTTTTGGACAGGTTCTCTATTCTCCGAAAGCCGAAGTTTAGTTTTGCTGTGCCCCCCTCCCCCTTTTAAAAAAAAAAAAGAAAAAAAGAAAGACGTTTACAATATTTTGTAATGCAAAATTGGAGCGAAGCTCTTGAGGAGGAGAAGTAGGTACGGAGGGGAGGGTATGGCTCTCCTCCCCTCCTCCGCTCCTCCCATTTAGCGGGAAATATTTTCTAAGTTTCTCGCTAAATTTAGCGGAAAGTTTAGCGAAACTCTTCCCGCTAAATTTATCGAGAAGTTTAGCAAAACGTTTCACGCTAAATTTAGCGGGAAATTCAGCGAAAAGTTTCATGCTAAATTTAGCGGGTTAAGTTTCCCGGCTAAATTTAGCGGGCTAAGTTTCCCCGCGAAATTTAGAGGGAAATTGGCCTCACGTGATCTCAACACCAATTAGTTTCCCCGCTAAATTTAGCCGGCAAACTGTGACGTACTATAATGCAACGCATGAGGTTACGCCGACGCCGACGCCGCTCAACCCGGAAATGGCGCCTAAGAGCTGCGCTCTAAAAATACATTCAAACACGTACATACCTTAAATTCATCTGTATAGAATATTATTTCCTTACCTGTATTAGGCATTGACGCCCTTGCTGTTTTATCATGAGACGGACCTAGCTGTCGCATGGTAAAACTTACAACCAAATGATCTTGAATAAACGTCGATACTTTAAAACCTCTAAACACCTGGACGTAGTCACTGGGAAACATAGATGCTCTATCTTCCCTGCGCCCTCCTACGAAATCGAGTGGTGTACATTTTTCTTTGCTATAAAAAGCACGACCCGTCCTCCTCTAAGAACGACAAATAGTATAGTTCATACTCGAAACCAAAACATTAACACTTGATGTAACCCATAGGAAAGTGTAAATCCCCGTTTTCCTGAACAAAACTTCACGAGATTATACGAAACACCTCCTTTAGTCAATAGTCCGAGATTTGAAAAAAAAACTAAGTCGCCATCTACTGACGACCACCGATACTGTGCTCTGGTCAAAACTACCGACTTTTTTTTTTGGCATCGTAATTGTGAAGTTTGGTGTTTTACGGAGAAATCCGAATCGGCGAAAGTTATAGTGGCGTGAGTACTACAGATATTTTTTCTCCTGAAGCATGGAACTTTGTTTATTCCTTATTTAGTTATTTTTATTGCTCTGTCTTAATAGTAAGTGACACACCGGATTCCCTGTTGTTTTTTCTGTTGCTCACAATTCCGTATTACTAAAAAAAAGGGAAGCCGCGAACGTTTTCTTACTTAACAATGAAATGAAATGTCTCGATTAGTACACGACCTTTTTCGTTTTCAGTGAAAACTTTTTCTGACAGACCAAAGTTTCTGATAACTCCCATTAGTGCGTTTCCGTATTGGGATAACGGCCCCTTAAATATTTATTCATTCGTTTTTTTTAGGCAATGGCAATCAAAAACTATGAGATCGTCCGTGATCTTTTTTACTTCTTTTCTCCTATGTTAATCTGTTGAACTCAGTTATTTTACTCGTATATATATCGGTACCTTTATGCGGTATGTTCAAACAAGAAAAATGTTCGAATACCCATGGGGGTATGCGCGGGTGACATTTAAGATGACACGAGGATGTTAACAAGCAAGCGTTTTTTTGTTGTCATATGGGTTACGTATATTCGTGGCTCTATAAACAATGGCAGAAAAACCGCTGAGAAGATAGGAAAGGCATAATGTTTCATAAATAAAACAAGAGAGTTTGGTCTTTTTTCTTTTTAGTGTGTTAGCGAACGGAAACCAGTAAAAATAAAGCCGATTATATTTGATGATGTCATTCTTGTGCGTAACTGAAAAGACGGGATAATCCCTTGGGTGGAATAAAAAAGGGTATAAAAGGCAACTGGCTCAGAGGAATCTGATATAATGCCTTGTAGTGCATAAAAACACTCAGAAATGGGGCCCTCTGAAAATAAACACTGAAACTGAAAACACTGATATTTACGGGACATTATGTAGGGAATGAGCAAAGAATTTGAGTACGTTTCATCAAAACATATAGGATGATATTGACTTTCCACTCTTCGTCGGCTTTCCTTTATTGTGCACTTGTCGTTCTCGGTAGGTATTTCACAAGTGCTCGATTCTTCCACGTGTGACTGGTTTGTTGCGGACTTTGGTGCCGCAATACCAAATAAAGTTCTAGAAAGGCATTAAAACTCTGCCGCCATTTCCACGTTTTCTTTAAATTTAGATTGCCTGTTTATGCGAGCTACTGTAGTACTATAGTACTAGTATATTTAGCGTAATAAATTAGGGTAAGGCTGGACAAAATGAGTCATGGGGAAAAATGCGACATTTTGAGTTTAGCGCCATCTGTATTCGTATCTTGCAATGTGATAAATTGGATACTTTGCCGACATGTGACGGAACTTGTCCATCCGACTTCGCAAAAAAATCTGCTACAAATATTGCAAACGCACCGACGAAGAAAAAAACATTCACGGGTGTCTTATGTTATTCCTTAGACGACCTGAAGGCGAAAACCCAAGCGCCTATGTAAACGTGATAGCGAACCTCCGAAGACAGCGCGCTCTCCGACGACGCACTTTTGGCGCCGTTTCATTGGTCCCTTTCGTTTTAGCACCTTTCGTGTCGCCGACGTGTTTTCGTACTTTTCATGTCGCCGACGTGTTTTCGCTCAAGGACTTTGAAGGTCGACTGAACGATGAGACATATAAGGCTTTCGCCTTAAAAAGAGCACAGTTATCGTTCGTGGGGACTCGAGCTGCCAAAGTGGGGGAAAATTCTGCACTTGCATTTTTCCCGAGGCGTGCAGCTGAGTTTGTAAACGTCACTGTAGCGGGCTAAGCCCCTATTTTATTTTTCTCCTTTATTGGCTAACTCAGGATAACAATTTATTGCTCTTGCTTTTATTGCTAAATTAATAAATCTTTTCAATAAGAGCGTATTTAAGGGGCAAAACGCGGCAATATCGCTTTCAACAAGTATAAAATTATTTTTGGCGGGTTAAATTTTTTTTCGAGCTTTAACTTTTTTATTTTACTTTCTAGGATTGTCCGGACGAACAAAAAAAATTGCCAGGGCTGAATGGTGCAAACATTGACACGAAGGAAGCGCTTGAAGGTGCGCACCATCAGCGTCAGTCTATCCGCGATAAAGCAAAAGCCTTCGCTTATCTAAGAAGGACGTACTCCAAAGGGGTGCAAAAAGAACTCAGCAATGCAAAAAGCGTGTGCCTTCTAAAAGTCAGTTAGGATCCAAGCAACAAGTTCCCTCCGTCCATAATATATATATATATATATATATATATATATATATATATATATATATATATATATATATATATATATATATATATATATATATATATATATATATATATTTATATATTTATATATTTATATATTGTCGAGCATTTTGTGGCTATAGAGAAGTTCCTTTTAGGGCTCACGTACATGCAATGACGTTTATAGGATAGTTTGCACTTACTATGAAACAAATGAAACCGAGGAGGAAATTTATTTAGGATGAAGGACTTAGACTGCAGAATCCTTGTTTACTAAATAAGTCGGCAAAGTTCGGCAAAACCGCGCCAGGAGCGCCAAACCTGGGGCGGTGCCTGATGTGCAAAACACGAAGGAGGTAAACAGCTACCATTTTGATGTGCATCCAATGCATGGTGTGTGAAGTGTGGGTTCACAGAGATTGCGCAGGCGCGCACGGAGTGTACTTCAATACTTTCAATTGCATCAAATGAGCCGTCATTTTTTAAACTGGGCGTCTCATTTTGCCCCACTAGCTCTCTCATGTCTCAAGATTGGGGAAAAATCAGACGTTTGTGACATTTGATGATTAATTAATAGTTTTTAATTCCGCTAACTCGAATATAGTCATTTTTAGTTGCCGGATTGCTTAGACACCAAAAATGTTTTCGTACAATAATTTCTCCATTCACACACAAAAAAACACCAACATTGGTTTGCAAACATTTGTCTCATTTCGCCCCGCCTTACTTTATAAATTTTGAAGGTTCTACAGTGGAATTCGGCTTGCTCTCTTTCAAGGGTCCTGCAATTATTTTAGACAGTGTATTATCTGAGGTAATATGTGTCACTCCACTCACTGAACAAAGTTTTGGAACTAGAAAATAGAAGCCTACAATATTTATTGAGTGGCTAGCGCACTGTCATTCAAGAAAAACATAATTGATAAGACCTCAGCAAGCGAAAGTAAAATAAATATAACACGCACTAGGCTTTAGTCTTCTGTTGGAGTTCAACTTTCTTTCGACTTGACCGTTTTTCTGTCTTAATTTGTATTCCCTCAGGAGTAATTTTATATAAGAGATGAAGCATTAAAATAACTGGCTCGTTGTTAGCCTACTGCTACATATTTGGCGAGCCGCTTGACCCCAATCAACGACTGCTCGAACGTTCACCAGCCACGTCACAAAAATAAACGTTTCGTTTTCTATTGTAGAACAGAATCGCAAGATTTTGTTTTTTGCACATTGCTTAGAAGGTTGCTATTGACAAACATCTGCATCAATTTAGCAGCCACCTCCCCCCCCCACCCCAAACCCGGAAAGAATATAAAAAAACAAAATGAAATAAATATCGCAGGGTCTCTTTGATAAAGCCCTAAAGATGCTAGAAAAGGATGTGAAAAGAACAGCGCCCTCTCGACAAAGCTCACTTGAGATACAAACCCAGGCATTGTGACATAGAAACGGCCTTGGGCATGACAAATCCCTTTAAACAGTCGAACATTTTGTATTATTTGCAAAAATACCCTATTTAAAGTAATAAGTTGTACTAGAAAACCAAAGCTTGCAAATATTTGCGGTGAAATTAGGAACATAATGTCAGTGCGTATGATTAAAGAACAAATAATCAATGATTACATTCATATAGCTTTCTAAAATGTGTTTCCCCGGTGAAGAAATAGGATATCTTAATTAAATTCTTCCGGTGTTTTTGTAGTAGAAATATATGTTTCGGTGGAAAGAGTAATAAATTTAGAGAACAAAAATGCCCTAAACATTATTTTCGGGGGTGTATATTGCATTACATATTGCCGAAGCATGTTTGCAGAACGCTAAACTGCTCGCGATAACCATGATTATTGGTTTCAAAAGTAATCTCTTGTTTCTATTTATTCCGACCAAAAGAGCTAGTCACACCCTTCCGACCATGTGTGACTCTATTGGGCAATTCTTTCCTTTCTATTGTTTAGATTTGATTGTGTCGTTTATGGCGTAGCTTCAGGGCCAACTGCTGTTGCACAGCACGAACAATTCGTTCCGTTGTAAAGCTCTAGCAGTGTATCACTAATTAAGCTAAAACGCCAAAGTCGTAAAACAGCAAGTTTAATCGACAATTCAATGCAAATTTGCATTGCATCGAAGTCAAACTAATTTGCAATGCAAATTAGTTTGACTTCGAAGATACCTCAAATAGACTATACAGTGAAATTAGGTTACTAAGGAAACTTAGTTAAATTAACATTGATATATCATAAAATTCATGACGATAACAGCACATCGCACTCAATCCCGAGTGGTCACGAATAAGCAAGATCCCAGAAATCGCTTTCAGAATTTTGGGGGATATATCTGTCGGTGAGTTCAGGAAGCGCCCCGTTGAGGGGCACGCATCTAAGAGCACTGTTCGTCTGAAACTGATGTTCCCAATGCAGCCAGTGAGCTCACGCGTATTGTCGCCAAACAAATACATACGGTAAAGCGGCTTCGAGGCTCACGGTATTTGCATACGCTGGATTGCCGGAGCTGCATCAATTCCGTTCTGAACGATTCCGAAGAGAAAGTTAGCAAACAACCATTCCGAAAACAAATATATTTATATATATATATATATATATATATATATATTTATTTTTTGCAATAGAACTGCACTGTGTAATGTGAGCGTATAGAAAATACTGCGACAAAAAAGATCTATAGTTGAATGGAAACGCATGAGCGCTCTGGACTACAAGGCGAAACAAAGAAATGTGAAAATGTTCCAAACCTACAGGGAAGTTGATCAAAGGAATGTTTACAAGCAGTCGTGAAGTCGTACGAGTTTAACATGCAGTTAGGTTCAACTTCCGGACTAAACACAGGCATCGGGGTAATACATTTTTAAATTTTTATTTATGATGGACTTGCAGGCGAACATTCGGGTAGTTCCGTGGAGTTAGACTTCGGGACAATTGTGTGTGTGTGTTTTTTTATATCCTGAACTTGGTGATTGAAAAGCGTTACAAACACTCATTCAACAGTGCGTCCTCGTGCCATATAAAATACCATGCAAATTAGGCGCTCATTATTCCGGACGCACGAGAAGTTCCAGTGGGCATACGCCGTGCTTTTAGCGACAAACACGATTGCTTTAAAAACTAGCCGAGAGCGGATGCAGTTTCAGCTGAAAAAACCTCTGTCGAATTGTGCATCCATGAAGAAGGAAACGTACGGAAAAAATAACTATAAAAGGTACACAGAGGTGCTGTCGGCAACCAAAGTTTGCATAACACGGGAGCGCCGACCGAATTCCATTGACGCGCTCCCCGACGGCGCATCGCCTGCTGCTGAAACCCGCGCAGTGCGCACCCGCGTGCTTTCTTGCCTGCTGAACTACTCGTTCGTTCGCTTCAACACCATGCGCTTTTGATCGATTACAGCAGCGATAGATGCCGCTTCGGCAGGCGCGATTACACAATCTTTGCTTCTCGCTCTGAGCGAGTGGACGAGCTCTCAAGGGTCGAGCTCGCGACACTTTCGCGTGACCGGGCGACTCGTTAATATCAATATTCTCTCATTTTTCGTCGTTTTAATAAAGATTATGCTTATCTGGCGGTGTCATTTCCCCCTATCATTCTGCACTTTACGGCGCGTGCATTTTAATGGATCATCACTCGCAAGAAACGGTCAGCAGCCAACCCAGTTTAAGCGTGCAGCGGTTTGCATTGCATCCAGAGCTAATAGACCGATCTCGGTATACTCTTCAGCACATGCGTGTATCCGCCATAACCGCACGCCCCAAGAGGCGCGTGGCAGGTCATGACGATCGATCGCGATGTTTCGTGATCTCTCCCAGAGCAGCCGCAGCAGGGCTGGCCCACGTGCGAAAGAACAAGTCACACAATAGTGGCCAAGGCGGAGGAGCGAAACTGCTTGGTTTAGGTAAAGCGTGAATAACACATGGAAGCAAAAATCTCGCCTCTTCGCGCCGCTGAGCGGCGTAGCCATGACAACCATTGCTGTCATTGGTGGTTTCTATAGTTACGCCGCGCGACGGTGCAATGCAACACGAGTTTTGCTCACATGTGTTTCACACTTAAGACAGGCCTATGGCAAACAGGAAGCGTTAAAACGAGAAAGCAAAACAACAACAAGAAAACGATTGTTTTTAACGTGTAGACGAGACGCACGAACGAGTTTCGTGAATGGCCGGGTCCAAGAGCACGCGAGCTCAGCCACTCGTCCAGAGCGATGAGCGAAAAATATTTTAATCACGGCTGCCGGAGTTCCATCTATCGCCTTTTTAACCGGATTGAACGAGCAGGCTAAAAGATAAAGATGGACGAGCGTGCGCACTGCGCGGCTCTCGGGAGTAGGCGCTGCGCCGTCAGGGAGCGCTTGCCCCGCCCATTGCGTCTGGAGGTTTGATCCCCGCAGTTGGCGCCGTCGCTCGGTATCCTCGCCTGGCAATCCGCCGTCGTGGTCTCCGCTCAATCCCCCCCCCCTTTGGTAATTAGGCAGCTTAACTTCTCGCCCAGGTGTCGCGATGTCAACATGGCGCCGGGCGAATTTGCCAGTCATTAATGGCCCAGACGGCCAGTCCCCGACTCTCAATGGTACACTCCCGCCCGGGGGAGGGGGGAGGGGCAAGAAGGGGGGACGAAAGAAGGAACGTAACCTTGACGACGGCTCATCGCAACAACGCTTTCGCCAAGGCATGAAGGCGCCCATGTCGCGTGATTCCAAGATGGCAGCGCTCATGCGACGGAGGGTGAAATGCTCTATAGGTCACGTGATGTCACGTGAGGCCACTTTGCCCCTCTAAATTTTGCGAAAAATACAGGAACGGGAGGAGGGACGGGCAGACAGACAGACAAAATTTTGGTATTGAGAATCGTATTAATAAGCGTTGTATGGTTTGACAAATACCTTTTAACTAGCACACCATACGATTACACGCCCTGAATTTAGAGGGACGGTGTCAGGAGGTTAGATGTAAAGGTCCGTTCACACTCTTGCAGCCGAGTTCGACCGAGAGAGACCAAACCGGTTTTAAGCTTCTTGCGATCTCTTAGGACCAGCTCCGCTGCAGCCGAGATGGTCTAAGGATCGCAAGAGCTTAAAACCGGTTTGGTCTTTCGGTCGAACTCGGTCGCAAGAGGTGAACGGCCTTAAGGTACACAGCGTACTTGGTTATACAACGCAGCGGCATGTGGGCAGTTTGCTTTCGAGCTGCTTGCTGCTATAGAGCACGGGAAATATCTGCCCAGTGCAGCTAGTGTGTGGGGTCATATAATTGTCACATATTGTCAGCAGACTCCATTGTTGAAGCTCTCTAATACTTGCTGTTCGTAAACAATTCGTCTACATCACCTCCGATGCAAATATTGACAGTTTTTTCGTCGCTAAAATCGAAATAGGACTAGGATGCCACCGCAAAAGCGCTTGTACGTCGTGCAGTTTGTGTCTCTTTCCTAATATAAAGGACCCTGTTTCATACGGCTTATTATTTCTTGAACATAAAGTATGATAGAGTCTGGCCATGAATAGGACCAACAAAGGCCTATGTATATACCACCTTTGTAGCATTGAGGTGTAAATACTTGGAGCAATGTCGTCTAGCCTACTACAAAACTTGTCGTGCACAGCTGGCGCCTCTCACGTACACTAGACTGGCAGATAGGTAGTGTTCAATAAATGCAGGAACTTCACTGCACTTCCCTGTCGCTACACTTCGTGCACTTTATTTAAATCACAAATTTAACTTCTCTTTCTTCTCGTGCATAGGGTTGTTTCAAAAATAAAAAAGCACAGGTTGCAGCAATAAAGAAAATATTCATGCTCTGGCGATTACAACACGTTAAAAATAATCGTAGGAATCAAGGCATAGAACGTACCAGGTCAGCAAAAATCCTTGCACTGGTCCTGCTATAGAGCGGGGGTTAGCGATGAAGATCTTGGCGAATCGCATTCAATATTCATTTTTTGTCTACTAAATTAATATATTCTGAATTTATTTTAGACATTTTCTCAGGAGGAGGAATGAGTACATGGTATAATTTTAATGAAATGTGACTGCCGAAACGTCGGCCGCTTTAATATAAGAAAAAATCGAGACAGTATTTTTTTTCTTTGGCATAAAATATATGATTTTTAGCGCACACTCAGTTCTGTATATTTAAATAGGTTCCTTTGCTAGAAAAAGGGGATAGGAAAGGGTTAGACGTTTCCTCTCAGATTTTTGTTCGTTTATAGTGGATAACCTTTGCTTTCACCTCTTCAGGTTGTGTTACCTTGGGACGCGTTTCCTAAACGTTTCGCTTCCATCCAATAATAGCGCGCTTATTTTAGGACTTCCTATATTAACAAGCATAGATGGTAGAGAAAAAGACCACTTTCTTTCTCTTTGTATTAACCTTCGTGATACCACCACACTACACTATGATGCGATGAAGAGCAATTGACGAATTGAAATAATGCCAGTAATGAAGACCGAGAAAACCGTTAACATATAATAAAAAAATAACGCTTTGTTTAATATACATATAAACACTCAGCCGTAAATAAGTTATTACACAATGGTATATGTTCTGGAATGTTCATTGAAAATAGGAATATATTTTTTTTCGCAGAAGACTGCTTTATTTACAGGTATCATATAGCTCACACTTGTATTTGTGCTAAATTGCTTCCACAAAAACGGAAACTCATATACGCGTTCTGCTGACGTAAGGCAAGATGTAGATAATATACGAACACATATTCTAAACAACTTTTACATCATATTGAAGCCGTAAATAGGCGTAACGAAATCCTAAACAGTCAACATGATTTCATTAAATTAAGTATCGGAATTCAATCATTGTCCGCTTCCGGCCCTGTACCATTTCTTTTAACATTCATTTGTGAACATATGTATAATAGTCTACTCAGTTGGTCGAAATTTATGGCGGACGTAATATTTCTTATATTGTGCAATACAGCGGCGAAAAATTTACACACCGCTCGTCATTAAGTTCAAGTGACATTTCTACTGGCTAGCTACACGTGACCAGCACATTCCAAGAAAAAGCGCCGCGGAGGCGGCGCAATCTGAGAAAACTTCGCCACGTTTTTGAAAAGTTTCAGATCATTCCCTAATTGAGGAACACGGGAAGCGGGCCAAGAACACTACGAAATCCACGGACACCACTGAGCGACGCACGCAGGGGCCTCAACGCCGGCGCTGGAGCCCAGCGGCCCGTGACACGGGCAGCAGGTCTGGTAGTGAGGGACGATTTGTCTTGCCTGATGGGCACCGGAGCGCTAACAGAGTTAGCGTCCGCGATGGAGGATCCGGGGCCGTCCGCTGCACTCCTGCCGTCTGGCCTCACCTCGCATGGATGAAAACGCGCAGAGTAAAGAAATGAAGCGGAGGTCGTTTATAATGTATAAGGGTCGAATTCCCGAGCTCGCTCTGGTGCGTTTTCGTGAAAGTGCTTCTTGGAATCCCGGAAACTTGGCCATCGGAGAGAATGGCCGGCGAATTCGATGTCAAATATATTATAAGGTGGCTGATGTTCCTGCGACCTGAAAGCCATGAGCCCGAACGGAGGGGTCAAAGAACCGTGGTCGACGGCGCGAACTTCGGCGTACGAGCAGCCTAAGAAGATTTCACTTTTTTTTTTCTTCTTTCTAGTTGTTGCTTGGACAGTGCCTGCGTTACATATACGGTCGTTAATTGATGCACAGCAGGGTCATTTTTTTATAAATAGAATACTCGTTTACTTATTTGCAGATATTGTTTTGGTTCCTTGTCATAGAGGAAATAAACTTCTGAACAATGCCGGTCTATAAAGCTTATATTTATAAAAAAGAGAAACCTGCCAGCATACGTCGATTATTTCTATTAAAATTAAAAAAAAAACACAACTATACTCTGTTGAAATCTTAGTTCAGCGCAGCCACGGATTAGACTTCACGATGTTGTAAAGAAATAATAATTTTTAATGCCCACGAAGCATGAATGACAGGTTTTATTAGAGACTCGTCTTTTGCGCTTTTAAGCTTTCTCCCAGTGGGTGCACCTCACTTGAAAACCCCTGACCGTGCCTGACCAGCCTCTGTGTCTTCATTGTTCTCATGCGCAAGTTGTGCGACACGAACACGACGATTCACAAAATCACATACACGCGCCCAAAATACAAAACATGCAGCGAATCAGTTCGCTATCTTAAGACAACCTCAATTTCCCGCGACTTCGGTCGTCCTAGAAATACTTGATCCTAATGTTTATCTATTTGCTTTCTCCCTATGCTTTGGAGTTTCGCTTTTGTTTTGTTTTTGTTTTTATGGGCGACTCTTTGGCTGACCCTGAGGCACTGTTCCAGACGCAAGCAGCACCTAGGCTCTCCCGGCGTTCTCACATACATTCTCCAGACAAGTAAACCACTACAAACATCCCCAGCAAAAGGGACGGCTGTCTCGACTGTGCAAGCCCTCCATTGTCAGAGACATCCACGCGTTTACCTCGTTCGCTTCCTCTCGCATCAGTATGCACCAACGACTTTTGACAGTCCTATATCAGATGATCCGGGTGGCGAAAAGACGCTGTCGTTCTATTCTTTTTTCCCGCGTGAATCTCCAGAAGAAGCGTGTTATGAAAAAAGAAAGGCCGCAATAAAAGCATACAAACAATCGGAAAAAGACTGAGAGACACGTTGCACGTCAAGCATATTTTGACAGTCTCGAAAAGAAGTGTTTCTGAAAGAAACAAAAAAATATTTATAAATACAAAGAAGGGATGCTCTTTGGTATTCCCAAGGCATAATCCGGATGACGGAGGCATCTCCATAAAACTTTCACGACGGCAGCAAAGCGCGTGTTCGTTTATTTTTATCTTCTTTTTCACCTTATTTTCGGGCCTTTTTTTTTGCCATCTAGATATGTTTAGTAGGTATAACCTTTAATCCCACAATGATAGTCTTGTGGTATCAAGAATTTCGACCTTAGTTAACGTTTTTAGCTATCTATTTTATACTCGTGTCGGCGCGGGATACACTGGAGGGTTCGTATTTGTACATATTGGTTTTCGCCTTATCCGCGTTTTTTCCCGGTTTCCGGTGAGCACACTGGCAATATACGTATACTATACCGTACATAACATTTATTAATTTTCAAGTGTTACTCTTACAGTAGTTATCGTTCGCGTATTAACCTTCTCTGCCCGTTGTTTACACCTTATATCGCTTTCTAAGATAAAGAGAAGATATTAATGGTTCTTATTATTTTAAGCAGTTCGATGAGGCTCTAATCTACCAGCCAAACTTCAATAGACTCCCGGCTGTAACATATTTATACAGGAAACCTGCTCACGAATTAGATTAGAATATAAAGATTCAACTCCTTGCTTTCCTCCGAAGTCACCGAGCTCTAGACTATTTAAACTGACTAACAAAAAAGTTCAATTTAAAAAAAAATATGAAAATACAATTTCATAAGTACCGCTTCAGTGGACAAAAATAAATGTTAGTTTTAATGCAAAATAGCTTTGGTTGTTTCTTAACTCATTGTCTTACTTGTTGTTAATTACGTGAGCAATTTTTTGTTATAAACCAATGTTTAAATCAGAATACATAGCACGAAAGGTGCTTTCTCTAACGTCACATGATCCATAAAAGTTGACTAGCAACAGTGCCTTCGTGTAAGCCTCCGGAAATATTAAGAAAAACGAGTACTGTAACGGCGAACACGCTATGTGAAGCATGGGGACATACATTGTCCTGGCAAGAAAACGCCTTTTGCGAAAATTGTCCAGCTGTCGAGGAATTTAGGCTAAGCCCTAATACTAGTCCTAGATTTTTTCTCTTCTTTTAAGAACAACCACAATTTGCCGCTTAGGAATGATCAGTGCGAGAATAATAAAACGTTCGACATATTTCGAAAACAGAACGTTGCATTTTCTAATTTCAAGAATGCAGACTTGCGAAATCCAAATACAAACTTGCTACGAGCAGCGTTTTAAGTATACTGTGTTGCGTTTGGGGATTCGCTACACATTGGGAGAGCAGTTCTTCCTTCGAAAGAGGAGCCACTGTGCTTGTCTTGACGAGAAGGTGAAACACTGGGGCGCAAAGCGCTGCTGATCAATTCTTACGAAAGCCAGGCGGCGTGCAATGTATGTTCTTTTTTTTTTTTGCCATGGGTTGCGAGTTTGTGTTTTCAACTTTAAATTCAAACGGACTGTCAGAAAATAGGAGTTTGAATACTTTATATGGTTGGAGCTAGTCACGCCTGTCGTGTCCAGGAGCTATATCAATTTCAGCGGGATATATGAGACAGATCTTCTTTGGAGTTCGGAAGTGGCTTCTGTTTTATTCCTAAATATATCGCGCTTTTTGTTATTTTTTACCTACTCGTATTTTTATTTATCTTACCTTTGTGTGCTGGCATTCAGAACTTTAGATTCGCGTACGAAACAAGCGATGACAATTCAACCAATGCTTTAATTGTTATAATTCGGAGTTATTTCCAGTGCCAATAGAGCACACGACTTTATGCCTCAGGTGCTGTGGCTAATTCCAAAGTTACATTTCTATAGTTGCTTCTCTCGCTTACAAAAAAAAAAAGAGAAAGTCCCAGTAAAGCAAAGGATGAATTATTTTTAAATAAACACTCTTTCTGCATACGAGGATAGGTGCATTACCACTTAATTTTCATCGGTAACTACCTGATAATTTACAATCGGCGGAATTCAACATTGCTCCCGAAGAATATTACTTCTTGTCACATTGAATGTTCTTAATAAAAACTATTAATATCTATTTAATGTGCAGGGCCCGGTCTTCCGATGAAATTCAGCTAACGGAGTCTGGGTCTGTCGGAAAAAAAGTCACAATTATTTCACACCTTTGTTTTTTAATGCATCTGAAATTTAAAATATGGGGTGTCAAGACCTTATCTAGTCTTTGATAAAGGGCTGATCTAATTAAAAATTTTGAATGCACCCACTGGGAATTCCTAGGCTAGATATACGCATCTCAGCAAAGAGCGGGAATCATTCTTGATGGTAAAAATAAGCCCATTAGGCATTTGCGCTAACAATTTGAATAAGCAGTATTAACGTACCTGGCACGGATAACAAGAAAACAGAAATAAATGGATCGCTGTTTGCCTTTTTCTTGACTCAACTTGTGCTACTTACGTCTTATCCTGTTTCCTTTTAATCGTATTGTGCACCGAACGATCCGAATATAAAAGTATATATGTTTTTTGTCCGACATTGTGTCCTTCTATCCTTCAGGCTGTTTTCGAGCGGCGAGCGCTATTCGGGCGTAAACAAAAGTAACAATAAACCCATGCACTGAGCGCAAGTGTTTTCACAAAGACGTTTTGAGGTGACGCATTTACAAAACTCATATTCTATGAGCCTATGTTTCAGGGAAGCAATTTCAAGACTAATATATGCAGTTTTTTTTCTATGCACCGGGAGGGAAACTGAAAAGTTGGTCTAGCTGGCTGCTATTCAGAAGTGATACATTATAAAGCAAAACGTGAAAGCTTCTTTGAGATGAACACCCGAAAGCGTGTGCGTTACCATATGTGTGTAGGAGCGCTAACAGACGAATTTTTGTTTTGGTACATGAAAAAAAAACAATAACAATAAACCGGCTGTCTTAGGGTTGATTTGACTCCTCAAAACCTACACTTACGAACTCTTGGTATAAGTAAGGCACTAGATAAAGACATCTATGTGGAAATTTTAAATCTTATGCGTTTATTGGTTTATATGTACGAAGTTGTTTACATCTGTAGAGCGCTTAGAAACACCCTCTATTCGTCAACAGATATCCTGACTACTTTTTGAGAATTATGTCGTATTACAATAGGACTTTTCCTCTCCTGGGAGCAATACCTTTACGTCTCCAGTACAAAAGGAAAACCTGACGTCTTCCGCACTGAAGACTCCCGAGAGACAGAATCGCGACAACAACCTCGGTGTTTATCAATAAGACAATTTCGGCCCGAAAGAGTGGAAACAAAGATTCCGCGCAGATACATTTCGGGGCAGTTAGACCTCTTTATGGCCGGAAAGCAGAGATTGCGCTTTAGTGTCGACTACGCCACTGACGAGAGTCCGAACCCGGGGGTGTCCACAAGAAACGGCAGCGCTCCGGCCTCGGAGTTGGTACGGCTTCTGACAAACGACTGGAGCGCCCTCTGGGAACCGGGCAAAGGCCGGAACCGAATAGAGCTCCTAATGCAGTTCCAGTGTAACCTACCGACCCGGCGTCTCGAAATCGCTCGTAAACTCAGGTTGTCAGATTGCCGGAGGTCTAATTTCGTTTCCTCCGCGACTCGCAGTAAAGTCTCACTGCAGTCTGGATGGAAGTCGTCGAAAAACAAGGGCGCCGTAATTCCTACAAAACAACAACATTGAGAACAACAAGAAAACAACAAAAATAACAATAATATATATATATATATATATATATATATATATATATATATATATATATATATATATATATATATATATATATATATATATATATATATATATATATATATATATATATAAAGTTCAAGACACCAAATGAAGCCGCGTTCATAACCCTTGGTCCGTTCAACGCGAGTTTCCGTTTTTCCTTTAGATCTGCAGAGGAAGAAAGAGAGAGTCGCAGCGACGAATGCTGCCACCGTTAAACTCTGTCGCTGGACTCTAAAGGTACGATCTTTCTTATGGTATTGTCTGAAAAGCGACGGCACTGCCCTCAATGCCACACTTCGTTTCAACTTACGATGAACCATTATGGACGCTATGAGCCATCGGAGCTAGTGTAATACCTTGAAAGTCTCACGTGACTTTCAGGATGGGGCACAGCTTGACAAAGGATTCGTAGTCACGTGATAAGTTCGCAATGTTTGATTGGCTGGGGATATCACGTCGCGTCCGCTACGGTCCATCGTAGTTTGAAGTAGAGTTAAGGAAGATGGCTGAGCTAAAATGTGGCTGGGGACGAAATCCTTTCCAAGAATTTCAAACTTCTCACTTGCAGAATTTGTTTGTTTGTTTTTTGCTCAACTTTTTACGAGGCGAGTTGGAGTAGTGAGTCGGATGAAAGTCTGCCCTAAAAAGAACTCTGGCGTAGCAAATCTTCCTCAAGCGCGAAAAAGAAAACCAGACGCTTGACGGTGAGAGTGAAACCCCACGAACGAGACTGGTGCTTCATGCGGTAGATATGCCGTCGTGTGTTTGACCTACGACGACATTTGTTTATGTATGCATAATTTAACAAAAACATAGTTGTTCAAGGTTGCTATCAGCCAACATGCTTCCATTGCGGTGCAAAATATTCGATCCCTACGTCTACATAATGTTAGCTCTGACAGGTGTACAGTGAATACAAGTTGACGTGTTGAACGCTTTCTTCATTTTTTTTTTCGTAGCCTCTCAGATTTTATAATATAGGGAAACACGGTGGGACGCTGCTAGCGCGAACACAACATCGGCACTTTTTCGCCTTTTACTTAAAAAAGTGTAGTGGCCACCAAACTTCACTGCCTTGGTTGTGCCCCATGGGAGCACGTCACTTCACGCTAATGTTTTTTTTTTGGTCAGTCTTTGATTTTAAGGTACGCTAGTAGACAGGATGTCGCGGCAGAAGAAAAAAGGTTTAGATATCTTCGGCAGCATCGACATGAGGATCAAAATTGGACAAAATGAAGGAAAGCTACGAACTCACGTTGGTGGAACATTTGTTTTTCATGGTACGAACAACAACAAAAATCAACGGATTACTTCAAACTTTTGAAGAGAAACAAAATATCCTGAGGTAAAATCTGCTGGCTGAAATGTGAGACAAACAGTACACAGCAAGAAGAAACCGACAGAGCGAAACGAAAAATGAACTTCTTATATAATCGAGTAGTCGGATGTATGCAAATTAAGCCAGTTAGAAAGAAGTGTAACTAAAGCGAAACGAAGCTTTCTAAAAGTCGTTAAAGAAAGAGCTCAGTGCTAAAATAATAAAAAGTATACAGCCGATGAGCTGCTATTGTGAGAAATGCGTCGATGAAATTTACCTACGTTTTAAAAGTTCCCCAGAATTAAGAACAAACGATCCGCTCCCTAGTGCGAATACAGTGCCAACTCATCAAAAAG
The DNA here is from genome assembly GCA_037355805.1 of Ixodes ricinus. NCBI lineage: Eukaryota > Metazoa > Arthropoda > Arachnida > Ixodida > Ixodidae > Ixodes > Ixodes ricinus. The sequence goes on along the minus strand of JAZHYW010013140.1, from coordinate 147,744 downwards.
CCGAGGTTTCATAAAATGTCTTTTGTGCTGACGCTATGGTTTCGTTTCTTTGGCATCAAAAGGCCGGCTAATAAAAACTGAAAAATGCAGTATAAAGCTCAGATTAAACATGCTCAAACATTTTTGTGCAGGAAAAAGAACGTTGAAATAAACCAATAGAGCTTCTTCTTTCTGAGAAGTGGCAATTCTCAGCATGAGCTAAACATTAAATAGTTCATTTTCAAAATGGACCGTTCTCCATTTAGTTTTGTTCGAAATATTATCACGAAATGACACATACATGCCAATTTGTGAACTTTCTGGACGAATCAGGTGCTCTGGTGCGCTGCGCATCCTGAAAATGATTTTTTTACCTGCCCAATAGAAGAGATCGTGCTGACAGCTACAGAAAAAGTAAGTGTTATCGTAATTCTGAACTCTCATACTGTAAAAACTTTTACTATGTGGTATTGAATTTAGTACGCTGGCACTGCTACTGTGCATGCGTTTGAACATAAGGCACTTTGGCTCTTGAAGGTGGTGACCGATATCGTCTCATTGTGCAATAATACCCGAGGGACCTGGCAACATTCAAAGCTTTTATGACGTACATGTTTCAGTGTAGTAATTGTGGGGCTATTCACTTTTCACAGGGATCAAAGGCACAGACAAACTGACCTCGCCCATTATTTTGTGTAATGTCATCACGCGTATACGATTCAGTGATATCAGAATATAACTCGCCATTTCGTCAAAATAAGGTGAAATTTTCAAGTACATATTAGCGGTCGGTCTCTTACAGCGAAACATGGAAGTTTAAACTTGTCTGTGGAAACGACTTGAAAGTACTAAACAATTGCGCATGTCGTTGTTGGAGTGGGCGTTCCAAGTTAGCAAAACAGTTTCCGAGAATCCGGTTAGAATTTAGGATTTATCTTTATGATTTTGACTATCAAGTGCACGCTTCGATGAAACTTCTACGTGCCAATCTGAGGTATTATATTTTAGGGGCAGCTTACTTGACACAACTCATCTACTTGCCAGTGTGTACGCGCAATTAATAAAAAAAACAAAATAACATGTAAAGAAAGCGAAATAAAAACTCGTGCATTGAGCGAATTTATTAAGACTGCTCCGAAAATATTTTGGTTGTATAAAAATAAAAAGTATGAAAGTCAAAATTTAATTGGTATTTGGCACATCTAAAATGATTGATTTAAATGCGAGGATAACAGACCCACAAAGTAGCAAGCAAAGTACAAGAAATCTTCGCAGTTTCATATAAATCATGTTCTTCTCCCAATATTTTCTTGATCGGCAAGTCGTCCCTTTTATTAAATAAACTATAAACTTTAATTTCGTAAGAGGGTTCGCACAGATCTCAAACTAGATCTCTAGGGCTGTTCAAACTGCCGAAGCTAGGGTGCGGAATAAGCGCGAACAAGGATGTTTGTGGGACTTTCCCATACGGCATCAGTTTGTCAGCTGTTATGCATCTCTTTTTGGTTTGTTTCTGCTGAATTATAATATTTGCATTATAAATCTTTCTGAATGCCAGGGCTGCATGACACACGGAAGCCGTTTCCTGTCCTTTTTGTCACTACAAAAAAAAAAAAACGCTTGTTTGTTTTTTAAATGCGTTTTCTCTTGTTGAGGAAAAACAAAAGATGAAATGTTTTGTTCGCAGTTTGAGTTAACTGTGATCATACGCAAACACGGAAGACGTAGAAAAACAAAAGCACCAAAACGGCCTCGCATGAAAAATAATAAACGCGGAACCCTCACGTACGTTCCCTCGAAATAAGCGACACGTACATAAGAGGTGAAAAAGATACCGCGTTGTTTGCATTGGTTCCGCTCGGCCGCCATGCATCACACTGATTACAGCGGTATATTATGCAGGAATTCGCGCAGGGTGTGCTGGTTGGGTTGGTCCGACACTGCGCGCCTTCCGAAAGCATTAGGCGCGCTGCTCATCCGACGAAAGTGGCGAATGTTTTCTCAAAGCCCACCAAAACGAAGAGCGAAGCGCCAGCCGCGTTTCTGATTTTTACTCACCCTGGTCGTCAGGAAAACTCGAGTTGTTGCTCGTTAAGCCCAGCCTTCGAGAAAACGGCGAGCTGCCAGGGTCCTTGCGAACGCGGCGATGCTTTGGAACCGCACGTGCCTCAACGCGTAAAATAGATCATCCTGTCGCGCTAAGGATTACATTTAGTTCGTGCATTCCTCTTCGCGTTGAGCTCCGAAGAACTAGTGGAAGCTTAAACACCATAAATAGAAGATAGCTCGGTGTGTAGAAATTAAATGAGAGGAAATATAGAACTGTCTTTTAGAAAATCTATAAAATTTCATCTCCTAAAATTTCAGGGGAGTGGGTAGTGACGCTGAGTTCATACATATATATTTTTTTCCATGTCGTGAAAAGCATGGCAGCAACTTCACTGAAACAAAAGTACGCATATGTTGGGATTCAATCAAAATTTAGAAACACCCAATGCCTCTTTCATTTTATGGTAAATTTCGACACATTACAAGATGAGGCAAAAGGAATTTCACAAAACTACTGAATATATCCACATTACCACCATCTCCAAGCCATACTTCGGGATCCTCAACTTGCATTATGCGTTTCATCTAGACTTGCAAGACAGCTGAGGGAGGTCCTGCGCCGTCTACGGCTTGGTGTGGCATATACACCGTAGTTCCTTTGTCGGATTCAAAGGAGAGATTCCACGAGTTTGCAATCTCGAAGTTGAAGGGGCAGTTTGACACATCCTCTGTGTGTGCGACAAATTCAACGAGCATCGACAAGTGCTGCAACAGACATTACTGGCGTTCGACTTCGACCTTTCACCTCATTAAAAGTGCTTGGTGCCTGGGACAGAGCTGACCAATTCATGATTGCCACGAAGGCCTTGGTAGTGTTCCTCCCAAGCACGGAGTTATCAGCCGCTTTGTAGTTAAAACTTAAAACTACCTGAGATATTTTAAACACTCTAATCATTGCCCGTGCACCCTCATTGACAACTTCACCTCATCTTACTTCCTCATCGTCATACCTTTTTCTTCCTCCTCCCCTTCTCCCCAGTACAGAGTAGCCAACCAGAACTAACGTTCAGGTTAACCTCTCTGTACTTCCTGAATAAAGCCTTCTTTCTCTCTCTCTCTCTTTCTCGACATATTACATGTAACCACCGTAATTTGCGTGTTCCATGAACCTAAGCCACAAGGCTTTATTAGAAATTACACTCCTGTTTAAGAACTTCAGAAATGCTGTAACTAAAAATAAAATAAAATATTCACCCAAGATCTAATTTTGTCAGAAAAAATCCAGAAATTATGCAAACGTCAGTCTAATTATCTAAACAATTAAACACCCGTTCTGCCAGTCTCTTCAAGCCTTCACTTATCTATTTTTTCTTTTTATCTACACGCACGTTATTTATATTATACGTACAGACAATTTACTGATATTCTGAGTATACTATTTGAAATAAGATAGCGTTTTTCGAAAGATGACACATGTCTAATTAGGAGAAGTTCAATAATATTGCCAATGACGTTAATAAAAAAAGAGATTATTTAGGCGCTAAAAGAGGTTTTTATTAATTTGTTTGAGAATGCACCAAAAACGCCACGAACATCTACATTGATGGCACACGCGTTGTCAACTCAATAAACACGACAATTTAGGCTTAGCTTGAAAGCTGCGTCAAGTAAGTCTCACAATATTTGAGGTTCAGAAATAGAAACGATGCTCTGTTGCATTTGGAAGGTATGTATTTTTATACAAAAAAAATAAAAACAGATGTGAAATCTTAACACACATTCAATGGCCAACCATTTGTTTACCGTCTCTTGAGGTCAAAACGAGTACAGTGTAATGTCAGAGAGGCATCGTTGAATGAAATCGGTGAGCTGGAAATGTTTGACAATTCCCTATGAAGTGAGTGACCAGAAGTCCATAATTATGTCAGAAGTATCCCTACTATTTACTACTATTTAGCGGTTATTTGATTAGTGGTTAGCACTAAAGAGCTCAGCGTCATTTCTAGCTCCAACATTGTAAAAAAATAGGCATGTCCTGTCTATTTCTTGCACTGTGAAAGCGATGAATGATGCATCGCTATTAGATTTGAACTATACTATTAGCACACCCCTACCATTTCTTAGCGACGTAGAAAGTAACGTTTTTATTGTATGCGACGTTATGCGTAGGTGAGAAAACAGTCACATTAATGTATGAAAAAGCGAAAACACGACAAGCTGACGAATGACTTTCATACTTAACCGAAGACTGAAAAGGGCGCTTCAGACAATTTTTATGTTTGCATTCGAGCGTGTGTCTGTGTGTGTGTGTGCGTGCGGGTGTGTGTACGTGTGCGTGTGCGTGTGGGTGCGCACGTGTGTGTGTGTGTGTGTGTGTGCGTGCGTGTGCGTGTGTGTGTGTGTCTCGAGTTGAAGCATGAAAGATATTGGTGGAGAGCGTTTTCGCATCTGCTTGCAAGGGTAAAGGAACATGGAAGTTAATGCGTCGTCAGCACTTCGTGTGTGCAAGACGCATCTCTAGACTCTGGAGAGGCCAATCCGCACCACAAACTAAACAGCAGGCATGCTTATTTAAAAAAGAAAATCATGCCCGATATCAAATATATAGTTGATTAAACCAGAAATGCAACATTATGTTCTTATGATGCTTGATATGACGGCGACGTCATTCGTGTCTTTAGGACAACGTGCAACACTACAAATAGCAAGCCAGCAAGCACAAATCGCGACTGATACGATGAAAATCTTGTCTAAGGAAATCGCAAAATAGGTAAAAATACAGGCATCACATTTTGTCAGAAATTTCCTGTTGAATGTCCGGTATGCAGCAAATCAATGTCTGTGCAAATTGCGATAGCTCTTCAGCTCATGTTAATACGATAAATCGAATTACGCGTAACATTTTGGTTGGACAGCCGGCATAGCGGCGTTCATGTTTCCAGTTAGCACGGAGCTGTAGAAGCAACCGCAACTTGGAAATACAAATTGAGAAGGACCGTTCAAATCTCCCCGTGATGCGCGACCAGGGACTGCAGTAATGCTGACGTATGATTTCCTGCAGCTTACTAGCTAACAGTTAAGCATGAAAACAACAATCGTTCTCACATGAAAACGGCCCGCTCAGTTGTTTGTATATGGTTGTTCGATACTTTCAAGAAATAATACAAAAATGTACATAAAAAAGAAACACTGCGTGGAATGCAAAAAGATTACATTTAAACGCAGCAAAATCACTGAAAAAGAAGTAGAGTAATTAAAGCGAGCAAATGTTGAATTCAGAGGGCACGTCAATGACGAAGAAAAAACTTTAGTTATGGCTGCGACAAGCAAGGAAACGCGCCGTTCTCATGAATCTAATTTCTGCAGGCGCAAATGAAAGGTTGGTTTTCTGCTAAAGGAGGGCACACATTTTGTGAGTTCCGACTATCGACTTTCTTCATCGTTAACTCTAGAAGTGTTTGTATATTACGGAGTTCTACAACATGCCGTGACTAAATACTATAGCGCGTTTATAACACTAGATTCGTTTTAAATTGATGCCCGTTCAAAAATAGAATAAAATTCGTTTGAAAACTGTTGAAGAATATAGGCGGAAATGAGAGATTTATTGGGGTGGGTGTGGATATTGCAAAGCCCTTGATTATGGTGTGAAGACACTACCGAGTGAGTCGTTAAATAATAATATAGTTTCTTATAAAATGCGAGAGGTCGTACCAGAAACAAGGAACTAATGCAATTAAACTAGAATGTCAGTGAATCCATGAGGTGCGTAGGTACTTTTTCGTCGCTGCTAAGATTTTATTGTAGTCTGCAAGTTAACAAAGCTGCAGTTTTTAGGCTTTTATAAAAGTTATGATTTATGCAAGGCCTCTAATGTTTATAATGAAGATTCACATCCCACGGCATACTACTTCACAAAATATTTGGGGCCGTATTGAACAAACTTACTGCTTCACGGAGGAAACGAGAAGTCATCGTGAGAGAAAGGGAGGGGAGGAACGAGGGAGTGAGGAAGGAAGTTGGGGGGGGGGATGAGCAACTTTAACCAGCTCGTCCTCCATTTCCGGTTTCTTGTGTAAAAAGCGCTATTTTGCGATACAAATAATTCATTCTGATAAACGAACACCTTTTTCTTTACTTAAAATATACACGTATTTTATCTTGTGAAAGGCCCCATAAAGCGCTCCACTGGTGCGGGGATCGCCACTTGCCTTTCTTGTTTTCCAATTATGATATTTTAGTGTGCGCATCTGGGTCCAGGAGACATAGGTTGTTAAAAGAAAAAAAGACGCTATGTTTACTGGATTACATAAGTTTCCATGAACGTGACGAAGGAATAATGCTTATTTGTGTGAAGCTCTAAGTCTGTTTCTTCATTTTGTTTTATTTTAACTGAATGGACAAGGTGTCGAAAACACTTGGAGTGCACACCGGTATTCATGAGTGTTTTATATATATTACGATAAACATGCACATATTTATTTTTTTCAATATTTTATAAGCAAGCCAATTCCCGGATAGTGGGTTAAGCTTTCGTTGGAGCTGGCCTCATTCTGAAAGCGGCCTGTTGATGTTTGGGTCTTCTGCAACTGAGATTCAATAAACTAACCGCAAAAATACATGTCAGTTCTCAGTTGTGAATCAGCGTGTGACATATGTTCTTTACTTGCTTGGAACAAGAATCATCGACATTTTATTACCTGAATTCAAAATTGCATTCGCGAAAAGCCGCAGGAAAACATTTGAAAGACAAGAGATCCCAAAAACTCTGAATGATATATTCAAAGAATAACCGTGCCCTGAAATATAAATTGCACAAAAACCAAAGAAGACAGCACCTTTGCGGAAGTAACGCATAGGTGCATCCTAACGGCAATGCAATTCGTCTTAAATGAAAATAGAAAGTAATATACCGCCCTCCCCCAGCTTCCGTCGTCCAGCTCGCAGAAATTTCTCCGAGGAGGCCATCAAGGGGAGATGAAAATGCACGTCTTGTTCAGTTGTTTTCTTACACCGAGATCGAAGTTATCCGAAAAAACGAAAGTAAATGAAAGAAATCGAAGGTCTAAATTTTTATGCACTGAATTGTGTATGTTGGGCTTGCAGCACAGAGTCACGCTTTATCTAAAAGGAACGCTCTCCAAATTGAATTACAGAGCTGAATCTGGCTACTGGAGTGGACGTCGGCTTTCGTCCTCCCGCTCCATTACGAGGTTCAAAGCATGCATGGTTGGACTGCAGCCCCAAATAGCTGAAAAGAAAAACAAGTCGTGAGAAAATAACAAGGTTAGGTACACTGTGCGGTGTGTGTGGAAACATGAAAGCTATTTATTTCAGCGCGAGGCGTGTGTCTGTTTTCGTCAAAGAGACGAATTGAGAAGTGAGGTCGTTGGACTCGACAATGACGAAATTCATGGTTGCGTTTAAGCTAAGCGGCTTCTCTTTCTGATGTTTTTTTTATTCTGCAATGCTTTGTGAAAACAGAAAACAAGCACGAACTATTGCATTCCCGTCAATGCATTGTGAAACCTATGCCAAGATATAATATCTTAATTATCTTATAAGAAATATACTCCCAAAAACTAGACTAGTTAAGGAGCTAATGTTTTTACCAGAAACGTTGGGCGAATGAGGATCGTTGCCGTGTTGAATGTATTTTGCGTCATTACAGTATTATTTTTTTTGTTTTTATTTACAAATTTTTGCAACCTTAACTTCTTTGTACAGTTGGGTACTGATATGATTGCATCTTTAAATTTTGAGAATATTGTATTCGTTGCTATGATACTAAGATGAACACTTCACTGGATCATTGCGGACGCTTTAAACCTCAATATTTTTTCATTATTGTGTACCTATTTGTGTTTAGGCATGCGACCACATATAATGCAGCATTTACTAATCTTGCACTTTTATCTTTATTAGAGCTCTTAAAACAACCTTGAAAATTGCCCAGTATTTGAGGACACACAGGTTGTTTCTAGCCGATTACGGCTGAAAGATTCACCATACCCGCATAGGCATAACTGAAACATTTAGGAGACAGAAATGGGCGGTGTAATTTGCTCAGATTGTTACAAGTTAACTAGAATACATGCTTACGAACCACAGCAGCAGAATATATTTCTGTTTTCTGTCATGTAAGTACACATATTGGTTCTGAAATTAAAATAGTAATGTCTCCGGAGTATGAGATTTCAATTAATTTAGGTATAATAGGTTAATGGCTAAACTGGTTAGTGACACATCTTACTATCAACTCCATTATTGATTTAAAACCCTTCAATTGTATTACATTTAGCATGAGCCAACTTAAACGTAAGGTTCAAACGTATGCATTCGCCTCAAAATAGTACAATGAAAACGTTTTTCTGGATTATTTGTACTTAGGCGAAAGCACAGCTAAAATATAGCTCCTTACTCCTTCTTGTCAAATATGTAGTATTAAATATGAATAAAATCTCATCACCATCTAATAGTCGACCTCATCAACGCGAGTATTTCCGACGAACGAACAAGGTGATACCAATATTGCCTTGGACATAGACACGTAATATATTGGCCTCGAGCAAAACCGAAATGTAGCGCGGATCCGGGCGTCTCTTTGCAGTAAGCACCCGGTCACGGCAGCAAATGTCGCCGGAGCCTCAGAGGTTGACATGAAAGTAAACCGTAAGACAGTAGGCAAAGAAGAACAAACAACCAAAATGAAAGTAAGAAAGAAAGACTTTTTGAAGAGAAAGAGAGAAGAGGAAAAATGCACGCGGAGAAGTTATAGAAAAGATCGGCCAAACTCGAAGAGCGAAATAAGATCTCCCGCCGCAATGACGCCGGCGTCACATATTGGAGTGGGGAGGACGATATCGACCGACGGCTGCGGATCAGAGCAAGGGCTAAGGGGCGTTTGCACAATCGCCGCTTGCTTGAGTAACAGGGACGGTGATCGGCACCGTAAAAGGCCAAATGTCTAGACATCCAGCGAAATTGTCAAAGTCAGAGATGCCATGGAATGTCTGCTGTTCTTTCATGGATTTACTAATGAGGACGTTTGCTAGGTGTTACTTCAGCCCGATGTATACACATGCTCGTCCAATCGCCTGTCGCGATGAAGGCGAACTTTGATTGCCGACAAAAGCATACAGGTTCTCGTTTATGTGGCACTTTTTGTAAAGGCTTTGAGGCGCTGGAATAAAAGGCCGTTTGATTATGTACCTTGAAGGTACATAATCGCGCTTTCCAAATTTTGCGCCTTCCACTTTTCCTCACTCCCTTTTTCCCGTATCCCCTCCATCTTTCAACTTGTGCTAAAACGACTGATCGCGTAGTTTAGCTGATGAGGGTGCTACAAGGATTATCTCTCTGCAAAATACCGAGGTTGAACGTCAGCATCTAAGGAATAAAAAATATAACGGAGAAAAGCAGAATAGGATTTATAGGTCCGAGTGGGACTCAGCCGTCTGTATACTATAGAATCAAACATAGTTCCAAGACACCACAAGCGCATAAATATTGTCGTTACTCTTTCCCAGGTTAAACAAAACGTGTGTTGTAGAATTAACGACAGCATCACAGTGGCACAAAAAGACAAAGCATCAAAAGGGAAACTCAAATAAGAATTTTAGGTTTTTAGCTGCTCTTTCAGTCGGTCCTTTTCAGTACCTCTTCGAAACCTTGGATGGTTATTTCAAACGTACTTTTTACGGCGTAGCGAGGCCGGTTTCTTGTGACACTGAATAACTTTAACCTGGAAGTTTACAAATGCTATTTAAGGACCGAAACAAAAAGACGTAACGACGATCATGAAAAGAAGCAGAGATAACTTTTGAGTGGATAGGTTCGTTCTTTTTCTTTCGAAGTTTGACCAGTGCATGGCAGAAGAGCGTTCGGTTTTTGTAATGCATACTCTTGCTGTTTTCTGGAACGAATGCTATTCGCCATTATCCTGAATGACTTACAGCGTCAACGAAATACGGGATGTTTTCGTTTTTTCTGAGCCGGTTCAGATTATTAAAAATAAAGGTAACTTGCGTTGAGATTATTTCAGGCCTGGGTCCAACCTGTTTGCCATGCCGGTCACAAGAAGGAGGCGAAATGTGTTAATTAGTTGATTAACTAGATAGTGTTGATTAAGTTAAATTTCCATTTGGGGGAGATAAAATAATCGGAGAATGAAAAATGGATCTCAATACGGCCTTCCTGCACCGCGACATTTCTATTAAAAATTTATCGTGGGCGCTATGGGCGAAAAATGTCACTTTTGTAAACGACTTGAAACTAAAACTAGGCACGTAAAGAGCGATAGTCGCGTCGATTCCTCCACCTTAAGGGTACGTTTACACCTGAGAAAAATCCGCTGCCGCGGGAGCGGATTCGCTCCCGGCGGCGGCGGCGACGGGCGGGTTGTGTTTACATCTATTTCCTTCGAGCGACGGCGGTGGCGCCGGCTGCGGCAGCTGTTCTCGTAACATCCCGTCGAATATGACGAGAAGGCACGAGAGTTCCCACCTCGGCTGTCTCTTTCGAGCGTTGCTGCTCCCCAGTTTCGCTGTTTTTGGCTCGGCCAGTAGGCGTGAGCTTCATGTTGACGCTGCCGTCGACGCCATTGCCAAAAACAAACAGGAAGAACGCGTTTCGCGAACGAGGCGTTTCGCTGACTTCCGGTCAGCGAAACGCCTCGTTCGGCGGTAGAAATAGTTACTGGACCTATACGGCTCGCCGCCGTGTTTTCCGCCCAGCGTTTCGCCCCAGCGGCGAAAGCTGGTGGGCGGATTCGCTAGTGGATCCGCAAGTGTAAACGTACCATAATGGCGCGTTAACACTTGCGACTCGCGGGCGGATCCGCGTAGTTGGAAAGAGGATTCTGGTGCCGGATGGCGAAATCGACTCATTGCTTACGGAAACTCTGCATCAATCCGTGACCCATATCCACATTGTATTCAATCAACCGATTTCGCCTATTCTATAATGACTGCCTTGGCCACGGACCTACATTCTTGTACCAAAGGTAAGACAAAGTCAATCGCAAGTTTCGCTTTTTTATCAAAATTCTTGATAGGCATCATAAAAGATGCCCCCGTATATGGCTGATGCCTTGTCGTCTGGACTTCGCTGTGATGTCGATCAGTTAAAAAGAAAAAAACTTAACTAGCCACGGTACAGTGCACAGCGACCATGGGTTTGGGGCTGGAACTTCGTGACTCCTGTATGTAATCGTATATTTAACAGGCGTTTTCTCAACAAACGCGTAGAATGCGCCACAACATATAACAACGCCAGGTAAGATTGCAGTGAGATATCTTGGTACCTACAGCACTGAAAGGGCAAACATGATACCACTGTCAGGTTGAACTTGGGGGGAAAAAGAATTTGACTACGAGTGACATATTTTAGATGCTGGAGTTTAGTTTCAGTGTGTTGTAAACGCTGTCCTTCTGGTGGGTATTTATTGTTGGAGACTCAACGACGGGTTCTTGTTGGCAGTAGTTGACGGGCATCTGGATAGAACAGGGGAGTTTCTAACAACATATTGACAGTTTCCACACTGCCGTCTCCATTTTGAATCACATATCTTCTGATATGAAGAAAAACGCTTTAATCTCATTACGTCACTGGGGATTCTTCACGCTTTAATCGCGACTGGCACTCATTCTGGTCTTGCCTCTTCTATATTACATTTATATGTTTCAGGTTGTAATGTCATGCTTTTGTTTTTGGTTCCCAATACAGAAAATGTGAACTACGCATCCAAAAACTAAGGCAAAAAAAGAAGCCTACGCGAAGTAACATAAATTAACTGGAACTTCCAGTTAGGCCATTCTATGGTCCCGGCCTATGGTGTAGAGTGATATGACTGACTCTTATTGTGAAACGTGCTTTATGGGTGGCGTGCACAGTCAGAAATTAATACATTCATTCACAGATGCTGCAGAATGTCAAGGGCGCGGGCGAAATTAGACGTTACTATTTGTGTACTGAAATGTTAAGTCGTGTGGCAAAAAATATCATGCAAGCCTCCTAGTTGGAGCTATGGGGTAAGCTAATAAAAATAAAATTCTTGCCAAATTTATTGACCGACTTCTCTTAAATTTTATATAGTTCAAATAATATTAACCTTTCTTTTAACTCGGAGTAATCTCATAACTGTCTGTTTCTGTCATCATCATGGTAAGTTCAAAAGAAAAAAAATATATGAGAAAAGTATAGATGTTGCATTTGGTCCCAGTTGCAGGCACTTGTTTGTCTTTTCGTCATTGAACGTAACTTAATGTTATATCTGGAAAAAAATCCCTATTAGCGTCTGTTACATTTTTATTTAACTGTTTAGCTGCAAAGCTCTTTTGACATTCTGCATTATATAATTTAAGGAAAATACCTATAATTCTGCATAATTAATATCCCGCATTACCAGAGCTGCACCAGAACACCTCACTAATTTGACAGCACCTGTCGCAACTCGCTCTCATGTCACACTCTCAGTATACGCTCCGTGCAAGATCGAGTTATGCACGGTCCTGCCTTTCTGAAACATCAAAATCCAAGCTTTTTTAGGTTACGTGAGCCTTTTTATCCAGCCTTCGTAAACCCATTAAAGGGCATTAGTCCTCATTCTTAACCGATAAACGTAATCTTGAATAAAACTAATGAATTGGGCCATATCAAGAAAAGAAGCAATAAATACACAGAAAAAAACCGTCAATTCCTTGACAGCCGAATCAGACACACGTTGCTGGGAGGAGACACACTTGGAGCGCCCGTCAAGAGTGGGGTTATAGCGCTGGAAACAAGAGGATAAAGAAGTCGAGGCAGATCTGGAAAGCTTCCCACGATGGCCGAAGCAATGCATACAAACACGCGGCAACGACGAGGAAGTCGCGATGCCTTGCGACCAAACATGTCTGAAACTACGTAGGATTTTTTCGTCTCCCCTTTATTCTTAGTGTCGCCTAAGAAGAGTCAGCCCCATCAGTGTCCATGAGTCTGGCTGCTCTTCTCCGTTGGCTTTGTTTGTTTTTCTTGTTCTTGCATTTCTTTTATGTTGTTACCCTTATTTACTTTAGCTTGTGTCCAGGACGTCATATGTTCCAGGGATTCTGGTATAAACAGACGATAAATTAAGTGCTTCTTATGCCGTTGGGTTTGTGCTAGATTGTCGCCTCGTCTTGGCAAAGGGATGGAAAAGAGAATGAGCAAACTTCTGTTGTCTCAACGTTGTCCTTAAACCAAACATTGTATTAGGCTCTTGGTAATGCTCATTGAATTTAGAACAATTTCAGTATAGCGCAGGCTTTGAAAAATGTTGGTGAAATGGGGCGCGTGATGACAAATCACATCAAACGGAATAATATTGATTTTCTTCATTTTTATGCGAGAAATATAGGAAAGTGCAATGGCGCCTATTTCTATGAGTATTAAAACGGCATGCTTGCAGGAATAGATATTTGTTGGGTAGTTACATTTAATCAATGTCGGCACGTTCATCCCCGACAAATAAAGTTCTTGTCAGCGGGGTTGTGCCCTGAAATCTTTGATTACATCAGCGATTTGGTTAATCGGTTTATTATGAATTCATTCATGTGCACGCATGCATCCATGTGAATCTTTGCATGCCTGGACAGCATGAATTCTTGTGCAATATCGGTCTGTGGTGACCAATCTGTGTACTTTTTTTAGATTATGCTCGTTATCTGCCAGAAGAGTTGGTCAATTTGATGCAAAATATATATACGAGGTATTTATTTAATTATCAAAGCGCTTGACGAAGTCTCTCATAAATTGCTCCTGCATAAGCTACTCCTATGTGGTGTTTGACTAGAGTTATGTAATTGGTTAATCAGCTATTTATGTTTTCACACGAACACTGTCCGTGTTGACATTACCTCTCACAGCTTTATTTCAACGTCTGGCGTTCCTCAGGGATCTGTTCTGGGCAGTGGCGTACCAACTTGTTTTTGAGGGGGGGGGGGGAGCAAGCGAGACCCCCCCCCAGGGGCCGGGGCGGTGCCCTTGGTATTCCTTGCCGCCGGCCAGTGTATGCCCTGCCCAGTGGCGGCTGTTTCAGGGGGGGGCAAAACACATGCCTTGCCCCCCACTCTGAGAACCGGGGGGCGAGCGCCCCCTTGCCTCCTCCCCGGTTGGCACGCCCATGGTTCGAGGCCCTTTTTAGTGTGCAGCTCTTAGCCGCCCGTTTCCACGTATAGCGGCGCCGGCGTCGCCGCGCCGTCGCCGTAACTGCGTGTGTTGCAATATCGGATGTCACAGACCCTATACACCATTCGATTTCCTGTTAAATTTAGCGGGAAACTAAATTTGTCTTGAGGTCACGTGGAATCAATTCTCCAGCTATATTTAGCGGGGCACCTGTGACGTCGTGTTACGTCCAGAGTACGCGGCCTCACGAGATGCGGCTTCACAAAAACCGGAGCAACTAGCCAAAAACATTTCTCAATGGAACAAACCCCACGCGCGTTGCATTATGTGGCTCCCACCGTATTCTTCTCGTCCTCCCTAGTCTATGCTAAAAAAATCCTTTATATATATATTTTTAATAGTTTACCACGGTTTATTACAAAATTAACATACCTCAAGAATCAATGCAGATTGTTGGGCTAGTTGGTACTGGGAATTTGACGACATGATGGCGCTTAAGACGAGGACAAAGGGAGACTAGACAACACAGAGCGCTCCGTGGTGTCTAGTCTCCCTTTTGTCCTCGTCTTAAGCGCCATCATGTCGTCAAATACCTCAAGAGATGCGTTCTAATTACGTATTACAACGAAGAAGCGTAAACGTCTGTAATTTTAAATTTTTATAAATGATACAGCGTCACATGGTAAAAGTTCTGCGATGCTTATTTTGCCGATGATAACAAGAAGCTTAAAATATTTCATTCCACTGAGGACTTCAATATATTACAATCTCATATGTCACGTATGTTTCTATGCGGCAAACAAAATCAGTCGCTGGTGATCCCTACAATAACAAAAGTGTTTTCGTTCTGTCGGCATCATAATGCTGTTGACAACACATATAATCTTGTTGGAATATGCCTTGGAAGCAAATCTCTCCTGTAAAAGGTCTTGACGTGTGTGTAGATAGTGCCTTAACATTAAAAAATCATGTATATTTTATTGTGTATAGCACGATTAGAGTATTGGGACTAGTTTGACGCTTGTCTTTCAACTTAGGGACCCGCATAGCTTGATTCGTCTTTTCAACTCTTAGTAAGGTTGCGATTTGAATCTGCATCCGTGATATTGAATTCGCTATCAGAAATAGAAGCAATGAGCATATAACATGGTCAGAAAAGCTTAACTCGTGAAGTTTATGACGTGTATTTTGAACGTCAGTATTCATTATGACTATGAATATATCTGCTATAGAAAAATGTTATCTGGAACATTTGTTTAAAAGAAAAGAGGTTCGTGGCTTAATGTTTTTGCAAAAGGCTGCACATAGCGATATTGACTCGGCTCATTTCTGTAAAGTTAATTTTCATTCAATTTTAGCACTTTCAGGCTTTTAGTATATATTTTGTTATTCGCTCACCCTACAACATTTTACCCCTTTCTGGAAACCAGACGCTTTATAACGTTGTCGCCATTCCGGAACTCGACATCTGTGCGCCAGCCTCGGCTTGCCGTCGCCTATTGACACATTTAATCTTTAGTAACTAATTTACCATTTTGAGTTTTGTATTACACTTATAGTAGCGTGCTTTTATTGCGATCATGTATATATTATTTTCTTGCCGTGTTTTTGTTAAAGTGCGCAAATCTAAAAACCATTGTGGTTGTTTTGTGAAACTTCAAATAAATATTGTTATTACTCTTACTATTATTATTACAGACAGTGATAAAATTATTTAATTATTACGAAATCATAAATAACATGGTGCAATTGAGGAATTAACCTGCTGAGATTGACTTAGCCTGAGTGTGATTAGTAAATACTTTTTTTATAAAGCTATCTTTACTTCACTGATTGGTTTTGTTTGCATATTTTCTTATATTCTTAATGCATGCCAAATATATAGAAGAGGACAGTAATAAATAAAAAGGAACATCTATATATATTTTTTGATACTCATCTTTCTGCGTCATTACGCACTAATGAGAGCCCTGAAAGTAGGGTAAAGGAAGTTGCGTAAACAGTTAAACTAAAGCCTACGGCAGTTCAGGGGCGCAGGCCGATAGTTACGGAAAGGACACTCCTTCCCAGTTTATACAACTGGGATTGTCGCCATCCTTTAGCAAGATCCATTCGCTTAATCTCACGAGTCAACAGGGGCCCTTCGTGTGCGACGAACTTCCTTGCCGGGAATGATCACGATCCGCGAGGCCATAAACTCAGATTTACAACACCGACCGGAGGAAACCAAGGCGTCTTCATGGCCCTGCGCGAACATAAACAAGGAGCGTGACTCTCTAAAATGCCCCCGACGACGTCTAAGTGCGTTAGCCGCATTCCCAAAGGCACAGCTGCGGTTCAGCCAATCAAAGGACTCCACCAAAGCGCCCATTTCCGGCCATTGACCCTTCCGCGTGGCAGAGGAACAGTCGGAATTCCCAAATGCGAGCCCCGTGGCTCCAGAGCTTAAAAACACTTTGGCGTCATTTTGCCAATTGTGGTAGGTCCGCAGTCAGATTATATACTTTTCCTGTACTTCGATTTGGGTTTTCTTCTTTATCATTATCAATTAATGAATTATGACGAGATGGGTGCAGGTGAGTGCTTACAATTCAGGTCACTGCTGGTTATCGCTGAGACGCGGTGTGCCCCCTGATTAGACTTGAATCATACTATAATGGCGAGAAATGGTATCCTCCCGCAAAAAAAGGAAAGATTTGCAGCCATGTATGAAACAGAGAAAGAGAAGCAACATGGAAACCGATAATTTAAATTTAGTTGTAATGTAAAGCATCAACCGTGTCTGCTTCTATTAACTCTTAGATTTTAGATTTTAGAAGTTCTTACACGTTAGGCCCTGCAAAATTGTCATGTAGACTTATTTTTTTTAAATTATACTTGTGCAGAATTTATTTGAAAGTTTAACCATAGCCTCTTCTACAGCGACAAAGCCTGGCAGATCGCCACGAAAAGCAGCCGCCGAAATAGGAAAGGTAGAGCGGCAGACAACGGATGAAAGGATAGCCACGTGACCGGCGCCCCGCTGCAGCGAGACGCCGAAACACACTTCTCCGTAGCGATGGAATGACCGCTCGTGCTCCTCGCTTTCCTTGAGCTATCGCTTCTTTTCTCGTCGGGTTTTAAAACCATGTTTCAAATTCTCACAGCTGCAAAAGCTGCGCGCTGACGTCCAGGTTCCCAAAGAAATGCTCTGTGCAACCACATAGATAAAACGAAACTAATGTGTTTCCGTAATCCTCATAAAACAATAAAATTTCATATACCGCTGGTTCTACATCGATCTAATTGCGAGAGATGTAATTGTATGCCGCTTGAATATGTGTCTTCGGTAAAATATCTGGTTTCTTTTTTTGATGAACATCTTTCTTGGAATAGTCACATTGAGTTTCTTGCGAAACGACTTCGCGCAGTATCTGCATTTTTATATCGTTTGCGAGTTGTAACCAACCTGACTTTGAGAATGAGGGTTTTTCAAGCTCTGGGAGAGTCGGTGCTTCGGTATGGTGTCCTATTTTATGGCTCTTGTTCGAACTCTAGAAAAAGTAAATGAGATAATATTTTGCATAACACTCGTAGGAATTTAGCATATGGAACCAAATTGGATGAGTTAAGAATAGAGTCAAAACTGCGTTCGCTACAGCTTTTGTCAACTGAAAGATTATATATCTAGTTAAGAATTATTTTTATAGTACGTTTAAGATACCTGTAAAAAAAGCAAATGGTTTTGAAAAAATAGAGCGGTTCGCCCTCCCTAGGGTATACACAAATCACGGAAAGCGGGTTCCGCCTTTTTACGTTCCTCATTACTTTAATTTGTTGCCTAATAGACTTTTACATCTACAGTCGTTGAAAGTGACAAAAGAAAGAGCTTAGAAATTGGTGTTGTAACTTCGATTTTTAAATTGTTGTACGGTTGAAGAGTATTTCGTTTTTATGTTTGTTTTGTGCTTCGCATTATTTGATGTTAGTAGTTTCTCTTGCTGGTTGCCAGGTCACGCCTACAAGCACTCACGTGCTTTTGCGGACCTGTTTGTAATGATGTATATTTCTTCGTGCAATAAAGACATTATTAATATTATTATTATTATCCTCGCGCTCCAAATCTGCGACCGGGCACTCTATGGCTCCGTAGTCGAGCTGCTAGACTTTGTGAGTATGGAGGAGGCTATAGTTTAACAGATGAGCAGTTCCAGGGTCGGCTTGCTAGAATTAGTGTTTTAGCTGAGACTGTGTGAAGAAAACACTGCAGGAGCCAGCGCACGAGCGGAGTGGCACGTGAAGATGAGTCTCAAGACTTCGCGCGCCCCAGGCTTGGCAGTTTTGTTTTTCTTTTTTCACACAGTCTAAGCTACGACGTTGACTCTGGCAAGCCGGCCCAGGGTCCTAGGACACTCTAACTTGCATATTTGTGAGAACGTTGGCAAATGTTCTAAAGGTTGCTCTAAAGAAGCCGTATGGAGGAAGTGTTTGTGTCAAGACATTTGGATATTGATACGTTTCCGAAAATGATAGATTGCGAAATATATGCTTGTGGGTACGGTAAAACTTCAAAACTTACTTTTATACTAGGTTCATTTTTATTTGGTATGAACGTTTGTAAAAAATGAAGTGCTGTTATATTTTAACCGCCGTGAAGTAATGTATCCCAAAGGAAGGCGCTTTGTAAGCTCCGTCATCCTTATGCTCTGTAACTTGTGATGATAAATGTAATATAAACCTTACTTCGAATAGTTTAAGCTGTATCATTGTCCTTCAATGACATACAGCCTAATTGAGTTCTCAATATACTCTGAGCTATATTCAACGATACAAGATGCAAATATTGACGGCGGCTTTGTTTCGCATTGTTTACACCTCGACTGCTTCAAAGCCTACATGTCAGGATTTGGCGCATTCGTATTTCGGTTGTGGCGCATATACGATTTAACTGTGAATTCACTAATAAAGGGCTCAAAATAACTGAATGTTTTGTTACACATTAGGTAGTTTGGACTTCACTGATCATCACGTCTTCGATTATGCGTGCCAGGTGAGCTTTACTTCTAGACACCAAAACCTGTTTCTTTTGTTAGAATTTGGTCATCGTTGTATTTTGAGGTTGATGACGAACGAAGGCAATCCATTCAAAATTGTATAATACGCTGGTACTGAATTTCTGTTTGCCGATGGTAACCTATCGCCCGCGCCTCTAAATCAAAATGAAAGGTTTTCTAACTATTTTACATGGGCTTGTCTGCGTCTCGAAATGTTTCATGTTATCATTCATTGTTAAATTATAGGTTGCTTAAATGTTTTCATAATATATTTTACAAAAAGTTCCGACTATACACAGAAAATCAAACCGTATGCCGCTGCAAAAATATAGAAAAAAGTCATAAGCCATTTCATTTTGTGAAGGTGGATGACCAGCGAAGCTGTTTAGCACACGACACACACCCGCCCCGAGGAGCCGGAGGAAACTAGACACGCGCGACGGGACCGCCACCCCGGGAGAGTGGAAGGAAAGGAAACTAGGCACGCAAGCGCTTGGAATGACGGCAAAGAGAGGGCGGTGCGAGCGTAGACATGACCGACGCGGGTCGCACAGCGGCAAATCTTTGAGAAACCTTTATTATCTACCTGAGAGTCTTCTGATATTGAAAAATGGTGCCTACTGATAACTAATCAACAGAGTAGACATGTTGCTAAATTACCCAAGCATCAAGGAGAAGGCAAGGATGGTGTTACACGCGCGGCACGTGCCAGCGTCTGCAGCAGTAACTGTTCTAAAGCAAAAGCCCTAAGAGAAATGGCATCTTGCACGCGCGTTCGTCAACGCTTTAGTTTGGTGATTTACTGCGAATCTTTTATACGGGAAAGGCGTGCTTTGCGAGCGAGTAGTTTTTAGTCACTTAACACGAAATATTTATGGAACCCTAGCCATAAACAGCTTCTCAGTAAAAAAAAAAATAAAATTTGAATGCCAGTTATACTGTGCGTACTCAATATTCGACAGACAAGAACATCTAGTTTTACTGCACTTCACATTTTTAGGCTCTACTATTAAGGACACAACATTAATGTGACTGTACTCTTTACATACCTGGGCCCCCGATCTATCAACGTGTTTGTGATATAATGTATGTTGAGCATTATATATTTGTTAGGAATTAATTCCGGGTAAGATAAATATCCTAAAATGATTCTGGTTGCTTTTGAGCACCTGTATATACCTTTGAGCAGAAACTATACTAAAGTTTGTGGGAAGTCTACCTAATGGCCATCGGAAAAACGTTTCAAAGGTAACTGTCGTGCGCCTTGCCTTCTCCATTCATGAAAGCTCTACCACTAATAATGACACCCTAAACGTCTCGGCACAAACGATCCTAAACTTTTTCTTCAATGGTGTGGAATGTTACCCGCATTGTCAGAGGACCATAAAACGGCAGAAAGAGCAAGAAACACGGCCGTCTTTTATGCGTTCCAGTTCTCTTCAGTAGACCGCCGAGCTCTATTGAGACGATTTGCAAAGTGTTTTTGTGTCCCGTCCCTAAAGACAACCGAGGGAAAGAATGTGTCAGAAAAGAACTTGGCTGGAAATCTTCATGAATTATTCACCATGGTGATTTACATTTGAAAAATATAAAGAAAACTTGCATGAGGGTGAGTTGTATGGAGATTTCACGGGAAGTCACTGTGTGAATGCGGGAACCTGAAGGAGTCTGCCTCTTTGAAGCGTTTTGACAGTCCACTTCCGCTGCTTGAACACAAAAGGAAAGCGCAAACACTCATTGCTATGAAGGCACTTTCGTCTTTTGCTCGTGTAAAGAGCTTACCACGGACACCTCCAAAAAGAAAAAAAAACTAGAAAAGCTCGTAATGTTGTGTGAAACTAGACATGTAATATACAATGTAGTGATATCACAAAACTCGCCTCGCCACCTAGGATATTGCCGTATCTACAGAGAGATGGAGACGTAGCAACATATGGGCGAATAGCGCGCTTATAAATAACAATTATTTATGTTTCAATTATAAAATAGTTGGTAAAAGAAACGGAACGATCTAGATAGATAGATAGATAAATACAGTACTCCTTGAGAGACACAAAGTTTAGCTAAACAGCCCATTATGACATGCTACTTTTTACTGGTCTAAGTATGTTTTAATACAAGTCGATACAATTTAATACACTTAGTAGACAGTGCTTACTGAAATATCCACGTGAGCTATAAACAACCTCTATACTTGAACGCAGCCGAATATGGAGATAGGCTGTTTTATACTCGACGTATGGTATTTTATGTACAGTCACCAATAGGCAAAATAAAATCGAAAATAAATCATTAATAAAAAAAAAAAAACACTCAGCGGCTGCACGGAGGCAAGAAACTTCTATCTATGGGCCACGGAGGAACGCGCTCATATTGACCAGAGAAAAACGACGCTTGTCTTGGGGCTACTGACGACAATACATTTTTTTGCACTAACCCGTACGTTTATTTGCTACTAAACAAAAAATAATTCAATGAACTGAAGAAATAGGGTCTTGTTTTAACAGCGTGTTTAAATGAGCTTTAGGTGTCCTGTTTCTTGACTTGACGCAATAGAGCATAAAATATAAAAGATACCAAACTTTCACTTTTGGTGGCATTAGGGAACGTTAAGACCAAAAGCCTTTTTACAAGAATATGTGCCACCTAGTAGCTGTTACTTAAGTTACACAAGAACAATCGCATATTAGTCACTCACTTTTAATGTGTATCATGTACAAGCGACGCCTGGTTGTGTTGATTAAAATTTATCCCTTCAAATATGTTGCTGCACGTTGGGTTATGTACTGGTTCGGGTCCAGTCATGGCTTATGAACTTGAAACAACGACCAAACTGTGGCTAGCGTCATTGTTGTTTCATGGCGTTTTGAAAAGGGTTAATTGCTTCCACATGGGCTAACTAGGTTCATGATAAGATTTATCTTCTCTTTTGTTCTATTTCTTTTGTCGTCTACCTACTATAGTTTTCTTTAATACGACAAATTGTTTTGTCAAACTTATCTCTACCTTCGCTGCTACAGAGCTAAACCACATGGATGATATCGAAATATTTATTTCTGACTGGCGAACGCTGACTTTTTCTGTCATGCTCATAGACAATTGAGCGGTACTGTTGTCATTTGTCATGTTGTGGTTCCAGGGAACTTAAGCCACTGTAATGGCCTAGCCGCACTGAGAGCCATGAATATAACATAAATAAAAGTTTATATACTCGGAGCGCGTGATACTCTCGCGTCTCGAGACAGAAAACACCAGAAACACAAACCCGTCGGCTGCGTTTTGATACTTGTTTTCTAGACTACTATGATTCAGTGACAAATAAACTATAGGAATGAGTGATGAGAGAGCGATTTATTCTATAAGGAAATATCCCAACACATTGTGTTACTGGAAAGGAGGAAGATAATTACTTATCATTTACATATTCCCTCAAAGATCAGCGACGGATGTGGTCGTCAATGATAAGTAAAATAATGAAAAAAGAAAAAAAAACTACATCAATTTTAATAATGACAAGGCGCCCCGATTCTTAATTATTCGGAGTTTGAGTCATCTGAGCGGCTCATTCATTCATCGCTTAAATTGCAATTAGCCGGCGGAGTAGATACGAAATAGATTACGTCTTTCGCGTCGCTAACGACAGCCGAGACGCTTTCCGTCCACGTCCGAGGCAAGACTGCCGTCTTGGGCGCTTCGTTGACTTTGGTGATGAGTTTGCTTTTATTAAAATGTCTCGGATGTCTTATTCGATAACGTTTTCTTGCGTAAGTAATATAGGAGAATACTAGAGAAAGTGTATGTAATCGAGGAGCGGAGGTTGCTTGAAACGGGAAGTAAGAAGACTAGCTATGTGACACCCCGATTTAACCCAACCTCCCACAACCCGCACACACGAATGATGGAAAAATAAGAGAAATCGTAAAAACGTCACAGAGCACCGGCGTTGATGACTAACACAGTTTGTGTAAGAGGTCTAATCTATGAAGATCTGTTGGCATCATGTTCTGATTAGAGACAAGCGAAATGGACAGGATACCGCGGCGCTCTGTGTTGGAAAGTGCCACGCGAAGCTTGGCTCGTTTTCATTTTGTCTCCTGCGGCCGCATTATAGGATTTCATTGATGAATGTCCGACGCACAAGCAAGCAGCATTTATCGTATTACCCCCCCCCCCCAAGTCCACTTTCACTGCAAACATGATTTGGAGGAAACTACGTGCTTGCCACAAACAAACCAGTGAATTCAGGGATACGCTGTTTTTACCTAAATGTTGCACCATATGGACGCAGTTCACCTTGATAACCGCGTCGTAAATAATATTTATGCTGACAAAGCAAAAAAAAAAGCAAGAATAAGTACTTTTTTAAGGTAAACCTCTGATACAACAAGCGGAACTAGAGGGCCTGGCTAGAATGAATCTTCGCAGCAGTGAATTGCTGAGTGCGTTCCGCTGAAAGAACGCAGATGTATAATCAAGGTTATCATGGAGATAGCCCTGCTGACACAATTAAATTCTGTCACAGATACTTTCTAAGGGTATTTAATTAGTTATATTGTTACTAGCAGTTTATTCTTCATGCCTACGTAGGGTGTGTGTGGTATACAATAAATAATTCACTAAGCATAAAAGAAGAAATTATAATTTAACGCGAAGCCCAAGTATGAGGCAGTTCTAAGCAGTTATATTTAGGCTAGTAGTTTTTGAAATGAATTGATCAGAAAGAATTGAAGTCATTCCAAGCCAAATTGAGACAAACTCACTGAAAAAAAGCACATGAAGCATCTTGTCATTTACCTGATAAGATGAATGTGTGTTTTGAGGTTCTTTTCCCAGGTAGCTTTTAACAAAATTAATAAATGATTCACCAAACAATGCAACCTATTTATTTCAGATCACCGTTACACCACTTTCCAGAAAAACTATACGAAACTTAAGTGTTTTCGTCTTCAAAGGAGCTTGAAATACAAAACGACGGAGCGATTGGTTTCTTGCTCCCAAGCAACTCCTGATGTCTTTATTTTGGAGTAAACTAAATGTTTATAAAATATGTATACGCGGAACATGAAGCAGATATTTCAGTAAATCTTTTATGACGACCTGCGGGCATAAAAGAATAACCAGGGTGCTCTTCACGTAAACGGAATTTCGTTGACCGCCGAAATAAAGAGTGCGATAGCGGGCCAACCAAAGATACACGTGGAGACTTGGAAGAGAAACGTACGGCTCCATTTTCTCCCGTGCGTCAGCCATTTCCCATTCTGGTCATGCGTTTTCCGAACAGAAACACGCCGAGCATTCTACGTGTTTTTATTCAATCAAGACTTCGGCCGACTGCCCTGTCTTTCTTCTTTTTATTTTCCGCATTTGAATGGAGTACGGGCGGGACAAGATAAGAAAACAAAAAACAAAAAACAAGGACTCGCAACATTAGGGTAGCACACGAACTCGGATTCCCCGACGTGCCCGGTCTCGGTTCGGCCCAAAATGCATTATTCCATAAAAAGACAACCCTCGAGCTAAGTGCTTCAATGTTTTATCAAAGCCGCTGAAGTTTTTTTTGCTTTTTCTTATTTATAAAAGTTAAATGGATTTTTGTAAGGTGCCGGAACAGTACACCTGGGAAGCACATAACATTAAATCATAGAAACAAAGAAAAAAAGTTTTATTTTGTTGTGGACAATAAGTTGGAATTTAATGCAAAACATATGAGCTAAAATATTGCAGGCTCTAGTTGAAGTATATTATTGGTTAATTAGAAATACTCTATCGGAGCGTTTAAAAGAGTTCTGATTATAGTAACGTCTTCACATGCATGCTTGTTGAAAAGTTGCATCAGTCTTATATGAGCGGTGTTATTTTAAACAAAAAACACGTGAAACGAGTACACCTCAACAATATACAAAGATTAGCTTCCACAGAGGGGAAACTGCTTTTATGACTAGCTCAGAAAGCGCACGGCTGTAGTCGATGATGGCTGCAGACATGAGTGGACCAAGTTAGAGCCATGCCTGGCAGAGCCTTGGAGCATAGGACTATGTGTTAAATTACAAGCTCACCAGGCATGTACGTGTACCAGTGTTGGACAAAATACTCGATAAAGTATTTAAGTTCCTAAATACCTGCTTCATAAATTATTTAAAATACTACTCAAGTTACGTTCACTGTAAAGTATCTTGAGTAGAGTACAAATACTTCGAAATGTAATTCAATTACTTTTGAAAATACGTCCGCATTGCGTTAATTGCATCGACGTCAGTGAGAACGACAATTATACAGCTGCGCAAATCTGGTCTACTAGAATGGTTTATTAGCACGCAACAACACAAAACGGGGAAAGAAAGTATCGAAGGGCTATTTTATGCAGTCCAACTGTAAGGAGCAGGATATTATCACAAATCACAAATGATGAGGAGGAGAATAACTGAAGAAACTAAACGTTTGATGGGGCGAACTTGTGCCCAAAACCATAGAGAAAGGCTAGCGTCGCAAACGTCGGTGTCGGCGAAAGAGCCGGATCGAGCGCTGGGGCGAGACTGACTCCGGACCGCCATTCGGAGCACCTTTTGTACAAGCGTGGGTTTCTGGAAAATTCGGCGTAAAATGTTCAGCGCGTAGAGAATTCGTAACTCAATAAGACGACAAGGTTCTCGAGCTTACAAAAATGTCAAGTTGAAAGAATAAATAAAGAGGAATGCGCTCCATGGAATCAAACCCGGAGCTTCCGTGCAAGAGCCAAGCGCGGTAACCATTCGGCCACGCGCTCGCTCGGCAACACGCATGACAATTTTCCGCAGCCCTCTAAGCACCCGAATAGCGCTCCGTAATCCGCCACGAAACCTTCAACTATGCAGACAAGGCTGGCAGCGCGCATGCGCAGCCGCGGCGTTTTCTTCATGGATACCTTAGCGGAGGAGAAAAACGGTCTACAATAATTCCCTAATATCCCTGATTCATGTTACAAAACATTTCTGGGACAACAAGAAAGAGGTCGCTTTAGCTATTAGAGTGGAGATCAGACCGTGGCGTCCCAAGCAGTTACCTTTAGAACTACACTGATGGGGACAACAACTACAACGACTAAGCGCTCGACTGACATAACCGAACGCGGCGTCAGCGTTCGGCTGGAGTTTGTGTTCGTCCGGTGAGGGGAGGGGGGGGGGGTCTTTTGTTACCATTCCAGCCTGCATGAACAATGCAGCATGCACGGGGCACAGCTCAGCACAAAAGCCGAAGTGGGTCAAGCTAGCATTCTCTGACCACTGCTTTCGGGAGAGATCCGGCGCTTAACGTCATTTCGCTTATTGTTAGTATTTATACATTACACTGTGCCCCGCGCTCTAATGAAGTAGATGACATGAACATTCCCACAAGGGCCTGTGGACATGTGCACAGGCCTTGTGTTGGTGTAAACACCGAGGTCTGGGGGCAACAAATGGGTCAGAGCACCTCGCCAACAGCGACATCGCTGAATATCATGTCCATGCGGTGCACTCTGTAGACACATCGTTTAACTAACAATCCATATTTTCTATAGGAGAAGTTGACTATTAAGCGAACTTGGATTACGGATAGGAGGGAAGGGATAACGAAGAGAAACCACATAACTAGCCATGGCAGTTGTCACACCTTCTTCGAGTAGGTGGTCGTTCGGAAAGGCACTCAACATTGGGGGCACGCTTTATTGAAATTTTGAGAGGTCATCCTGCTTGTAGTGCGTTACCTGTCCTTTTCTCTGCTTATCAGTGTTCGCTTACAGACAGTGTTCGCGAGAGCAATGAGTGACGGACTGACGACAAAAAGAAAAGAAATGAAAGAAAACCTCGACGTTTTGCTATAGAGGGGTCAAAATATAGAAAAAGCAAACCAAAATGTCTTTTTTATGTGTGTGTTCCACTTTTTATTTTCTTCTATTTGTTATTTTCTTGGCACTCAAGTCTGAATTGTTGTCGTAGGTCGTTTCCCGGTCTGCGTTGCGCCTCAGTGTGGCAATCATTACTTTCGTAAAACCACCCTTTTGTTTGAGGTATTTTTTTTCGAAACTCTAGGAAACAAAGACGCCTTTGGGAAGGCGAGGGGAAAACCTTCGTTGTACGAACTTTGGGTTGAAATATAAGTTACAATCGGCAAAAAAAGCGATCTTTTCACGAGCTCAATCAAAGTCGCCCTAGCTAATCGGAGCTAGCAACAGGATTTGGTTGATCGAAAGAATGTTCAAGTTTGCTCGTGCCACGCCCACGCCACTTCATACCGAAAAACAAAACAAAAATGCCGGAATGTCGAAAAATATATTTGAGATAACGAGTACAAGATACTCAGAAATGCAATTAAAATAGAGTATTAAATACTCTCGATCAAACGTATTTGCAAGATACCAAGATACTTTAAAAAGTATTTTAAATACAGTACCTTGAATAGAATATTTGAGATAGGCACAAGTCTGACGTGTACACGGGCATACACTTCTATTGACGTTATGAGCTCTCATAGTGTGCAAAATAAAAAGGGTAACTGCGCATTCCTCCGTAAAGCATTTCCTCGCTAGTTTAATATTTGGTATATAGTGTCGCCATATTTATTAATGAGTCAGCGTTACTACCCCACATGAAAAGGAAAAGCTGATGGCGTCCATCTGTGGACAAAACAATGAGAAGGGAAGCGCGCCGCGTAGAAAGGAGGAGAGTAGTGAAGGACAAAGGGTCGAGGGAGGCGACGTAACGGAGCTGAAGCCAATGCGCGAGCGAAGGAAGGGGCGAGTCGGAACTTGCAAGCGTGCGGAGCGTGTATGCCTTGGTTTGTGCTCCGAAACATAAGAAAAGATCCATTGGTGAATCCTTAGTGAATGCGGTAGCGTAAACTTTGGGAAACACCACACACGTCCCCATTCAGGAAACGCAAACACTGACCCCGTAACGAAGCGAAAACAAAAATGAGCAAAAACTAGAGGAATCAAAAGAGAAAGACATTAGAGAAAGCCAAAACAGAACAATAAATTGGTCGGCGTTTGCGGTTTCCCAAAGGGGGCGTGTCTGGCGTTTTCCAAGGGTCATGCTAACGCATTTTTATCCCCTCGACTTTTTTTTTTTTGCTTTTCTGTGCAAATAATAACAAATTTATTTTTAGCTGTTAATTAGCTAAAAACGGCATAAATTAGGATAAGGCGACTCTTCATTTTCATATCAGATATAAAACGCATAATTTAAGGGGCAGGATGAAGGAGTCCTGAGTTGGAATAGAAATTGCGTGCTCCTACAATCCTGTTTCTTCGCAGTACAATGTTAGCTAGATTGGACGCAGCAGGGTCATGCATGTTATTTAGAGCCTCTCTTAGTCAGATAATACAACCCACGTTGCGATGCATTCTTTGGGATATTAAAAAAAAAACCTCTCGAGAAAACGGACCAAAGCAAGTGGTGAAGTACAATCCATCCGTCATGAAAGCTTGCGCAGCGTCTTTTACAACGAGAGGTATGTTTCTCCACCGGCTCACCCATATTGTGGTGCAGCCAAACGTTCTCGAAGAGCTACCCACTCGTACAGGTGGATTCTCTTTAACGAGGATTATATATTTCGCAGACATTTTGATAGAGTGCATGGCGCATTACGACGCTACTTGGATCACAAATCAACCAAGAGCTCAAACACACCGCCAAAAAAAAATTATTTGGATTCTGTTACCGGAACCGCATTTACTATGAAATAGTTTTTTCGCCGTTGCTTGCGTTTTCGGTTTCCTTTTGTTTGGTTCGAGTACGACTCGGAAAACATGATCGTTCAATAGCTGCTCTAGCAATATATATACTAGACGTTTAAGCGAAACACGAATTGATACTGGCGTATATTTTATTACCTGCTTTGCTCAATGCTTCGGACGTTTTGTAACGAGTGCTTGGATGTGCTTGAAATTGTAAGCGTGGTCTTTTTTTTTTTCAAACAGTGAGCTGTACTGGGAATTTATTACACACACGTTAAGGAAGTAAAACAAAAAGCATCGGTCTCATAAGGTGCGGGAATGTACATTTTTTTTTCATAAAGATGTATTATGCAAAAACTAAAATAAATAAAAAAATATCCACTCGGTTTTGTTCAGCAAAATCTGAAATCTAATATAGCAAAGCAATCATACTCAGTTTGCTCTATTTTCCTTTTGTTATATATAATACCCTATTAAAGTGACATTAATATAACTCATAACAAACTTTATTATTTTCGTCAGTGTTTCTACGCCCCAATATTCAAGAAACCAAATATTTTTCTTGAGTATTGTCGCACTACAAGCGTACCTTTGTCCACATTGTGTTGTCGCACTACGAGTGCACCATTGCCCACAGCGGACCTAGTTAAGCTTCCTGTCGGAAGGTTTTGCCTGGTGCTCATCGCACAAGGATGTTCTAATAAAGTTTAAAACGAAAACGAGAGAAAAAATATGTACGCATTATTTCGAATATTTTCAACATTCTTTCTTGCTTGGTACCATGCGACAGAAATAAAAATAGGTACATACAGTTCAATATTCTACTGAAAGATAAAAGTTTACATTTTACCGTATTTGCTATTCAATGATCATGTAGTCTAAAACATATTGCTGATTAGTACAGAGTGCAGCAGGGAATAGATGCCCGTACACTCCCTTCTAAGAATATGGTTGAAGGTTGCACTCAAAAACCAAACAATTAAAGTTCAATATGTACATTGTAAAAGTATCTAACCGATCCCCAAATGCACAAAACGATAGATTCGGAATGATTAAAAACGAGACTGCCCGCCAAAGTTAATCAGATTGCATTAATATAACATTCAAGATCGCCGCGACGGCAGTTGTATAATTTTTTTTTTTTTTAAATTAAGCATGGAGGTATTACTTTCTCACGGCATGCAAGCTTTTAATTTTGCCAAAGTACGAGTTTGAAAAACTGTGTTTTTCTTAACAGATGGGGGTAATTCTCTTTATTGCGGCTACAATACCGTTACAAGAAATTCGAGATAATTTTCTTTTCCTGTTTCGGTCTAATACGAGTTCGGTTCGCAAAAAAGAAATGGAGTCTGGTTTCGGTATGGGTCCATCTTTAATAAGTTAGTTATTGTAGATGTTGGCGCTGTCTGTACAGTTCTGGCTCCTCGTTTTCAGTCTGAGTTTCTGCAATCGATTTTTAAGGTAAGGTTAGACTCTGCCGTACGGCACCAGACTTTTCGACGAGTTTGACAGAAATTTTGGTGCTTAAATATGCAATTGCAACAAAACCCAACATTATCTGAAATACAATACCTCAGAGGTTCTCAATGTATTCAGTTAGCTTCGAAGGAACCATATTTTTGCACGATGATGTCACTACAAAAAGACAAGTTATTTTTAGATGTTGGTAACACGATGGAAGTGATCCAATGCTGCAGGGCTTGCTGCTTCTTAGACACCGAGTCAAACAGGAGCGGTGCTCGGGGATTATTTAAGTACGGCACATGGGATAACAGACGGCTGCGCTTGCGCACAAAGGGTCAGATACAACTGCATAACAACTCAATATGCCCATACATTTATTATATGATGATAGTACTTGATCGTATAAGAACAATTAGTTTGCATATACGGCATTGTAACCAATTACAAAAAAGGTGTTCAGTTGGAATAATTTGATGCAATTACTATAGTGAAGTAGTCGCACAACGAAACCACACAATTAAGAATCTCTTGAAACGAAGGGGAGATATATGGTAAGAACACTTTACATTAGATCTGTCTCTAGAAATGCTAATATAAGTATTAAAGAATGCACTGAGAATATATTAGATGTTTGTGTTTTTGTAACCGTTAAATTATGTTAATTCGATATTACTACATTTTCTGCAAAAGTGATCTATTATAAAGTTACACACTAAATTATTAATAACTATTATATAGAGTGAACTTGAAGCATTATGAGTGATTAACATTATTGCGCCAAATTGTGTCAGATGTCGTCGGTTTTCCAACATATGCCCACGAAATTCGATTGTATTTTCTTTGCACAATTTTCACACATTTGAGCAACAAGTATTTGAAATCACACTGTCCTGCCAAACATTAAGTGCGGTTAAGACGCGAATTGCTTCAAGTTCACTGCTTGTTACCGCACATTACTGGTATTTTTTTTTTTTTGCTATCCTGAAAAAAATATTGTAAAGTGTAATATCAACTGAAATGTAATGCCCAGTTGAAGACTTCTCAGTTTAAATATAAAACAAAGTCACGTACAGTGGTGGACAGACCAACGAAGTCTCACAGGAGTGTGCGGCCTCAAGCTACACCCTCGCGACATGCTGGCGGCGAGAGGAACAACGCGAGCCGGGCGCCGGCCGGTTTGCCAGATTGGCGGCTATCAACAGCCGCCTATCTGGCCTTGCTATGTTTGATAGGACTTACCTATTACAGCGAAGCTGTATATAACCCTACAGGAATGATTTCTTGAATTTGTTCGTGTCGTCATTGTCACGGGAAAAAAGAACCTTCAGTGATTGAAGCAAACAGTGCATATCACTCATACAACATACAGCACAACATTTATTTAAATAAAGGACAACACAAAATAAGCATTCGAACCAGATAAATGATGATAAGTCGCTGCTGCAGAAGCGAAGCACGTAGCGCTCACCGCATACATTTCCCGGTAAAGATTACTGTTGCGCATGCTGCCACGGCGACGGCAGCTTGCGACGTGAGGAGTGACGTCACTTAGCCTTTCGTATCGTGATACCCTTCTGATCTTTACAAACATGAACTGCCGCTTGCATCCCAAGCGACGTTAGGAGCAAATTCCACATGATACGCTATGCAAAAATTTATTTATTTGTGAATTTTAGTAATATTGTATGTCAGCGACCTGATTTTACTTCATCAATTTTATACTAATATGAATATCTCCGCTTGCTGGCTCCTCTTTAAGCTGTCTTCAAACCTCATGAAATTCACTCGAACATGTGTGCAAAGCTGAATAAGTTTACTTGCTTCTTTTCTTAGTAAGCTAAAATCTCTCGAGTAGGTCAATAAATGTCCTCTATTGAAAGAAGTTATGCGAGAAGTCAGATTGTTCGTCGCATAAAACGAGCGGTCGAAACCCCTAATCGGTGCGACTTCCCCAGTATTTCCGGTGTTTCCTTTCGCTTTATTTAATTTCATGCATATTCCTTTTCTCCTTGTATTAACAAAGCAAAGCCTTTGCAGACGCTCTTCGGTTTTGCAGTTGAAATACTGTACTTGAGAAGACAGATTTTATGTGGTTTCAGAGGTCAGTCAATTCAAAACTAATAAATACGTTACGTGATCTCGTAGAAACAGGACTGTTTTATTATATCGCGTAATTTATTGGGAATGCCAGTAATCAACAAATTCCAAAGCATATGACGAGCGTCTACCAAAAAATGTATCCTGCATTGGTTATGGTGCCGTGTGCTTCAAATGTGATTGATTACCTTATCAGTAACCAAACACGTACATTCTGAGCATAAATGTCGCGAAACATATTTCTGCCTGTTATAAATTTTTTTACCTTGTTCTACTTTTATACGCTACCAATCAATCATTGCCGCATCTAAGTAGCACTTCCATCGAAACCGGAAGAGGTAATTATATTTTGTTACTTGTTATTTTAGTTCACACACGGAACATATTATATAATCGAAGAACCTCTTGAAACACGAATTCTTAATACATTACTAAATAACCGTGCTATTATTTGAATAATTGGACAACTTCTTATTATATGCTCAGAGTTTCCGGTCAGTATTAAGAACTTGTTATGATGTACTTGCTGCAGCAAATCAGCCTTGCTTTGAGAAACAATGACATTGAGCCTGCTCCGGAGAGGAAGATTTGAACATGAACCCGTATTTCCGAAGAAACGTCCGACTTTGTTTCATCTGAAGTACTGAGAAGCGTGGCCGAACTAAAACTTTACTTACAGGTATTACGAGTTCGTCATACCGACAATGTATTCATAAATAAAATATATTTTCTTGAAAGCAAGCGATTTGTTTTCTGTACTTTGTTTTACGTCTGTCACAAGCCATCAACACATGTCATTGTTCATTGGAGAGGTGCAATACGAAAGCATATTTGTTTGTTGTGGTGTGAATGTTGTTTTTTAAGCTCGCTAAAAATGTGCTAGATTGTGTGTTTTTCAATGTATGTGTGTTTTAGGTACCTGAACGTTGTCAGTAGCATTTCATAAGTGCTTTAGTGCGCATGCACATTCACGGTGACGTTCCCTAAGAGGGGCGCAGGGTAACAACCGATAGACAATATTAGGTATTTTTGATTACGCTCCAAATCCCTCTTGAACAAAAATATTTATTTCACAAGCAATAAAAGGGGTTGACATTTGTAGACAAAATGAATGTAATTTCGTTAGCCCAATGAAGTTTATTCCAATTCCTCTTTACATGTCTGAGTCCTTCATAAATATATTAATTATAACCTGTGGGAGAACTAAGTTCCACCTTGATGGTGAAGTAGTGTCTAAAATGTGGGTTCTCATATAACATTAAATAAAGGTCCGTCGATGTTCTGCGCTGTACTAAATGTTCCTTTTTTGCAAGGCCGCATACGTTGTTCAAAAGTGCAAATGGCGGCCAGTGATTTCGGGAAGGACCGATCCAGCGTTGTCAAATTAACTCGAAAGGTCGTGCAAAGATTTAAAACAACGGGTCGTTCTCAACACCAATGCACATTAGGTGACCCTTTCCTCCTGAGCAGCTTGGCGGTACTATTGTCCAGTCACTCCCGCTGTCTTTTTAGTAAACTCCATCTGCTCCGGCGACAATTTTCCAAAACGTAACTTTATGACAATGTCACAAAGTTTTCTCAGAAATTTTCGAAATTGCATCAGTTTAAAATTAAATACATAAATAATCATGGCCAGTTGGGCTAGTGGGTTTCTTGTCGTGGTGTAACACGCCAAAAACGACGGACGACAATAGAGCGAGAACAATCCACTTCTCCGTTCGTTTTCGTCCGTGTTTTGTGACATATTACACCACAGATAATAAATTTTCAAATAGTTCGCCTCTATAAGATCAAAAATAATCATCCTAAATGGTTGTCCGAATAAAACAGTTTAGGTCAAATTGTGTAAGTTAATGTCCCATTTACGTGTAACATTCAAGATAAAAAATATCGAAATTTGAGCCTAAATCAATCTGCGCACAGAAGTTTTACTCCAAAAATATTTTACATGTTTACTTTTCTGGTACTTCTAAAACGTTTATGGAAAAAAAGAAAGCTGTGCTCAGCAAACTGACGCAACGTCTCAAAGCGTAAAAGTTGCTCCTAAAATATTAGACATATATTTGCTATTTTAGCAATCAATCTTCGGAACCCACGTTGCACGAACTTGAACGACCTTTGAGGGCTATCTGAACTGGTCTTGCGACAAAGCCAGGCAGCGTACGCTAAAGGGGCGCTGGGGATGTCGTTATTCACTTAAAATGCGCTGTGGCAATCGATTTTTATTATCTCGACTCAACGGCTAACTTGTCTGTATTTAGCCGAAGTGCCCACTAGGTTTTCGACACCGGGGTGAGGACACAGCGCTAAATGGTGCGGCCCCATAGAGGCACTGGATTGGCAGTAGCTATATTTTTGTTCACACAGAAGAGGAGAAAAGTGGATTTCGCCATACAATAAAAAAATAGACAAAAGCTGTGTGCTCAGAATTTGACCCTAGAATAATAGTAAGGGTGCGGCCCGAACGTAACCGTTTTCTTTCTTTGTAGGGGAAGTTCATTTTGATCTTTTAATTAAATAGCATGATCGCTGGATCAGCTTCACAATCCATTTTCTAGGCGCCTCTTAGCTAGAAGCTACTCAAGCAGAAATTGCTACACGATATAGAGGCCTAACTTCGAATTCCAGCTGTCACAGGCTTTCTGCACTCCGCAACAACAAGTGCATATACTTTCCCTCGAGGAACTTGTCAGAGCGAGCCGCTGCAATCTACGGAGTCATTTGCAATCGTCAGCCACATTATTCGCAATCTGCGAATGATGATTTTGGAATCATGTTTGGAACTAAAAAAATATTCTTCAGAGCCACATTGAGCGTTACGTAAGCACGTGAAACTTCATGCTTAACCTCGACATGCTTTTACTGGGGCCAATCTTGTCTCTCTCTTTTATACAGAAAGGCTAAATTAAAAAGAAAGACAACATAAAACAGCGCCCTCAAGCGGTTATAAGATGGAAAGCACACGCAGGGTGTTTGCATTTAATTTGAACATATTTTTCTAAAAGGAGGTGAAAGTAAGCCGACAACCGCCTTCACCATGTCTTCATCAGGGTTGGCGGACATTATTACATCAGGCAATAATCGTAATGGTAACTTGGCAATTTAAATACAAATTATAGCTAACATCTTATTTATTGGTTTTAGGGGTCATGTTGCGATTGCAATACTGACGAAAATTATTACTGGAGGCCGGACAAATTTAAAGAATGTGCAACAATATCATGCTTTTTTATAAATTTTAATTCACTATTTTCGTGTGTTTTTTTTCTGCCGTATTAAAAATTGCGCGCAGTACTAGCGCCGCAATCCCTGCCCACGATGGCGCTCAGAAGAGTGACATGGTCGTTTTAGTCACGCCATATTTTGTGTCCCCGGCGTATCCACCAAGGACAGGCTGCCCGGAAAGTAACGCCAGGATTGAAACGACTACGTTCACTCTTACAAGCGTAATTGTGGACAAGGCTGGGGGCGCTTTTTTTCAACAAATCTTAAAATCGGGCAAAACAAAACGTGAAAGTTGATCGTATAATGTTTTAAAAGTAATTAGACATGGTGAAAGAATGGCACATTAAAGACGGGACACAAAGCAGACAGAACATAAGACGGGCGCCATAATTGTTCTGCTTTTCTTTGTCCCGTCTTTTATACATTACTTTTTTTACCATGTCTCTAAACAACCAACTAGCCCGTCAATCCACTCTTTCAAAAGCCTTTACCTTGTCGCATTTTGTTTAAAAGGTGTCTGGCGATCAAAAGTAATTACCAGTGCTATTTCAAGTGCAACATGACCCCGAAAATCAATAATTAAAAGATGAGCGAACAATCTTTAATAAATTAGAAAACTTACCTTGACGCTTATTCCCTCATCTAATGCTTGTCGAGCCCGCTGAATGCATGGTGTAGGCGGCACTCTAGGTAGTACGCAAACACCTTTTTTTTTAATTTGTTCAAATTAAAAAGCAAACACCCTGTATAATGTACTCCGCTCTTTAGCTGTCTCCGTTGCTTCGAATTACCTAATAAAAGGGGCGAAAAACTAAATTATATATATATATATATATATATATATATATATATATATATATATATTGCTTTTTGATAGGTTTGATTTTATTCAATGAAACTCTGAGGACTCAAACATGATAAAGACATGTTAGTGGATTATGACTTTTACCTATAGCCCAACTAATTAACGAGTGAAATGCAAGAGGGATCCTGCGATGTTTTTTTTATTTGATGGTGAGTAGAATTAGAATTTAGCACAGTCCAACCCCTAAAAGATTTAGAACTACTGATTTACCACTTTCTGTACATTCTATAGTATCATGGCAGCCTGTTCGATGTTCTGCCCATTTGTTTAGTTGATTAAAGAATAAAAGTGTGAAAATGCCGCTCTTTGAGATGCGAATGTGTCTGCCTTGAGCGGTGGTGCGAACGTCGCATTAAATCTGTGTTTTCGTGTTTTGTTCCTGTAGGTTTTCCGATGATAACAATAAAAATTGACAACTTGGACTTGACGGAAGTAACAGGTATGGAGCACATTTTTGGTCCTATTTGTGACTCTCCCTTTGTCCGACAATAATTATACTAAACTCTTCAGAAAAACAAAAAACAACGTATTGTTTGGAATTCAAATGTTTCGCCGTGTCTTTGCACTTACTTGCTGTCGTGATTATTCAACGTGGTAAGAGAAACACTTTCGGGAAGATAAACAACATGAATTTT
The DNA here is from genome assembly GCA_037355805.1 of Ixodes ricinus. Lineage (NCBI taxonomy): Eukaryota > Metazoa > Arthropoda > Arachnida > Ixodida > Ixodidae > Ixodes > Ixodes ricinus. The sequence continues at coordinate 110,559 of JAZHYW010013140.1, read as the reverse complement.
TGAGAAATATAAATACAGGGATAACTGGAAAGCACATGTATGATACAAATAATTAACTACATTTTTAAATGGTTTCCTGATTCGCATCCGAAATGCATTGACACGTTGTCGAAAACGTATTTTGACATAAAATATGTTACAGTAAATGTAAAAATTTTTTCACGTTTTAAATTTAATTTTTTCATAACCCTAGAGAAATTATGGGTGGAACGCGGCAGTAACGGTAAAGGGTAAAATAATTTAACGAATTCAAAATTTGAATAGTTAAAAAAAGAAACACGCAGTATTTTATAAATTTGTTTTTAATTTTGCCACTATTCGCTGCGATCAAAGCAAGGAAACGAGTGATACATATACCTACGCATATTTAAGATTTGGTGGAACCATATCGGTTTGAATCGATAGTGTTTTCAATCAGTTAAAAAATTCAATTTTGTAAAGTTCAGCTTTTCCCCCTTCTATGTTTTTTGTTTACCATTTTTGTCATCTTTGTTGAACATTCAGTTTTCTGTCAATATTTCGAGGGCTTTAGATCTTAATGAAGAATTTTTTCGCGTAACCAACCAAATATATTTGGCACGCAATATGTTTATAGCCCTTCCGCATCTAAGACTTGTTAAATGTCACTGTTCTTTCTATTTAGTTTTAATACAATTTATTGATACTTTAGATCTGTAGACGTACGAGAATACACCTTGGTGAGGGCATGAATGCTAAGAGTAAAATGAATATTTCAATAAAAAATTCTAAATGTTCACACGCTACAAAAAACTCTAAGATTTCACTAAAAAAAATAAAAAATAGCGCGATCTAGATAGCTATTTTGAATTATACGAAATAGTTTTTAAAAGTACCAAGCCGATACTTACTATCAACTGCTTCAAAAGACGCATTTTCCCCCTAATCTGCAAGGCGTTACCCGACAACGTGCGCGACAGTCCACTGAAGCAACTGCCGCTTCAGGAGCGCGCGTGGCGGCCGCGAGAAAGTGGTCAACGATCCGACTTATTCGGCCTAATTGCGACTCCGACGGCTGGTAAGGGCCGATCGAAGCCATCATCTCCCGAAACGCCCACTCGGTGCCTAATGAATCGCCAGCTCAGGAGGACACGAGCGCTGGAACGCGAAGCCGCCGGCGTGCTTAATTTCGCGCGAGGAACTTGGCACCGCTCCCCTCTCTCCCTTTGTACAATGCCTTCCGCGTCCTGGGTGGGATAAGGGCTGCTAGGCCACTTGCCCGGAATAACCAGGAAGCTCTGACGAGTTCCAAGAGACTGGCAGGGTGGATGTGCCACGGATGGGGCCTCCGGAGGATGGTCCGCTCTGGAATTAATTAGTTCTGCCTCAAACATCTTCGTGCCCAGTTGGTGCTATTTTCACAAATGGAGTCGACGGGGCCCGATTGTGGTCTCTTACCCGAACACTTTTGTTTTTATCCCATCCACGTCATGAACGTTGATGTCGCGTTATCTATCAAAATGAGCTCCGGAAACACTTCATTCGTATTTAGTGGAGAGGTAAACGGGCTTATAGTTTTACTCTACCTCACAGTTTAAGGAGTACAGAGTGCGTTTTATGATATTCATAATTCTCGCTTTTGTGAATCGTTCTTGGGCGTTTTACTTTGCCGCTGTCTTAGACAACGAGGCTACACTGCGATAGTAAGATACTCGCTACTCGCCACGCCCTAATTTTATTAAGCTGTCCGCGATTATGCGGAGAGCAAGTTTGTCTTCTTGCGTATGAGTTGAGGTGACAACAGAACGACGTCAAGTTCTGGTTGGATTATATTGAAGGATAGTGGGTATACCTCAAAGCAAGCTGTCTTGATGTTTAGCCACTATCCTTCAATCAAAGTCAATCAGAGTTTGGCATTCTGACCTCGCCAATACCCCTGCAAAAAACAAACAAAAAAACCCGACGACTTTAGTTTTGTTTGGAAATAATTCTTCGATTATGGTGCGCTGCGGTCCATAGGGCGCTTATTTAGATATCGATTTTCGAAACTAACTGCCATTGCAGAGTTCGCCATAGATAGATGAATCATCATATCGCGGATAAAATTATACTTTGCGAGTTTGCGTACAAGGTGTCCTAAAATATTTAGTGATGATAATGCAACTATTGCAAAAGTGCCAGCAAGCTGGACAAGAATGACGAAACATTTCCTAGAGAAGGGGAACAAGGGGGACAAAGGACAAGCACAAATCTCCAAACACAGCCAGGTGACTGGTGCGCGACCTACAAAAATCCGTCTGGTCCTGTTATCGAAGCTGGGACCTCTCCATTTCCAGTGGAGTGCTCTTTCTAACTGAGCTAACTAAGTTAGACTTCTAACTTATAACTGAGTTAGACATCAGTAGAGCAAAGGAGTTTTATCAGCTGCCACCAGACTTGTACCCTGGTTGCACGGGCGCTCTCAACTGCCATTGAGTCAACGACAGTTGACTCAATCGCGATCGGCCAGAGCTACACGGCGGCGCCAACTGTTATCGAGCCGCTAATGACAGTGGAGTTCAACTGAGCTCTCCGACCTCAGTTCAACTGAACGGACTTTCCCAACGGAGATAAAATGGCGCCTGTTCGCGGGACCGCTGCCGCCGACCATCGGTTGCGAGGCACTTACTGTTTCGGAATGCAGGGGGAGGCGTCTAAGAAGAATCGTAGCGGCAAAATATCCGGGAAGGAATAGGCTTATGCGTCCGAGCTGCCGCTAAAACGATCCCTGCTACCCGGCAAGCAACCAAACAAGCGAAGATGGCGGGGGGACCAGTTGTGTGAATGGACAAATAGTAATGAGTGCACCCATCGTAGCGGGCGGTAGCTTGCTCCACCTAGCCTAAAATATGCGCAACTTAGCCCTGAATCTGCTTTGGTACTCGTGTAAACGCCGCTAAAGAGCAACAAGGTATTGAACATATTGTGCGGTATATTTATAATAAATAAAATGTGAGTGTTCGAGTAAATTACTGCAACAATTAGACTGATCGCGTGGCACAAGAACTAGTTTCGTTTAGCTTCAACTGGGTTCTAGAGGGCCGTGTAGCACCATCTCAGTTCAGTTCAGTTCAATCACAGTTGCGGCCGATAACTGTGGTTGAACTCAACAACAATTCAAAGCGCCCGTGTAACTGGGTATAACACCAACAAGGGCGAACGGCCTGCATTTGAATGTTTTGATGGTAATACAATTAATGCAAAGGTACAAGCGAGCTTGAAAAGAATGACGTAAATAATTTTTGGAGAAGAGGAACAATTAATGCCATAATGCTTTAATTGCATTATCATCATAACCTTAAAAGGCAGGCCGTTCAGCCTTGTTGGTGTTAGACTAGTGGCAGCTGATAAAACCCGTTTGTTCTACTGACGATTAACTCCTGGTTAACTCAGTTTGTAGAGCGCTCCACGGAAAATGGAGATGTTCCTGGTTCGATACTGGAGAAACTATCGGCGTACGAAACAATTTTACTGAAGAAACTATCGGCTTACGGAATTAGAGCTAATGCACTAGAATTAACTCGCAGCTATTTATATTCACGTTCTCAATATACGGTACTTAATAGATTTCAATCTCAACTCGCACCGATAACATATGGCGTTCCGCAAGGTTCCATACTGGGGCCTCTATTATTTCTAATTGATATAAACGATATTGTGAATATACCTGAATCGCTTGATATTATTTTATATGCTGATGATACCAATGTCTTCTTTTCTATACTTCGTCTCACCCTACGATGGACTAAAGGCCAAAGCCACGGGCCGCCTGGTCCAATCACGTTCCACGCTAAACTATGACACGCGTAGCATCGATTAGGTTTGGACGAATAATGCTCCGAATCCAAAAACGCGGCGTCATTTTTATAAATTCGACACTGCAAAGAGCCAGTACGTCGTGGCTTTTTTGCAATGTAAAATTGCCGAGTCCCTCATTGCTCGATCCGAACCATTGTCCGCCCATTCCAATCAGTGATCGATCCGAGACGCGGGCACCAATTCGTGCATCGAAGCGAAATACCACGCAATGGTTAAGTGGCTCGTGATTGGATCTGGCGCTTCGCAGCTTCTGCCTTTAGTCCATCGTAGGGTGAGACGAAGTATAGTGGAAATCTGGATAAGCTCGAGGAATTTGCAAATAGTTGGCTCAGTAAATTATTATTGCGGCTAAAGCGCAACCAGTTTAATCTTAACACTAGTAAAACACTGAGCTATGTATTGTTCAGATAGAAAAAAAAAAACCTATTTCGCGTACATTGAACATCTTTTTTGACGGGAAAAAAATTAAGGCGTTAAATATCACAAGTTTCTTGGTGTGTGGTTCGAAGAAACACCCAGTTCGAGTGTACACATAGAAAAAATGAGGGTTGATATTGCAAGAACAATAGGAATATTAAACAAATTCCGACAATTACTACCAAAAAGGTTGAAACTGCAATTATATTATTCGCTTGTCTACTCACGCTTATAGTACTCTATGTTAGTATGAGGGAACCACTACACAAACCAATAAGAAAAAATATTTATTTTGTAAAAGAAGGCTGTTCGATTTATTGAGAGCCTTAAAAGGTACGAACACACATTCCCAGCATTTCAGAAATATAAAATATTATATATAGATAAAATCCTGCTTCTTAAACTATCTATTTTTATTTTTAATAAAACTAGACAGAACCAATCACCCTTTTTTATACTTTGATCAAACCTCGGCAAATTACAGTCTCAGATGTGCACACTATGCGAAACCTAGGGTTCGAACTAATTACGGTACACAGAACCTTACATATCTCGTACCAGATCTACTAAACACACAACCAAACATAGCAGAAATGGCCCAAGCACACATTTCGTTTTTCCTTAAAAAAAAAAAAAAAGGTTGTAGACTATAGACTAAATCACCCATGATCTGCAGTTAGTAGGAAGTTGACAGTTATGTGTTATTGTGTCTGTTGTAGATTTTAGAATTGCTGTATCTTTGTATATTTATTCTGTTTATGTTCCTGCTTCTCCTCCGAGTGCTGTAAAAAAGAGGCTGGAGCCTCGTCAGAAGACAACTCGTCTTCTTTTGCCCCAGCCCCCTAGATCCTTTTTTGTGTATAAAATAAAAGATACATACATACTAGGACTAGGACGGATTTTTTTTCGGTCCCGTATCAGCCACCTAGCTGTGTTTGGAAATTTGTCCTTTGTCCCCCTTTTTCCACTTCCCTGGTGATTATTTTCGTCAAATATTTACATGTTTCATTTTTTTACAACAAAAATAAACAACGCCTCAGCAAAAATCCCCCCCCCTCCCCCGTCCCCCGAATTGTATCGGTAGCGGTCAAAGCAAGAGGCCAAAGATTGAGAACTAACTGTTACCCCATTCGAAAACTTTACAGTTATTTTCTAACGATTTGAATGGGAAAATAGAATCCTTTTCGCCCGTTTTCGGTAAGTGGTGCTCATTCAGATCCCTGTATTCAAAAATTTTATTGGCCGTCATGTTTTCATTGAAAATAAGAACAATCATTATTTATAACTTTAATGTAATTATGGTTAGCTCTGAAGCTTTGGCAACTGATTCAAACGGCTACTGCTACACATGAGGGAGAATGAGCGTTCGGCAATGCGTAGTTTATTTTAGCATAAAAAAAATGAAAACTTTTTTTAGCTACTTGTACTTGATAAGAACTCTTTTAGGACTATTTAATGGCTTACCAAAGCGAGTTTTTCAGTGACATAGCGCTTGAACTTTAGTGCACTTAATAGCGAGTTTTAGAATAGCGTACCCAAAAGCTTTAAGTACGCAAAAAAGTAGCGTCGTCACCGCTGCGCACACGCCCAGTTCAAATCGTGTTTTGGATTGACTCATGGCGGTGATGCTATTCCTTTGAGTACGCAATGCTTTCTCGCACGTTATTTTAAAAGTTTTAATTGCGAATTCTACTTTTGTATTATTTTCACGTATTGTGCTAAGAATGTACCTTCTCAACGTGAACGTGCAAATATGCCAAGGTGCGGCATTGTTAAAGTAAAAACTTGAACTCGTGGAGGACCCGACCCAGACCGGATGGAGTCTTGATCGAAATTCGGCGTAAAACCAATGTTTTTTCTAAAGCTCAGGTTCGAGCAGAGTTCGACCCAAAACACCCTCGGACCGAATTCTACCAAGCATTCGATCGACTAATCAAATTCACCGCAAGCCAAGCCCGACCCGGATGTCCGGACGCAGCCCACGCTTCCAAGTTTTGTTTTCATTTGGAATTTTCTGGAAGCGCGAAATCCGTTGCCGTTTCTTGCAAACAGAAGGTTTCTTCTTTACTCCATTTTACCTTACTATAGACCGCAGCGGACGCTACGAGCCATCCCAACCGATCCAGCGCTGGGAACATGTCAAGTGACTAAGCGCCTTACGGTTCGCAGCACCTCTCGAAGCTCGAAGGTCACGTGTTACTCAGACGGCTTGGGATTCGTTGCAATGGCTCGTAGCTCCCTCCGCGGTCCATCCTAGAGTGGAAAGGAGCATAGGATGCGACTGGCCAATTCACTTGCCGTCGTCTTTATGGTTAGAGAAATCAAGATTTCGTGCAGTATGTTCAGGTTGACCAGTTTGCGGTGAATCGCTAGGCAATTTTAGCGCTGCCGCGCGTGAGATAATATAAAACAGAAGTAAACTCGTGTATGGTACCCGGTTTATCTGGCGTAACCTCGTAATATTGCGTTTACTACTTTACCGTTTTCAGACACTGTGTTCGGAGGCACTTAGAAATCAATAAATCAAACATGAGTGCCTCGGTTCTCGCCTCCTGTTTCCTTATTTCACATTTAAGGCACTGGCTAACCATACAATGAATTGAAAATCAATTTATTTCTATTCATCTAGACAGTCACTTCTTTTTAGATACAGAGAAAGTGTTAAACGTCTTGTTAGTATCGCACTTGTAAAAAAACGCAGTTTAAAATAAGGGATACACGAACATGCCGGCTCTGCGGGGCAAGCAAATTATGTAAAATGTGTATCACCATTGGTTGCCCCCTCTTTTCTGGAGGTTATATATTTGTATTTCTAGTTTCGTCATTTGTACCTTTCGTACTTTTGCTCCAAATGAAAGAGAGTTCCTGAAACAGAAAAACACAGTTGAAATCTCAGGGTCTTTCCAAGGGGATTTTTCGCGCAAATGCTCATGCCAACGAACCAAAAAAGATCGCTTATACTCACCGCGCCTGCGTGCCTAATAGCAATGCGCACGCTTCGGGAAATTAAACTCAGGTTCACGTCTGCTGCTGAAAAAAAAAAAAAAAAGAGAAGCAATGAGGAGTCGCTTATGTTCCTGACACAGGCGGATATCCACGGGCTTAGCGATGTTGTTCAGGTGGTTTTCAAAAGTGCTCCGCCTTTCAAATTTTAACTCTCATTTCGTCGCCCCGCTCCTGGTTGTGACACGAGATAATTGAGTTTGGAGAACTCGGGCAAAGTGTAGCGTGTGATCGCGTACGAGAACTCACGAATGTGCTGCGTCAGAAAACTTACATTATTGTGACTGTAGTTTGTTTTAATCTCTGGGTTGGAACGCGTGGAACGCGTCTGCAAAAATCAGGGGTATGTTTGATTTTTTGTTCAGTTGCGCCAAGGAATAATTCTTGTTCTTTTGATGGGATGTCTGTATTCTACTTCTTGTCGCCGCGACAGCAAATGTCCCTTACTGACCTAGAACACAAAGTACAAAACGAGGACTATTGTCCGCCTGAGCGAAGAGCATTGCGGTGGGAACAGCGTAAAACGAATAAAGCTATTGTAAGTATTATACCGCGCTACAAAATTAATATATGCTTCCTTTTGTGTTCAACACATTTTACTCGAATTCATCGCATCTACCTTTATAGTCTCTGACACCTTCAAAAACGCAACCCGTTGCTTGATAACTTCACACAACTGGCATAATAAATCGAACTTTTGGCGTTGTTATAAGCTAACGGTGGAATCCCATTGGCTTTGCAAAGAAAATAAGATGATCGGAGCTCGCCACGCCTTGCGTTTTTTCTGAATTTTACTTTAAAGTGTCTGTGACTATAAAAAAAATATAACACCACAGGCAAAGTTTTTTTTTCATCGTACTTAAGGCATGCAAATAAACACAAATATATTAATCGTGATATTACGTCATTTGTAGCGCAACTGTCTTCGCACTCAGCTCTGCCAAAGTTGTCGCAGTGGTTCTATAGTAAATTTCCGGTTGGCATCCCTCGAGTATTCCATGGCGGACCTGAGCGATATAAAGCCGTCTGAACAAAAATAGCCACGGGTCATAAAGAGACAATTTGACACTCATGAGAAACATCGCGTTAATAAATCGGGCATGTGCCTGCAGGTAAAGCGTATTGCAGCAGTCAGTATGTCCAGCGTCGCCACCAACAAAGACGACGGAGCTTATCGCTGGCACGAGCCGGACGGCACGTGGATTAAACCGAACATTTTCACCAAAGCTCGGAGTCGGCCGCACCAGCTCTTCCCTCCTCAACATCGAACGCGATACAAATTGGTGACCCTGACGTGGCGATCGGCTCCGAGCACCTGCCATCCAGGGGAACGTTCTCCGAGGCACGGAACGTGGCAACGTCATGGCATTTCAGATGTTTATGCGGAAGGCACATCTACCACGGCCCCTGCATCCGGAGCCTCCGCCACCGCCTCTGCCCCGTTGCGTCTGCTGCCGGCATCTCTCGGCAACGGGCTGGGGCCACCTCGCTCACCACGCCGGCTTGGCGAGTCTACGTTCGTTGGCATTTCCACCACTGCCGCAGTCCCAGGTGTCGCCCCGGCAGTCTTGCCCATCTGCGTGGTATGGTGCTGGCCTGGCACGGTCGCGTGTTGCCACAACATGTGGGACGTGCCACACCGCGCCACGCTGGGGCATGGCAGTCATGGCGCACCAGATTATTCATAAGGCACGTCACTGACCGACCACGGGCTCTTCATCACTCCTAGGTCAGGCATCTGCCCTCCACTCGGTGCGTCATCTCCGTTAATTACACTGCATCGGTCCCGAAGATGGCCGCCATCTCTCCTGGAGCCCGAGTGGGGATAGAGCCCTCTAAACTTCAGAGCCACAGCACTTCCGGATCGTTGTTGCCGCCGTCTGCTGTCTCCACTTCGCCTGAACCGCACTCTGTCTTCACCGTCCACCGCAATCTGCCGCGTAATTCCGCTCGCAGCACGCCAACGGCAACAGTGCCACTCCTATAAAAGCCTCATTGGCAACTGCTCACAGAATAGCTTCGTCCCCAGCAGCCTGCCGCAGGCCTGCAGGCGACGTCTTTAGGGTGCAGCTATTTGTAGCAGTCAATACGTCCAGCGTCGCCACCAACAAAGACGACGACGCTACCCATTGGCACGATACCGATGGCATGTGGATTAAACAGAACGTTTTCACCTAAGCTCGGAGTCGGACGCGCCACGTTAGTTCCTTTAGACAAAGGTTATCCGTGCACTACCTTGGATTATTCATGTTCTTCGACAAAAATTCATAAAGTACCAGCTAAGCAGCTAAATACATATTATGTCCACATTGTGTTACAGTGGTGCTAATATTTTCTGCGAAAACAACAAGAACCGAAATGCCGTGAAACGTCGCTTGATATGTACATACGTTACGTTCAATATATAGTTTGAATATCATAAGTTGCGACGGATTTCGAACAAGCATTCCCCAAGCACAAGCACTTTAGCGGTGTTGATCCGTCTTCACACCTTTGCTCATACACCTTTCCTCACAGCTCTTTGCAATTCTTACCGACACCAGGAAAGCATGTTTTGCTAAAGGTGCTATCAGGAATGAGGTTATAGTCATGTAGCATTTATGGAGCTGGACGTATACCAGGTTTCTGCTCCTGAATGAATAAGATTTTTCTTATCTTACGTCGTTTCCCGGATTGCTTCCAAGCAAGTCGGCGTAGTGTAGTTGTTACACATTGTGTCATTATAATCATTCGTTTGACACTCCCGAAGTAGATGGTCCACCGACGTAAAATGGTTTTCAACTGCAGCACTATGCAGAAGAGTGTGTAGCACGCGTGTTGATAGTGCAAATCTCTCATTTAGCATCCACCACGTTCTTTTCTGTGCATGACTGTAATGTCCAGTAGCTGAAGTTTACCAAGAGGCAGTCCTGCACACGTTACTAAAAAGTAATCAAATACAGTGACGATTAATAATTATGAAAAAGTATTCAATTTGATTACTTGGTTACCTGGAGATAGAGTAATTAAAGGTTACTTGAAAGAGTAATTCTTACTTTTCCGATTACTTCAGAAGCTGCATGTTGTTATCACTAGCAGCATTGAGAAACTCCATATAGGAATAAAATAAATATAAATAATCGTAGAAGGTATAAATTCTCTACTTGAGGCAATATGTTATATATGACAAAAACGTGCACTATTATAACGACGTTTCTTGATTTTAGCCTGCAAAAGTCACTTTCAATACCCTGTACAACTTTAGAATGAAATAACGCTCGAATACGTTTTTCTTCTTAAAAAAAAAAACGGGCCTTTTACCATTTCTGGAATAGAATCCCCGGGTCACGCACTTCTTGGAGCTTGGACAAAGAACGAGAACCGGTGAAGGTTTAAAAGGGGCGTTGAATATACGTCTTGCGGGGTACGGCTGCCCAGCAAAAAGAACGGTGCGCCACGCGAGTAATGGCTCGTGCTTGGGGTTAGTCGTCTTCTTTTGCGACTGCGCTAACACACTGCTCAACTTCTCAATTTTTGTGCAATGCCTTCCGCTTATCTTGAATGTGACAACAAGCTCACATTTGTTTAGTCCCATTTTAGCTTTGGCAGTATTTAGTTTTAGTTATCTTCCGGGAACCAGAGGTTAGGTACACTATGAGCTGGATTTATAATTTATTAAAAAGAAAAGGGGAATTTTCTACGGTAACTAAAGACACTGACACTACACTAATCATCAAACTTCGCAAAGAAAAAATATTGTAGAAAACTTGGACTGTATAGTTTCCGTTTAAAATTCAACAAACTACTCTGTAAACCGTCTACACAAAGAGCCTGATCTATACAGCTCGATAACAATCGCTTTATTCTTAGCTATTCTCAAGATTTAAAAGCTGAAAAAGTGAATATATCTCAGCATTTCTAGCTCAGATTACGCTGACTATAGTCGGTGACAGGTCAAAGAACGGAGTGGAAGCTCCTCCCACCTCTTTCCACTTTTGTAGAGCGAACGCGGGAGAGGAGCCGACATCCTTTTATCCTTTCGCTCCGCTGAAGTGGAAAGGGGTGGGAGGGAGCTTCCACTTTGTTCTTGACCTGTCACCAACTATAGTTAGCCGTAAACCCGAAAACCAAGAAAGGGGGCGCGGGCCGGAGCGGGGGATCGGCCAAACTAGTTGCGGTTGCTTCGCAAGTAATTTCGTCACTTTTAAAAGTAATCAAATTACCCTTGTCATTACTACCTAATCGAAAGTCGTCGGGTGATTACAATATTCCTCCAAAAATAATCAGTTACAACGAATTTGATTACATGTAATGAGTTCCGTCGCTATTCACGAAGGCTTATTGACGCATGCATTGCTTGCCAATATCCATAGCTGCAAAATAATTTTATTCCAATTGTAAAAACCTCACCAACAATTGATGAAACATTTTCTTATGGGACTGTACTCATTAACTATGAACGACCAAACTCGTTATGCGCCAGTCGGCTTTAGTTTCACGGCCCTTTGACAAGCGGGTGAATGAACTCAAACAACAAGTTTATAAAAGAGGCTGTATAAAAGTTATCCAACTGAGTGATCGATATAAGTGATACTATTCAAATATCAGGGGTTGTTGATACCGTATCGATGAACGGCATCGCTCGGTTGTATGTTTCATCGGCGCGTCCAACTGCAGACAATATTCGCCACTCACTCCCGCACCTCATCAAAATACAAACGTGAAAACTTTAGTGGTAGGAGGAATTCCAAACCACGAGCCCCCTGCATTGTTGTATCGCTTGAGTAGAAATGGCGCATAGGGTTAGCGCCGATTCGTCTTTCTGGGTAGGCGTGTACTATGTTCGGGCACTTGATCGATGACTGTCAGCGGTTCACGTCTTGCGCGCTGCCTCATTTGCGTGGGCCCGATATCGCGGTATCGCTTTCACTGCCTGAGCCAATAGAAGGCGGGACGGGTACTCAAATTCTGGCAGGGTGATATATCACATTCACTGGCAGCTTGGAACTCTCGTTACGAAAAACCGTGTTTGCCCACACCAGGTTTGGGCACCACGCGTGCTCCAGATCCGAGAGAAGGGAAGCGTCGGCGCATGCGCAGTGTGGGGAGCAGCGCCACCGCAATGGCCTGACGTCAGAGTGTCGACCTTTTCTATACGCGTTTTGAGGGTGCGCTGCAGTAACACACGCAGTGAATCCGTTACAACCGGTGAAGTTTTCAGTCACCACTATTTATTTATAATGATTTTTGTCCGATTACATTACTTCTATTCAACGTGTCACTTAAGTCAGAGCGCGCTCAAGTTCAAGAATACCTGCAAGCATAGTCGCACATACTAAGCGCGCAAGATGACAGTGCACTAATTGCTCATGATTGGCTTGGCCAGTGATCAGACACGGACAAAATACTCCAAAAGCCATAACGGGTTGCGCTTCCGTCGATGCTATGCTTAGCCCCCTTGCTTCGTAGCATCGAGAGCACTTTCACCGATGGTCAAGCGGAGTATGAAGGCTCACCATCGCTGGCCTCCCCGTATGACTTCAAGAACCACTCTAAAGTGATTGTGAAGGTCGAAAGCACACGTATTCAATTTGCAACGCCACGCTAGGTTTGAGATACAAAATCGATTTCACGGCAAATGTATTTACGCGTGTATGTATGGAATGGCTTGTGGTAAAATCTGCTCTAAAAATTATAATGCCGCTTTATTCATTCGAAAAGGCTGAAATGAGTTGCGATAGCTGATACCTAACTGAAAGCAGGGCGTGTCCTATTATGATTCTTGCTCTGTAATTCGTTCTTCGGTGTCGTTATCGGATGATGTCTCGATCTTACCGGCATCGGCGCCATAATAAGGTAGTTGGAGCTCGCCACGCCCGGAGCTTCGATGTCTTTCAGTGACAGTAGTGGTATGTAAGATTTGTTGTCTCTTTTTATTTTAGATGACTTTCTAAAGTACACATGTTGCTCAACATCAACGCAATCCTTGTTTAGAATTCCTAATTGTTGGTATCCTGTTCTCCTGCATAACGCGCATTATGCCTCAAAATATTGCGCGTATTTGTATGCATCTTGTCCACGAACGCTGCTATATACTATATCAAAGTTGCGCTACACATTGCAAACAAAGAGCGGTATCGCCTTGTCGTTTGGTCTGCGTTTTTTTAGGTGCACCTGATTGATAGATATCGAAGAAACCCCCGTTGTATAAATATATATATATATATATATATATATATATATATATATATATATCAAATCTTCTTTAGGATGCATTGCTTTTTTTGTTTCTTTATCCTTGACATTACCGCGGGCCGTCGTGAAGAAAACTTCGCGAGGGCCCCACGAGGTTTGATGATTGCTAGTTTCGCAAGGAGCAACATGCATCAATCGAAGGTTTTATGTCGATCCCTCTTTAGGTTTCGTGCATCACATAGGTGTTATGGGACCTGCTATACCCCTGGTATCGTACCGCGGCAGCGGGCTGTAACATTTCCCCCGCATGGTAGTGTATGGTCGTTCTTCAGGCGGACGGTTACATCCCAACATGAGAGGTGATAGATGTCCGCGTCCCCCAGCTTTGGTTTTGACGACCTCACTTAGCGTCCCGGTGCATAAAGCGAGAGTATCCGACGAAGGTGTTTTACGATGAGATGTTACCGTTACCTCAAGAAAACGCTTGAGACGACGGGGCGCGTGCCATAACAAGACAGCAGAGTTACGCATGTTCCAGGGTCGAAAACCAAGTTTGTTATGACCCATAAGACATAACTACATGGAAAGTTTGTGATTACAGCTGTGCAGGTGCATGTGGGGCAAGGCTGCGGCTCGCGCCTTAGTAAGCTGCACAGTGCACGACACCGTTAACGCGAACATGACGTGGTCATTTTTTCAAGATTGTGCTGTATAGTAAAGTGCTACCTACCTTCGCAATATATTGCCCCAAAAAAGGTGGGAGTGGTCGTGGTGAGGTGCCATGAGTGGTGAGGACCCTATACTTTTCGTCTTAAGTAAGGTACTTGTGGCTAGTCATCGAAACACGTTAGAAAACAGCCTTTTAAACAGCCCTCATTTTAAAGGGGATTTGGAAATAAGTAAACAATTATTCTTAGTAACAAAACGTAAATACCATACACAAAACAAAGCGACAATTGTTTATATGTTTGCATAGTGGCTTTTATGGTTCGAGTCGTAGTCCAAGCAGACACCATGCAGTGATCTTATGGGCCCTTCTATTGTAGCTGCGCTCTTGCCTGATCTTGCTTTTGACTGTTCCTGAAAATCTCACCAACTATTAATGAAACAGTGGAATTTTAGGGTCTACCGTTTTTTAAAGTCCTGATTGGCGAGTTGAAGCATACAGTTGTTTCTCGTTTAAATAGCTGAGAAAACTACTACTCTCTGGGTGTTTGTAGAAGGTTGCATTTTCCCAGCTAGCGCTCAACGTCGCTCGTTTTAAACGATGTTGCAAAGCATCTGTTTTAACAGTCCCATTATAAGTGTTTCAAATTCAAGAATGTAAAGTTTGGAAAGAAAATTGACAAGCAAAGTTCTGTTATCACGTTCAACTAAACTCTGATGACTTTTTTATTTCTGTTTTGTTGAATATAGAACACAATTGTTGTACTAACCTTAAACAGCAAGCTGATAACGGGAATCAAGACTCTTAGTCATAGACATCTCAGTGCTTGCGCAGCTTCAGGAATGTTCTAGGAAAAACACGTTTTGTAGACTGTTGCTTTCAGATACTCCTCTTGTCTTTTGATGTGTTTAACCGTCCCACGAAATACTCTGCCAAGTGGCACGAACCTACGACCATGACGGAATAACAAAGTGTAAGCTTCAGTCTGCCGCCACCAAATAGTCATGCAGAATATGATAGAGTGGATGTTTTGCACTGCACATCTGGCGGCACACTGCACACTGCACTCGCACCCTTGTTGTATTCTTTGACTCTCCATGCCCGAGTACCGAGTATTAGGACTTATTTTTCACGAAAAAAACAAGGGAGGTTAGATATAGTTGGTTGCATAATATGCCTGCTCGTCAGCGACGTTCGGCATAGCATGGTTATATCAGCAGTACAAACAGTTTGATAGGGTACAGACTTCTTTCACATATGAGAGTGCAGAGAGTCCTTTATTTCATCTTGTGTGCACGCTGCTCCATGAACACCCATTGGTTCTTCGAATGATCACCTATGTCTTTCATATAGCGCGAATCTCCGAGTAAGCATGTCTGAAGCATAGAAAACAACAAAAACAAACAACATCTGTTTCGGTGTTTGAGATGGCAAACCAATCAGAAAATCAAAAAGAGGCCCATAGCGAAGCCGCATTTTATTCGGAAGTTTGCGGAAGCAATTCAAAACTGTTAACAAAAACCACCACGTCAATGCGCTTGTGTTCAAAGAGCTTTAACTTCTTGTCTTTCGTGATGTTTCCGGTTCCGCATTATTATTTTGATATTTTTACTTCCAAAATTGTTTATCAGTGCTATGACTTATAGCAAGCACACCACGTAACATATCGTGGCAAGCAAAATGTTCTTTATATTTTCGGGCTGTTCCTTGCGTGCATCTGTTAAACTCCGACTCGAAGTACGTAATTATTAGTTTGATTCATGTTGGTTTTATGTCCCTAAATCCACTTGTTCTGAGATTCGCTAGCTTTGGCCTCGGTAGATACAATGCGTCTGCCAAGAACCTTATGCATCCTCACTACCTCTGCAGATAAAGACATCTTCAATCAATCAATCAATCTAGTGTTCACGAAACTACTAATGCAACCCGCCTCAGCGTAAGCGGTATGCTCTACAAAAATATGCGCGAGTGTTTAAAAGTACAGAGTCTTGTTTTTTATGTGCTTACTTTAAGGTGGTGACGCAGATCATGAGCAATTAAACAGGTACTTATGAAGTCCGTTGCTATATGTGGGTGACTTTACTTTTCTCACCTTTTTATATCTGAAATTTTCATTTTATCAACATACGTGAAATTTTGAAGTTTTGCAGTACAGTGGGTTATGAGTTTTACTCGCCATTTACCGGAACAGTATTGTTATACCAATGAATGTTTCAGTAAGAAAAAAAACACGAAATATCTATTGGTGGATTCTTAGGAAATGCGTTAGCATGACCATTGGAAGCGCTACACAGTTCCCTATTCGGGAAACGCTAACGCTGATACCTTCACTTGTTTCTTTTGACTTTCTTTTTTGCTTCCTCTATGTTTTGCTGCCTCTTTTTGGCCTCGTTACGGGGTCACTCTTAGCGTTTCTTAAAGAGAGACGAGTGTGACGTTTCCCAAGGGTCATGCTAACGGATTCCCTTGGAATCCGCCGATGGACCTTTCTGTAATTTGTTTCACCCCTTTCCTGCACTCTGCCTGTCAGAGCACGTCGACGCCCTTGGTTACGGTCATCCCTATCACTCGTGGAAGGAACCGCATCCATATCACTTGTGTAGGAAACGGCATTCATCATTTTAACTACACACACACATCACAGCCCTCGCGACGCTTCTACGGAAACCGAGAGCGAAGAACAACTGGCGACGGCAGTGCGGCAACTGAGCACTCCAGCATTTCACCGCGCCGCGGCGCAGCACATCCTTGATAACGAAGCCGTAGTGCTGAATAAGATGGCGACATGAGAGAAGGCCAACACTGAGCACAGATAGGACACAACAATTGCGTCAACGTTCGAATCAAACCTGACTCGATGCCGAGCGCTGACGCAGCACTCGTTTCCAATCTGTGTCCAGCGCTTGCCTTCTCTCATGTCGTCATCTCATTCAGCACTACGGCTTTGTTAGCAGGAGGTGTTGCGCGACGCCTCACTCCTCTATGGCTTAGAGCCAGGTCTGCGCGTGGCTGACGAAAACGAAAGGGCTCGTTTTGAAGAAAACCCGGCGGTGTCTGTCAGTTTGTCAGCACCGGAGAGAGAGGGAGAGCTTGACGCGTGCTGACGTCAGCGCTTGGAACTAATGGGAACGTCGCACGCGCCACCTTCTTCCCCTTCCTCTCCCTCTTTCCCCGGTGTTGACAAACAAAATACACCGCCGGGTTTTCGTCCCATCTAGCGTTCTAGAGCTTACGCATTAATAAATCACAAGCCTCAGTGGCACGTCGCTTTTTCTAATGTTTGTTTTGCGCAAGTTTTATAAGCCCCAAGAATAAAAAAAACATCTTAAGATAAAGGCTGCGGTCGAATGCTGACACAAACCTATATGACAGCGCAAACTCAACGTAGCACACGATTTGAAAAAAAATAAATAAAGATACTGGGATTTCGCATAGAAGTCCTTAGCGGATCCTGCCTAGTATCCACTTGGAAGATCGATCCTGCTTCCCACTTCTATTCTTTTAATTTGCTCGGGATCGGCGAACACAAACAAGGAGAGACGATGGAAATGTACGTGTCTCATTTGGGATTACTCCAGCTGATGCTGCTGCCACGTGGCACTCAATTCGTATATACGCTCCACCGCGTTTTCGGGGTACAAATCCGGGTTCTGACGAGAGAGGAAGTAGCGTCCGGCAAAAGCAAAAAGTGCTTCTAATTGCTTTGAGCGTTTATGTACAAAGCTACTAATGTCAATGGTTTCAGGGCGTGTCTCATACTTTTGTTTTATTTTTAGGAGTAGACTAAACAGAAAAATGAATGCAAAAAAACCTTAGAAGCATAAAAAAAAACTTCTCTTTGTGGTCTCTACCGTGCAAGGGTTGTAATGTTTACTCGCTAATATAATCTATAGAAGGCAAATGATTATTTTTGTAGACTAGCAGATTAACTATTTTCAATAAAAGAAAACTCAAAGGTCGGTTTTAATAGTGCTTTAATTGTATTATTTTACTTTTCATACACCCTTCGACTTAAATTTTGTGATGCAAGCTTGTTACATCTCAGTCTGGTAGTAATAACTCGGTATCAAATTTGCAAATAAAAGTAGATGGCTTGTGATCCCCATAACCGCGACACCATCTGTTCCGTGTTCTTTCGTGGTATATCTGGCGTAAAATCAACAGCCTGAGTGTAGCAGACTATTCTTTAAAAGGCTGACGCTTCGCGCAAAGAGTTTAGATAAGGAAGGTAGTATACGGATTCACAGACGTAGAATTGCATGCCCGCACTGAGCTTTAGGTCACAACTTAAGCTGCAAAACATTGTAAACGTTATCATTTCGCAGACACGAGCAAGAATGTGTCATTTATGATGAACGCGGGCTAGAATTCATAGACATTGCTGACAACTTGATACTGTTGAGACCGGTTATAACGAAGTCGGTTATAACGAAATGGTGGCTACAGTGAAGCGATCACGGTTTCCCATTCCCTTTGCACTTCGTTATAACCGAAGTCGGTTATAACGAAATAGCGGATATAACGGAGTGATTTCCGATTCCCGTTGACTTCGTTATACCCGGTCTCGACAGTATATCCGGTCATTTTATCCGATAGCGAACCTTAATGTGGCTGAGTATCCTGGCTACAAATGGAATGTGTTCCCGCTATTTCGTTTTCTCGTTATTTTAAGTTCATTGGAAAAGCAAGAGCACGCTTCACCGTTCAATGCGCCACAACTATCCTAAAATATACCGGTCATTGGTCGGCTTTAAAGGCTTCGGCCGTTATGCCACAGCGAATGAAACGTGAGATTTGAACCATTGATGCTCGTACACCATAGATATCTTTACTAGCGTTGAAGCGTAGTTTTAAAGAATTTACTGATGATACGTAGGGGCTTCACGTCAATTC
Organism: Ixodes ricinus; assembly: GCA_037355805.1. Taxonomy (NCBI): domain Eukaryota; kingdom Metazoa; phylum Arthropoda; class Arachnida; order Ixodida; family Ixodidae; genus Ixodes; species Ixodes ricinus. The sequence goes on along the minus strand of JAZHYW010013140.1, from coordinate 91,589 downwards.
TGGAAACATTTTGATGATTATTTACTTTCCTTTTCCTCGCTTTCTCTTCGAAATATAAGGGAATGAACCGAACCATTTAAAAATGGTGCTATGACCGTGCTTGAATATGCTGTCATCGCAGCTTTGTTCATAAAATGCTCCTGCGTGTATTAATTTGTTTTTTCCGGCTGAGGACAATTTTGAGTGTTCGCTTTAGGAAATGACTGCTCTAAAAACTAAATAGAGTTGAACACGGTTGTTATTATAACGTATCAAACGCCATCTTCATTGCAATCATCGGCAAAAATAGGATCACTGATAGTTTCAACGCTCTCATTGGGCCGACCGACGCCTCTTCCTCTGCCTTGATGGAGTTCGATATTCTTCTGCGTTTTTTATTTCTAGATTCGATTCCAGATAGAATATTTTTTTATCATACGCTTCGATACTTGTCTCACACTGTTCGAGAAAAACCAAGGAAGTAACCACAAAAGTGAAGGGCACGCTCAAAGATCGATGCGGCCGACTTACATTGCAGCAATACCATCGTGCTCGATGATACGATGTCATACAATCCGGCGTCTGATCCAAATCAAAGTAGCACGAAACTCTACCACCGTAATTTGTCTGGGTATTGGATGAGCGTGATTGTAAGCGGGTTGCTTCTAGAAACGAGGAAACTTTGCCCAGTAAACCGCTCCAACCGATTCCCCGGTTCCAAAAAATCCCAAAATTGCAGATATGAGCGAACCGGCCCGATGCGGTTTGCGGACGCTCAAACCGTTTGCCGATCGACCAGGTCATCTCAGCCTGGGACCGGTGTAAGCCTATTCCGAGTGTATCGCTCTGACCGTTTTTTTTCTCTTCAATGTAATGTGTTACAATGGAGTAGGATCGGCCTTTTCAGGTGGAGGCTGTGAATATCTAAGAAAGGTTTGTTAAAAAGTTGGAGTGTCTTCTTTGGAAAAATTGCGTTCGTGCCTCGGGGCCAGGATGTCTTCGTTTTATTTTTATTCTTTAGTCTCGCAACTTGGATGATTATGAAGAGGTTTCTTGATAATTACATTGCTACGCACATATCGACTAACGTCATGTTTAGTAATGCTAGTGATATTTATCAGCTCAGGACATTACGTTATGTGACTAACGATGGCTACACTTTTGTTTTAAAAATTTGATTGATAATATGTTTGATCATAAATGCCATAGCTTCTACGGGATAGCACAAAAATAAATACGCCTTGATGTTTTATGAGTAACATATATAACGTAGCTAATTTTTTTGCCCCGACAAAAGGCTTCTGACAGTACTGTCCTTTAATTAATTATAAACTTAAGCGCGAAACACGTGTACGACGAAACCGTCCGATCCGACGTGCGAACTGCCGGAATGACCTTGGGGGCGAGGGTTTTCGTAGCACCGGAGAGCGTTGAAACCCTCACCTCCGACCGTCGAATTGCCTGATCGGCCGTCGGATCGGACGGTTTCGTCGTACATGTGTTTCGCGCTTGACTCCGTGACTGATAGACAAGAGGTGCTCCGTTGAACCGTACCCGAGTTTTACCACACTAACATCTCAAGTCTCTTGAACATGTTAGAATTGTTTCTATGTGGCTCGCAAGGTATGGAAAACATGGACATTTTACACCGAAAATTAACCTGTTTTAAAAAGACCCTTACAATCCCTGTAACGCCGGATTAGAGCGCAGCTTTTGAGGAGGAGAAGAAGGTTCGGAGAGGAGGGTATGCCTCCTCCTCATTCGTACCCTTCCCTTTTCCTCTCCTGCATTTCTCCAATTTAGCGTGAAATCTTCGCTAAATTTCCCATTTTTTCCGCCAAATTTTGTGGGGAAATTTTTCCGCTAAATATAGCAAAGAATTATTTCCGCTGAATGTAGTGAGGAATTTTTTCCGCAAAATTTAGCGGGAAATTGTTTCGCTAAATTTTGAGAGGAATTTTTTCAGCAAAATATAGCGGGGACATTTTTTCGCTAAATTTGGCGGGTAAATTTACCCATAATGCTACGTGCGGTGACGTTACAAGTGACGTCACTCGTGAAGGCCTTCGTCACGTCACACGTGACATCACGTGGGACGTCATTATCGAAAACGTCCCAAAATGCAACGCGCGGTTACGCCGACGCCGCTCAAGCCGCAAATGGGCGCCTAAGAGCTGCGTTCTAAAAGTCGTTTGAGCTAAATGTCGCCAAAATATAAGGTGAAGAACGCAGTAAAATTTTATAATGTGTGTACAGAGAACGTGCACAATCACACCTAGACATAAATTTAAAAAATCGATAAACAAGAAGACGCTTGGCCAACTTGAACTTTACCTCAACATCTATTGAGGTAATATTTCCCGAAAACATGGTACGGTCGGGTTATAGCATCGTGGATAACAGAATGATTCTGATAAAAACAGGGTGCCATGATTGATATATCTTTTAGACACCTAAAGTAGGTATCAGATATTTAGTTTAATTTCACGTGTACTAAAAAAATAACTCAAAAATAAGTTGTTTATGTGCCTTTTTATTACATAGTGTTTGTCAAGGTTACGCATCTTTTTCACATAAGGCATATTTCCCACTCCAAAAAACCATAATTTTCTTCGAAGATTACTTCTAAACTGACCAAAAAAGCGATAATGATGCTAAATTGTAAGTTCAAAGTATCCGTTTATAAAGAGATAAATGTATATTAAAGAGACGTGTTCTCTAAGAGGATCTGCACATAAAGTTTTTTACAACGTTTTGAACGCGCACCACTCTCCAGTCAAAACGACGTGATAGGCTTCCTAAATAAATCATAATTAGATGCCAGACCAAATTAACTCATTTTCACAAATATATTGTTTTTTGACATATTAATCAATCTATTTTTGCGTTTCTTCCCCCGGATATAGAAATGTTGGCCGACAAGGACCTCACCCAAAAAGGGCACGCTGTCGAGACAGTGACGAGATGATCGAAATGCATCTCTTTTCCGAGCGTCATTGTGGGCTGGGCTTGCAACACTTTTTTTTTTTGCGCAATCTTTATATCAGGCGCAAACAAAAGACAACTGATAAATTATAATCCCCCAAATTATTACATTTCCGCAAGTTCTTTGAAGTGGTCTGGCCTCAAATATTACTTGGCGTAAATAGTGTAATTCGGATATGATCCCTGAATTCAATAATTAAAAAATAAATTAACAGATTTTTGTTCATTAGCCAACTATATAAAAATTGCCAACTCATCTAATGTCCGCCGGGACTGATAAATAGATGGTGAAGACGGCACTCGTCTGATTCACACCCTTTTATTATTAATCTGTTCGAATTACAATCAAGTACACTGTATATTTCAGACGAGGTCGTCGACAAATGTTACAACTTGGATTTTTACACTCCCTCCTTCCGGCCTTTTCTGTCGCTAGCGACTCTGTGGCCTCGAATTTTGTGGTCGCCTACAGAGCGGATGGTATTGGCTTTGAATCTCTGGTAGCCAAATTTTTAATGAAACCCAGGAGGATCGGTGATTACCTTAGTATTTTGCGGCGTTGAACCCAGAAACATGTTTAGAGCTTCTTTGACATTGTTTTAGATAGCAACAGTTTTAGCGTTTTTTTTCCTCCCTCAAATTTTCTTGTTATCTACCCCCAAGAAATAAATGCTGTCCAAATAAAATAAAATCTCGCATCTCCATATTCTGTCGATACGAATATTTTGACTCAACACCCATTACAAGCCAATTTATGTAAACAAAAAAAAAACAATGAAAACTTAGAAACTATGTATCTCTGATTGTTTGACTCTTACATGATCGTTTGTATAACCAATCAGTTTTTCAGCTGTTCTCCCATTGGTTAGATTCGATACCGGTAGCGCTTAAATGACATGTGATACGTCTAGACGTAATTACTTTCTCCGAAGGGCACAATGCAGTTGGTGATCCTTGATTTTGTTTCGCTTTCAAATTGAAAAAAAAGTTCAAATTCAAAGCGTAATGTACGTTATATCCTTAGATAATGAACTAACTCTAATAGCAATTGCTAACGCTGCTTGATTCATTGTGATTTGCAAACAAAGGAAGTCCATGTCCTGCTTACTTTCCCTCGTAGGCAAGAGGTCCAGACAACTCAAAATAGACGCCAGTATCCGTCCCTAAAGCGTGAAAGATGCGTGAGCGAAAACCGCTCCGCAACAGGTCAACCAGCGGCGTAACCACAGCAACCGCCGTTGCAGCTATGACTTGGCGGCACGGGTTTCGATATGTCATAGCGTCAGCGGCGGTTGCTATCGTTACTCCGCTCAGCGGTGCTGCGTGACGCAGTTTTTACTTAAATGCGTGCTTCGCGCTTAGCCCTCCACGTGATTGGGCTTCGCTTGAAGGCCAATCTTTGCCGCGATAGACACACTGTATAAGGGATTGGCAGTAACTGCTCGTTGCACCGTGCCCCAAACGAAAATAAAAGCATATCCACCATTCGCAATTCCCACAATTTTCTAGATGGTCAATAGCATCAAAGAACTAAGAGCAAACCTCCCGACTCACACGAGTTTCGTGCATGCAAAGTTTTCGATTAATCTCGTTCCTCCCAGGGCGCTCGGCGTTTTAACGAGGAAATATCTGCTCATTTGGACGGGTTTCTACGCACGACGGAAATGCGGCAGTGAAACTAATTAGATCCCATTGCCCTGGGATCCTGAGCAACACTGCTGCCCGCGCATCCGGCCTGTAGCTTCCGAAGGATTACGTTCCACCGGCGTCAAAGGCGTTGAACCCCCGTTCACCGGAAGACCACATTCGCTTTGAGGCACACGTCGAAGTGCATTCAAAGCATAATTATATGTTTATCTTGAAATATTCAGGCTTGGAGTGCCGCCCAATTCGTTGAAAACAAAGGATATTTTATATATGTTATTTTTTTTTCAGACACCTTCCGTCGACCGTTCATATCAACCTTTATACCTTATTTATCGGTTATTCAAATACGGGTTGACCTTCGTCTTCTTGATGGCAAATGTTCAAGCGTTCGATAATGACTGACCGAGTAAGAAACTAAGAGTGTCGCACACTCGGAGCGTTTTATAATCGCTTCCAAACTAATGAATTTACAAAATTCATTAATATGAACGTTGCATAATACGGCTCGCCCTGCGTTTATTTTATCTAATTTTTTTTTGTAGAAAGGAGAAGTGTTGTGTGTGAGCCCAGAGTCATGCGAGAGGGGGTGAAAAGACGGTTGTGTAATTCAAAATGTCGTTCGGTTGTTGCTTTGTTGGATCTTAAAAGCACGCATAAAAAGCATGGCTTTGTGCAAAATAATTGAGCACATGCTCGATGACTGTCGCAAATACTAAATCCAGAGCGGCAACCATTCGCTTGTGCGCTGCTGTCCGTTAATGTATGGTATATTATGACGGATTTTTTTTAGATCGTCCGGAAGGTTATGGCACTGTTGTTTGTCGTGTAACCCATTCTAATCAAACGCCTCAGCAACTTGTCGTTGTAACATTTACTTATTCTAATGCGCTCTAGCGATACTGCGACTCTAGAAATTGTTTTATGCGTATCTCAAGTAATACATGTAGTTTTTTGGGCCAAAAGTTGTTTTTTCTGTCAATTTTGGATCCCGAGAGTCCCAGATATGTGTATAACCTAATTTTACATTTCTGGGTTAGAGTCTGGCGGTTTTGGCTAAAAACTAGAGTGCAAACAAGTGCTGGGATTAGGCTTTACTGTGGTGTGTTTAGCTGATACGTGAATTTTTTTGGCTTTTGTTTGATATTTATGCAATTGTGAGGCAGACCAGAGAAAAGCCACTGAAAATCCGATGAAAGCTACTTTAGCTCTAACAAGCGCCTCGTGGCAAAACCTTAGTCGGCCCAACTAAGGACCCCTAGATTCTCTGGCTAGGACGAATTTAGCGGTTCTCTGGCGTAATATCTTGGATGCTATGTCAAGAATCATTTTGAAAGTCATGTAATTTATTTCTCATCCACATCGCACGCGCCCAGATATACAACCGAAATTGTTTCACTTGCCATAATTATTGATTTATTTATCGATTATTTTTATATTTATCGATTATCGATATAGCGATTAAAATACCGTTACTATTGATTGTAGCACTCTATTAAGGCTGACTGGACTCGCGTTTCACAATATATTTTTTCTCGCTAGATGTCCGCTTTGAAAATTGGTTGGTTCGATCGGTTGCGGCGCTTCTTACTGCTCATCGCTGCACTGCGGAGAAGCAACAACCACAAATTAGGCGTCTCTGTTCTGTGTATCTTGCTTTCCCACAGCGCAGATTGGAGCTTGAGGGAAAAGCACCCTCTGAAACTGGACTTATCCAACTGCCCGTGAAGGGTAATTATATATCTCTGGGAAAGGAATTTTAACTCTGTCAACATGCAGCAAACGTTTCAGAAAAGAAGGACGGCAGTTGTATAAAAAACACTCTGCTCCTGTGATGTGCTGACAAGTTGCTTGCGCCATTCGTCGTGCTACGTTTTTAAAGTTTGGGATTTAAGGAATTTAACTTGGGTATAACGAGATGAAGTGTAAGTCCGCCCGACTAGGTAAAGCTGAGTGGTAAAGCAGAATTAAATTGTGCTGTCAAATGTGTTATTTTTCTTTTACCTGTATGTAGATTTTCGGCGCGGGCACTGTGTGAAATAAACACTTTATAAGTATTAAATAAACTTTAGCAGTGGAAGCAAAATAAAACAAAGACGGGAATAATTGTTATGGTTTCAAATTCAGTCGAATTTAAGAAGCCCAAACTTAACAAATAACTTTGATAATATTGTTTTTGTTTTTCTTAAGCCTTGTGGCCTTTAAACGTGAACTACTCCTATACTCTCAAAATGTTGTCAATCGGACCATCTGTTCGTCAATTTCACGATAAAGTTAGAGGGAAAACTAAATTAGTGTTTAGGGAACTTGATGTCAACTGATATCACGTAACCTGACGTCACGTGGCCTATCCGTGAATTTCGTTTTCCCCAAACATTTAGCGGAGAAATGGATGCCGCGTTATCTAAACCCCTTTAGTTGCGCAGTTAATTTTTGCGGGTATATTTACGTCTTGTGACCTATGCGCCCACTCTTCCAATAAAGGACCGGGGAAATTGATAAAAATAAAGATTGTTCTTTACATCCCGAAACGACGGTTTAAGGTCTACTAAGTTATTTTCAACGATCGCACAATAAATACTGAATTTCAAGCATTATATAATATTGGATTTAAAGGTCTCTGCTATTTTTTTAACTGCTTTCCTACGAATATTCTTTTTTGTGGGCGCAAAAATTATGCACACTTTTGTTTTTAATTTAATCATCAATAGATGTGCCGTGATGGGAAGTGATGGCGACCCTTTGTTTTTTCGCTCAAAATCCACCAAGTTGCTAATACTTTGGCGGAAAGTCCGTTTAAGACTGAAAACATCTGGGAAGAGTTTACTGGTATGTGAAATATTTGAAACGTTTACGTGATATCGCAGTGTCCATTTGTGGGGAAGCAGCTGGAAGTTGGATCTACCAAGAACCGCAAATCAAGTTCATCACCATTCCGACCTGACCGTATCAATAAAAAAATCACACGTGATATCATCGCTAGTCAATCAGTGACCTGCCCCAAGGGGCCAACACAATGCATATCGATCGGGTTTTGTTGCAGAAGGCAATGCGCCCGCATCCTCCCGTCTACCTCTAAGCTTAGAGTACTTGCCCGCCGGAACAATCAGCCTTCTCCCGCTCGTCACCGGACCCTGCTCTCTGTGCGTGGCTACGGGCGGGAGCATGATGATGTGGCCAAAGAGAGGCGTATGACTGGTCCAACGAGGCTTTAGCTTCCACCGCAGTCTCAGCTTAGGAGTAAAATGAGTATCAAGGATTACTCTCGGTGTTATTCGATGCACAAGCTTCCCAAAAGCGGTAGCATGGTTCCCGGACGTGAGCCATGCGGTTAGAAACAAAGGCAGTGCAGGAGGCGAGAACGTGCGGAGACTCCAGAGTAACGAGCTCGGAGTGGATCGATTAGCGGGTAAATACAAAGATAGCTGCCTTTGTCTCTGCTTACAGATCGAACGCATTCGAACGCGAACGCGGAACGTTAGACGCCAGCGTTCTGCGGTCGAACGCGTTCGAGCAGTGAGTTGAGATAAAGGCCAATAGGTTTTCGGCTATCCACTAATCGTTCCAAATAGAGCTATCCGGTTCGACGTCCCCGTGCACTTTGATCTCTCCCTCTCTCTCAGTCTCGTATACCCGCACACACTTTTTCCAGTGTGAACAAATCCACAACCCAGCTTGAAAGCTCCATCATAGCCTCCTCTGTACTCACAGTGCCTGGCGATTCGACGACTGAGCCATAGAATGCCCGGTCGCAGATATGGAGCGCGAGCATCTGGTAGCTAATAGGGCATCAAGGAGCCATTCTTGGGGAACTTGAACGTCAGCGCACAGCTTTTGCAGCGGCGAGGAGCCGAAACACATTTGTTCCCTCGGGAGAAGTGTGTTTCGGCGTCTCGCCGTCGCGGGGCGCCAATCACGTGGCTCTACTCTCATCCACTGTCTGCCTCTTCACCTTTTCCATTTCGGCGCCGCTTCTCGTGGCGATGTGCTAGGCGTTGTCAGTATATAGAACGCTATGGCTCCACGTCCCAGCACGCTCAAGTTTAGCCTCCAGCGTTCCTTGCATTTCGTTTGGCCGTGCGTGCACGCTCGAGGTTCGCGGGATGTCGGAGCGCTATCGAGGCAGGAAGGTCGCGCTGGAGGCGTTACACCTTAAACTCCTCTCTACCGTACTCCTCGCAGAGCCGTATATGTAGAGTTTGGCCATTCATTGGAAATTATAGGAGACAAATGAGGAGTCGTCATTGGCCGAAAGCCGGCTGGGCGTGTTCCAGGGCGTCTTCACAAATTCGAATATGGCCAACCAGAAGCCGGAAATAATACCCTGGTGGTGGTCGCAAGAAACAAACCTCATAAGTGCATCGGAGTAACTTTTAGTGACTGAAGATATGGTGCACCTGATGTTTCAATCACGGTCATCCAAAGTCGTGGTGAAAGAGTCCGATTAGCGGAACGATCGACATAATCCGTACGCCAAGCGCGGAGGGCCGGCAATCTGCCTTCCGAGGGTCACACTCTGTGCGAGCGAAACAGAGTTGAGCGGCGCATTCGTTTCTTACACCTTTCTGCTAGATCATGATCGAAACATCACGTGCACCCTATTTTCAACCATAAAAGGTTACTACATTTAACTCTTACGCGCTTATTGAAACGACAAAATCTGTTTCTCGCTACCACCACTAGGGGATTCTTTTCGGCTTCTAAGTTGGCCAAGACAGCATGCCAAGCCCACTTTCTGCGTCTGGCGCACGCGCTGGCTCTGCCCGCGCCTCCCATTGACCAAACTCTCTGTATCAATGGCTCTGACTCCTCGTGCCAGTGTCTGTAGTACAGTGTAGTCTGTAGGGTATATTCACTGGACGCCATATTTGAGGGCAATGTTTAGAATGCATGCGCAGCACGAGCTCGCATTAATATACTGCTGAGACCGCCATCTTGATTGTGCCGATTGCACGTTGCAAAAGAACTGTGAAGCTCGCCGTGAGCACGCGCTCAGCAGCCACACACACAGCCGTGGCCGCCAATGAATACTCCCTACAGACGTTTGCAAACATGACATCCCCACGGGTGCCCATGCGTGGAAGCACGTGCAGCATGCGCGTGAACATAGCTTTGGCTGGATTAAAGTTGCACATGCTTGCTCACACAAGCGGGAACATGGCGGCAGCCAGACGCATTTGTGCAATCGTCCATGCGCCTGTTGCACTAGGCCAGAGTGCGCGAGCGCGTTCACAAGACGCGACACTGTAATATTGACTTCAGCGTCTGCAAGCACGCGACCATGAAGGCAGCGTTGTAGCGTTCGATCGTGCGCGAACCACGTCCGAATGCTATACGTCTATTCATGCGCCTAAAAGAAAACAAACAAAAAAAGTTGCCGCGTTTGGTCTATTGCGTTTTATCGAACGCTAAGAAGGTATTCCTTGCAGGTGTTTCCTTGATGTTTTCTTCCGTAGCGCATTTTAACAGCATGAGGGAGCGAAGAAACGCGCAGTCGAAATGCAACCTAGAAATATTCGATTTTGCTCGCTTGGGGCACTGCTCAAAACTTGAGAGCTACAGGGATATAACGCTTCCGCGTTTCCCGAAGACGCACAGTCAAACCTCGGCGGAGGGCGAGAAGCGCGTGCTGGAGGCGGAGTTTTCTCTTGCACAAATGAGTTTGCAACAGAATATGGCTAGGGTCATATGAAGGGTATCTCTGACCAAAACATATCATTCAGGCAGCAATTTTGGTAACCACCGTTCTGTATGCGTAGAAAATGCTGATGTCCATAAAGGTGCCGCCATTTATACCCAGGCTGAACAGAAATGGCTATGTGGTTAATACATTTACGCGTGAAAATGATAGTAGGTAATCGCGCGAAAGGGTTTGAGACTTACTTTCGGATTGTAGCGCTTAAATGCATACAAAATATCGCTGTCACGATGTCGTATCTTTCCGCTCGGATTATTTTGAGCGATAAGACACCGTGAAAATATATAAAGGTTCTGTATTATGTCCTCCGAAGTAAAAACAATTTTTTTTTCACATGATCGAGTTTAGCAGATAAGAAGGCAAGCAGCATGGGGAAATCAAATGATGCAGTCTGCAAACTCCTTAGAGTGATTTATCGTGTTGCTATATTTTCAAACATAAAAAAACGAAAGATTTGGATTACAAGTGCATTGCTCCAGCACGTGCCTGATGCCGTTCGTTTCGTCATCCCGTTAGCTGCTGTGTGTTGCTGCTATTCGTTTCGTCATTCTTAGGGCCCGGGGAATGTCTTTTTGCATTTTTTTTCAAGGCTCAAATCAGAGTACAGTTTTCACGATCATATTTCGAATATTCTGCGCGAATGAGCTTACTAAGACGACTTTATCCCGCATTTACGTGCGACGGATTATACTAAATAATCAAAATATAGGCACCACATTCTTCGATAATCTTCTTTCATCGTTGACTACGAAAGTGAAAAGAAAACAAAAAAGGAATATAGAAATGCCACAAAGATGGAGGTTATGAAATCGAATATTTTTTTTAGCGAGACGAAAGCGTATAATCTGCGTTTCCGTAGGAGTTGGGTGGTCGACAAAAAGACGTCCCTTGCAATTTCAAACATTTCGCGTTGGAATTCGAGGCACTGTATGTGCCGGCAAGTAACACTTTTACGCTTGGGCAACTTGCAGATCCTTAGTTCTTCGCGCGAAAGCGACGGCGAGCGGGGTCTCGCCGGTCGTGCCGCCGTTATTCACAAGTAAAATGCTTCTTTTACCCGGTACTTGGTTTGCGAATAGTCTGTGTTTTCTGCGTGCCTTGTCCAAGCTGTCGCCAACTTTTCAAAGTTTCGCTGAAAAGAAGGAGCGACGGGCTATTTGCATTCTTGCGATGCAACACGCTGCTCCATTTTCTTCGCTATACACAGATTTGTTTTCGCGAAGGGGCTGCGTGTAGAAACAAAAATGCATTGATTTACTGGCGTCGGGTTTTCGAATTTAGGACTGCTCGAACAAGGGCCTTCGTTTATGCGGGAGCTGAAAATTACGCTGCGTTCGCAGCATCGTTTCTTTTACTTCCCTAGTCTGATTTGATATCTTACATTTTAGAAAGAGTAAACGAAATGGGAAAGAGTAATATTTCTGCTCTCGGCTTTTTGATGGCACGCATGTGTTCTGCCATGTATTTCTAAACCAGGAAACAGTCGAGTCGGAACTGCGTAAACGTGTGTCATATACAGAACACTCTGAACAACGCAGTCTACGTTTGAATAAAATATACACACGCGTGCGCTTTTAACGATTTTGTTTCGCAGGGTAAAACTGAAATATGTACACGTCAACCGACGTGCTGAAAGCTCCGAAGAAGCGGCAAATCCCGAGCAATTTATTATGAGGAAAGCAAGTCGTCTGCTTCTTACGCAAGACTGTAGTGACGTCAGAACGACACCAAATTTTGATTGGCTCCCATTGAAAGGATAGTGGATAGACCTCAAACAAAGCTGTCATGTGGTCTATCCACTGTCCTTCAATCAGAACCAATCAGAGCTCAGCGCCGTACTGACGTCAAATTGAATCAAATCAAATCTTTATTTTCCAAGAAACCAGAGGGATCACCAGACAAAAAACTTAAAAAACAGCTTGACTGGGCCTGGAATCCCTTTACACTGGCAGCAGCTTTGACACTCAGAAACACATGTTGTATAAAAATTAAAAGAACAACTGAAAAATTTACAAAAAACAACAACATATAATTTAAGCTCCCACTGCACGAAGATACACGCAGTGCAAGCGGATGTGTTTTTTAATTAACGTGTATATGTTTATGTTGTATGTGATATGCTCGTTTAATAAGCATGGTACATTGTAATATAGTGACTGAAAGGTATAGTTTGTGCGAGATTGAGGAAGCACATATGTCTCTGTACGGGGTGTGTTAACATTACTTTCGTTAATTCTGAGTTGTAGAATAATGCACAAAAAGATCTACAAAGGGCTTAGATGAAAAGCAAATCGCACAAAGTAAACGGTATTCGTACAACAGGAAGTATTTTATATTTTGTAAACAAAGGTTCTGTGTAATCCGTATACGAAACATCCGCAATATAGCGTACTACCTGTTTTGCAGTAGGAATACATTTTCAAGATTTGTTTTCATCGTGGTAGCCCACAAAAGATGACCATAGCTTAATTGGGCAGAAATAGAGCATAGTAAATTTGTAGCTTAATGTTGCGGGATAAAACTCTTCGACAACGAGCTAATACCGACCATTCGAGAAAGTTTAACAATTATATAGGTGACATGAGACTCCCACGCCAAGTGCTCCGAAAACAATACACATAACGTTTTATGTTTAATTAGTAGCTCATTTATTGAAGTGCCAAGTTGGATTGTGTGACTTATTACGATTAGTAAATCGTAAAATCCCGTCACCACAAATACCCTGCAAAAGAAGCAGACGAACTTGCGCTCCGCATTAAACCGCTGTCAATAAAATTTGGGGCATTAGTCGATAAAAACGTCGAAGAACAAGTTACGGTACGTCAAGGGTGTACATAGAGAACCACGCCCCACGTTTCTTAAGTTGTCCGACACTTATAGTCGCTCGAAACATCTGTCTCACAGTTTTAACACAAAAGAAATACAGTAGAACACTTAAGAGTGCTAATTTGTAGGAATGCGAAAACATTCCTACATTCAGCGAGTTCCTAGAAGCAGCGTTCCACGTCTTTTTTTCGCACACTGCGCTCCGGCGTCGCCCCCTCCCGCTGCGCCGCCGGCAGTTCGGCTAGCACCTTAGCAACGATGACGCCGTTGCTATGGAGCCACATGCACCCCGGTGATGACATAACGATCCCCCACTGCGCAGGCGCGGCGAACCCCGCCGGCTGCACGGCTACCGTGACGATGCATTTGCGTTTCTGTGTTTTTCTTTGTGTTTTATTTCTGAGGCACGTCCGCTTTGACCTTGAGTGCCACGCCGATTTCCGTTGCGAAGCATGTGCCTTGCTCTGGTATTGGCCCATGGGAATGGAACTCCCGTGCTCTTGGACAATATGAATTTAACTGCCATTTCCCTGCTAGAGACGGTTACAGGCAACGCAGGGTTCGCTTCATGGGAGAGTTAATGCTTTCGCATGAAAAAGGTTACCGTCTATCGGCCTGCTACACCCGCCTCTCGTACGTCTTATCCGTGCGTCATAAAGTGTGCCCATGCTTTGAGTCGTTGTATAATAAATACCGGTAAAATAAATCGCACCAATTTGTAAGACAGAACGATAGTCCCAAATCTTACTTGGAAAGCCAGCTCGTTCTGTTACTTCATGTTCAGAGTACAGATGGCGCGCAAGATATGGCTCAGTCGTGCACTCGTCGTGCTATCTAGGAGTCGCTAAATCAACCACAATTGTGCGAGCCGTTCCGCGGTGTCCTAAACGTGTTTTGTTTTTGTTTTCTATTTATAAGGAAAGTGGAACTTTCAAACGCACGGGCGACCTTTCCCCCTTTTGCTCTCGCGCGCGTTTACCGTTTTGTGTGGATTTGAACGTGGCGTGGCCTTGGCGCGCCATGGGGGTGAGGGTAAAGATACGTATCATTGTTGTATCTCTTCTCTCCGCTGCGGTATACGTAAAAAAAAAAAAACGCCGCAGCTGCGCATGCTCGCTGCCATCCTTGTCTGTATAGTTCTAGGTCTTGTGGCGAATTACGGAGCGCTATGAGGGTGCTTAGCGGGCTGCGGAAACGGTCTACTAAAACTCCCGATTGTACACCGCGCGTGTCATGCGGGGGCCGAGATCGCGGTCTCTGCGCTGGCCAATGTTTCGGGTGACACTTGTAGCTGCTTGAAGGTAGGGTGCCTGAAAACCTGTCCACGACACTGTGCAGACTTTTTTTTGCAATGAGTGCAATTTATTAGAAAGATAGATCATCGATTTGTAAAATGATGCCAGTTACAAAGAGTCGCGTGTGTATGACGACACAACTCAAAGGGTTTGATGTTTTCCGGCTGATTGTACGCGATCTTTGTGTGGACGGTTGTAAATAATACTGGTCTGGGCATCAAATCAATCAAATTTGGGGGTTTTACGTGCCAAACCAACGGCAGGCATCTGGCACGCCCCAGCGGAGGACTGAGGATTAATTTCGACCACCTGGGGATCTTTTGACGTGCAATTGAAAGCTCGGTTACACGGCGCCTTCTCCGCAATAAGCCTCCGTCAGATTGCGGGCACCTCGGCCGGGATTCGAACCCGCCACATGGGGATCCGTAGGCCGGTGCTCTCCGCCTCGGAGCCACCGAGGCGGCTTCTGGTCTGGGCATAAGCTTTGGAATTGCAGGATAGCTGCCGCATGATTCTACAGAATAGTAATATAAAAAAGGTGCTTTCCTCTCTTACAACGTTGCTTTCTAGCTTCTTTTTTATATTCAGTGACGTACACTATCTGTATTTTCTGAATCACTTTGCCGCGGTCGATTGCGATTCAGTTTGGTATTTAACTTTGGTCACTGAGTAATACATGCTGAATGAAGCCATTTCTTCTCATGCAATTATTTTGCTCCTTGAAGAGTATTGAAAGGGAGGAGGAACAGTCTGTTCGGAAATCGTAAAAGACGCGTAATCGTTGGTTGGACAGATCTGGCGTTCATCTGTTTCACGTTTCAACACAGGACATGGTTGAATCTGAAGGTAACCTTAGGTGGACTGAAGCTACGGGTGTTCAGGACCTTACATGACTTTTCATTAAATGCGCGAACAAATATTTCCTGCCTCTTTCTGTGCTGTGAAAAAATCGCTGCGGTCAAAATATATGTTAGCGTTGTGTGTGTGTGTGGGGGGGGGGGGCGCTTTGCACACTGATTCGTTATTGCACCCT
This sequence comes from Ixodes ricinus, assembly GCA_037355805.1. Lineage (NCBI taxonomy): Eukaryota > Metazoa > Arthropoda > Arachnida > Ixodida > Ixodidae > Ixodes > Ixodes ricinus. Next base: position 76,129 of record JAZHYW010013140.1, on the reverse strand, counting down.
CAGCGTCTTTGTGAGCCTTGACCTTACATCAACCAAATGCGGAAGCAAAAAAGAAAAAATATAGCTTTATTTTTTCGTTCGAAGTTACAGTCGAATTTAGAAATCGCAATGTTTAAACCCTGAGACCGGAAAGGAAAATTAATATATATTAGTATGGACAAAAGAAAGGTAAAACACAGGCGAGTGTCGAGAGATTTCACTGAGAAGGAACTCGCGCTCTCTGCTTTTTGTAAACTTGAATTTTCGCACGCGGCATCCTTAGCTTGTTTATAAGACTACTTTGGACTTTTACTTGATGTGATAACAAAGATTTAAATTGCAACGCCCGTCAACGTGCTGGCTTTTTTTTTAATAGGACAAGAGGCCAAACATATGTCATTCGCGTTCCTCAATTCAATTTGAAAATTATTCAAGCTGAACATGTCTAGAATTATGTCTTTAATCATTGCTTTTCTGACGAGTTTAGACAACATTCTGAGAAAATACTTGTATTTGAATAAAAATATATTTGAAGGTGAAAATCCTGAGCTTTTAGCTTTATCCTATTTTGGATATGCTCCTGATGAGTGAGAGTTTGCACAGCCGACGTGCGTCCTTGAGCAAAGAGCTCGCACTTGCAGCCTATTGGCGACGTGTGCGATCAAAAGTGTCGCGGTGATTGGCCACTGACGATTGGCCAGAGGCTTACAATGACGTCTTGAGTAGGGTAATTTTTGCTCTCATCGACGTAAATAAGAGCCATGTCAGACTCTCACCCCTGACGGTGTTGATTCAGGTGCGTGATTGCTAGGCTTCCTTCGCGCTTTTACGCACCTTTGAACTTGCCGGTCGCTGCTAGCACTTGCGGTCAACTTTCTGTGGCAATCCGAAGAGAGGAGGAAATCGCGTGTACGGTGGTTGGTGCGCCCTTTCCCCTAGCATTGACAGCATTGCCACAGAAAGCTGACCGCGAGTATAATAATCTTGGTCGTGACGTCAGGATAGGAACCGCAAGAGGGCGTCACCGAAACATCTCATCGCCAATAGCTGCGGAATTGTCATACAGGTGATTAACATGACAAAAAGCTGGGACCCAAGAACCAGGACAACGCAAAATGTGAACTAAAAGGGAACAGTATAAAGAATGTGAATACGCTATTAGAGCAGAGCTTTTTTAAGCGGAAAAAAATCGGCGAAATGAGATCATTTTGGGGCTTGCCATTTCAAGCACTCGAGACATGGGAACGGTTGCTCGTAGTCAGTTGCCTGCGGGTCACGTCCCAGTAAATGGCGCGCCGTATATGATCCTCCGGACACGTGATTGAGAAAATAAACCAAGAACAACCAGAAGGCCAAAATATATAAGTATATGTTTTGTCTACACGCCCGGCAAAATTCGAACTGAGCTAACTTTTATTTTATTTTTTTGTCACGTTGTATCTTGAGATAGTTTGATACATTTACGCGCCTACTCTATTCATACGTATACCTAATTCTCCAGGGCTAGTTATATCTTATAACTAGGGTGTGTATTTCCCTCTGTATAATTATGAGAAAAATCAGCGGAATTTTTCGTATGCCTGTTGTTGAAGAGCAGCAAACAACAAACAACACGCGCGTCGTTCGGGCTACTGAGGTCCCGCTCCTTTTCGAGAAGAGCTCCGTGGGCCTTGTCGTTGGGGCGCAGCGCGGTCAATCCCCCATCCGATTTTTGACTTTTGAGAATCCGCCACATTGAGCAAAAGTATTCTAGTTTTTGATTGGTCTTCTCCCGTAGGGTCGGTTTTTGGTTGGCACCGGAGATTCGGAACATTGTCCTCCGGCTCCGGCGGCGGGATTTCTGGCCTAAACAGGCCCGAAAACCTTACCTCCCGACGGGAATGCCATTCCGGGGAGTGGGAGGTACGTTCCGGGGAAGCGAAACAACGCTCTCACGCATCATGCGCGCAGACTAAAACGGCGCATGCGCGCGCAGGAACACCGAGAACAACGTCGAACTTCCAAACCACATTACAATATTGTCAAGGACAGCGAGCGCCCTACTCGGGGTCACAGAAACATAAAAAAAAGCAAAGAGGCACCAATTTCTTAGTCATTTTAATTCGCTGTGGTTATGAAAAGAATCGACTTTATCAATAATTTTTCTAGCATTCGCTTCCGCATTAAATTGTGCAAAGGACTGATTCAGTGCATTTGTTTTACTTAATTAAGTTGACTTTGTAAATTGTATTCAAACGCAAATCCGCCGAATTAAGTAATTTCGGCCGAATCTATTATTTGTTCCGATATATATATATATATATATATATATATATATATATATATATATATATATATAAATTCGACAGTTATTTTAACTGCCGAATTACATGAAATGACACCTTCATCCGTTATGTTCCAGTGTCGTACAAATATTATAGCCATGGATAAAGAAAATCAAGTCCCTTGGACTCGTTAAAAAAATAGAAACCAATTTAAGAAAGTCCATCTCGATTAATTATAAAATTAAAAGCGCTAACAGAGAGAAGGACAAAAAGGATGGCGAACAGGACGAGCGCTCGTCCTGTTCGCTTTCCCTTTTGTCCTTGTTTCTGTTAGCGCTTGTAATTTTAAAAGTCTTGAACCAACTCGCCCGCTTCGCCACTTTAGTTCGATTAATTACTCGAGACAGGGACGAAAACTTTAAAACATCAATCGTGAAATTAAAAAATCAATAAATAAAGAAGGATTCATTGGTGGATCCTTAGAGAATGCTTTAGCATGACCCTTCGGAAACACCACACACGTTCCCCTTTGGAAACTGCTAACGCTGACCCCTTCAATTTTCTGTTTTGGCTTCCTCATTTGCTTCCTCTAGCTCGCTACCTTGCTTTGGCTTCGTTACGGTGTCTGTGTTAGCGTTTCCCAAAGAAGGACGTGTGTGGTGTTTCCCAAGGTTCATGCTAACGCATTCCTTAAATCCACCAATGAATCTTCTTTTCATATCTGTAGCACAGACCAAGGCATACGCGCTGCGCACACCTGCAACTTCAAACTCGCCCCTGCATCCGCGCGCGCATTGGCTTCCGCCCCGTGACGTCACCTCCCTCGAGCCCCTTTCCTCTCACTTCTCTCCTCCTCTCTACGCGGTGCGCTTCCCTTTCCGTGGTATTGTCCTCAAACGGGCGCAGTCAGCTTTTCCCTGTCATGTGGGTACTATTGCTAAAGCACTAAAAGTGACAGAAAAGAAAGTCTTAAACTCAGTTAAAAATGTATTCAAGTACATTTCTCTTATATGCATCAGACACAGAAGTTCATTCCATTCTAACCCTGCTGTGAAGCCAGACAACTTCGGCCCTACCTCGTGCACCTCCTATTCTAAACGAACATAGTTTGCGCACGTCTCACGTGCACCTTCTATATCTGATATATACAAAGACAACTGGGACGCCCCCTCCGCGAGACTTCTGCGTCCCTTGACCTTCCTATTTACACTGCATTACACTTCATCCTCCCCCCCCCCTCCCCAGGTTTTGGAAGCGTTATTGAGATGCAAAGAGGCGGCTTATACTACTGACTATGGTCTTTATTCTAACTGGTTCTCTCACCACTCTCTTTTATGTTCCTGCATTTTTTTGTGCACGACGTTTGTTTCTGCCCACTGAATTGTACAATTACTGCAATCCTGGGGATGCTTCGCTACTTCCGAGTTGGGAGCTTTGATTTTTGACGTTCCGCCTATGCTTGGTTAATCGGTCATTTCAACGTCTGAAAACTTTGGCCCACGCATTCGAACCCACACTCCAAAGAACTCTCATCTCATACACTACCCCACTCTTACAAGGGACCGACTTCTCTTTATGAGCTTTTTGGTACCCCTTCCTCCTCGCGAATAAAAGGGAGTGAGGTTCCTCGAGTCAAGGACAAAAACTCGACAGTCAAGAGCTCACCGGACAGAAGCTCGCGGTACAAAAACTCACCGGACGAAAGCTCACCCATTTTTTTACAGGCCAGGACAAACGCTCACCAGAAGAAAATTTCATGTTGGCCTTAACACGAGCGCGGACAAGTCAAGTACACGCGTGCCACACTGAAGTGCAACGTGAAATTAGTTCTGACAGGCAACTGGTTTTTTGACTGAAATGGAAACACGTTTATCTATCGATTGGTTAGAAACCAATGCAGTTCCCTACCGCCTCACGCAGTGTTGGTACTATCGGTGACCTGGTACACCTCGCACATTTTTTTGGACGGTACTGCAGGAACAAAGTGGTTTTTCGCACCCGTTACAATGGGGGCTCAACTTTCCGGGCTTGTGTCAATGCCATGGCAACGGGCGCCTGATCTTGTTGTAGGCATTCAATCAGACTCCAGGCGCTTGGATACGCGTAGACGACAACCTTAACGAAACCGTTATTCATCCTTCGCAGGCTTGGTTCGTACGGTCTTCATCTTGTAGTGTGGCGTCGAACATATTCCACCGTTCCGGGGAAAATTCCGGTCTTCGTCGGCGCACAGTCACGCAAAGCAGAGAATTCCCTCCGGGTGCCGCATCAGAAGGAGCAGCAGTAACACGGAAGGGGCCATTGACATACGTGCTATGAGAATAGTCCAGCAGGTCGCCGATGATACCGATAGACTCTTCCCTGGCGCAGGTTAGTCCTTTGGGCACAAGATGTGGTGGAAGGAACGGCAGCCCATCGGACATCCCGCAGAGCTTTCTTAAATAGTCGTCAGCTTGTACTTGTTCAAAAGGCACAAATCTCGTATCTGAAAAATATTTCTAAAACAGTTACAACTAAATGGGTTGTATAATACAGTCTTGCTCCAGTTTCTACTTAAAATCACCTTGAGATAATGCTTGATTTTAGATACATTTACGACGCATAATGACGTAAACAATTTCATTTTCTCAGCCATTAACTTAATATATTAATCTGAACCTAAAAAATACCATGCATAAGTAATCAAGAAACATTGTGACTATGACCTTTAGGCGCTCGTTTAGCTATTTTCTTAGCAAATTTTTCCCAGAGGACCAACATGATTCCAAACAGCTAAAGTGACAAGACGAACCGTCACTGCAATATAAATGTAGGAAAAGTGTTGGCGCTAAATGTTTCTTACTAACACCTTCCATTTGACAATGGTTGAATGGTTTCTTTTGGCTTACCTTTTCTTCTGGGCGTGCTCTGGCAGAGGTGAATGATGCAGCTTCTTAAAAATGCTGCAATGTCCATCGCGTCTGCACTTTAGCCCAGCCCGTGTAGCCAAAGAAAAACAAGAAGCGAGATTTTTTTTTTGGTTTGTAAAAAAACTGGTGACCTTTTGTCGGATGAGATTTCGTCCGGTTACCAGGTTCTCCAACTTGAAGTCCTTCCTAAACACAACGTCCACACCAAACTTCTTCGCACATGCCCTCGCATTTCGCGTCCACTCCACCACCACGAATGGTGGTAAACTGGAATGGCCGCCCTAGAGACATGGTGAAACATGAGGCTCTAGACAAGTTTATTGCGGGTCTTGTCTAAGCTTTTGGATTTTCCCCGAATTTTGTTCAAAGCGTTCTTCTATCTGGTATCGTTCTTCGTAAATTGATACTATATTTGATGTTGTATACAGACCTTCTACAATTTTCTTGTGAGATTAGCAGTATTGCTAATAAATAAATAAATAAATATGGTATAACCGCGTACCGTTCCTTAGGTCTCTCCTCACCTATTTCTGTTCTTTTCATTCATCTGGGCCATTTGCCGACCGATGAAGCCTTCCTTGTATCCCTTGGCACATACACCCAGACGGTGATCTAACCCGCGACCAAATGATTATTAGCCGGATATTATGGCAACTAAGATAAGCGACGCCTTTTTTTTTATTGACAGAGATAAGCTACGCAGGTGTTTGGAGAGCAATTCCGGAAGGAGGAGTTACATGCATAGCAGGTGCGATCCGAAGTGTGTAGTTTGCGCTCAACTCATTTTGTACTTCCCGGTTTTAGCATCATGATCAAGCTTGCGGAATTTTTTTTTCGAACTTTTTTGCTTGCGCATGCGAATGTTTTGTTTTCTGTCACCCAGCAAAATAGGTAAAGATTATTTGACAGCGACAAGCGCAACGTTTTCGCCAGAGGAGTTTTTGCTTTTTCTTTGGTTTTATCATGTTTAATACATATTTTTGGTATATCCTGTCATCTTGCCTGTTCGGCTAACACTGTTGCCATTATAGCCCTTCCAGCCGATCTCATGGTTCGGTAGAATGTTTGCAATTAATTTCGCCTCTGCTCCTTTATTTCTCGATAGAGGCCGCATAAATCAGCTGCAGCGCCGGGTATGCCGCCGCGTGTATAGCCGCAGAGTACGGGTCTTCTATCATTAAAGCGAGCGTAGTTTCCTTTTTTTATTGTCTTCTCTAACGATCATCTTCTATTTTAAAGGAGATTAATTTTCTTTAGTTGTTTGTACAAGCACCGTTTTTATTCCGTCGAGTTCAACCAGAGTGTGCCCTAGGCTTAAACTATAAACGTATACATAATATTTATGAGCATATAAAATATAAAATAAGGGAGCTGTGAGTAGGTTTTTGCGCCTGAGCTTGTCTTTGAGCGTGATTTGTTTTTAATTGATGCATTGTTTTGGTAAAAAAGGAGGGAAGAGGAAAGTAGCCAAAAAGTTACAAAAATGAATAAATCTTGCGGTTAAAATATAATTTGTAGACCGGGGAATACTTTGTTTCGGTAACTTTTTAAGAAAATGCGAAGGTAAATGTAAGATACTTACAGTGGACTTCAGTAATTGCGTACACCGTTACATTTAATATTTAATCTGTGCTGCCCACTTATTTTTGTTTTTGTTTTCTTTTACTTGACAGTAGCACGTCTCACGACGCTTATGCCACTGTAAGGACAGGTACGAGCGCTTCACGTAAGGGAGCGAAGATTTGGACACTTCTTAGCAAATGTTTGACTCGAGCTTGTTTCACACCCCCATAAACATTTGCGTTTGTGTTTTTCTGTAATATTACAGTCCAAAACGTTAAAACTTTGGAACACATCATTAGTCAAGTTAATTGATTATGCGAAGCTCGCCAATAATGCAGCAACCAAAAAACGTTTCCAATAAATTCCAGGTTTTGTTTTGCATATTACTAATAGGATTTGGTGCATGAGGTAATAAATGGTGTATTCTTGAAATTAATGGCGAATTCCACTTATCGTTTTGGAGCGTACCGGGATCGACATTTCTAAAGCGTGCCTGTTTCATAACAGGAGCTTGTTTTTCTCGTCGTTTGGAATCAGCTCCCACTCCACATCCTAATCCGGATCCGAAAAGGTAGCTCCGCGGATTTCGGCGGAATTCGACCGGAAGCAAGCGTTGTCAGCCTTCGTCGCGCACACGTGACTTCCTTTCTGCGAAGGGCATTTGCCTTCGGAAGAATTCTTAATGGCCGCTCAGGAAGTGCCGCATGAATTCTACTACCTTTTCTCATCTCCGCAAAATAGGCTAAAAATCAAGACTTACTTGGACACCGTTCACGAGTATATCGATGAAGGGGCATGTAGACTACGCTGATGCACATCGGTCATCGACACGTATCTTTCACATCATGATTAACTTCGCTCGTGCTTTGAACACGTGCTGTTAGCGCCGCGATTGCGAAAACATGTTCTTCGAACAGTGTTGCCAAATGGGAACCCCCATTTTATTCTAATTCTATTCTGGGGAATTTGAGTTTCCGACAATTTCATTCCTTCCAATTTGATCGGAAGGGAGACACTGGGCCCATTCCTACTCCTGGAATGGCTGAACTCCACCTTTCCATTTCTCTAATTTCTGTAAGTGAAAAATGACCGTTAACAGCCACCTTGTGGTACTGAGAAAAGCAGCAGAAAGCTGCTAACGTTATCAAACGCGAAGACGACTGCAAAAGTATGCAGAAGCATCCTCAAAACACTCAATCTTCCAAACCGAAGGGTGGTCGCACAAAGCGCTTCGCGACAGCCTCTTGTCACTGCAGACATCGATCGCGTTATCAATCTTAAAAGGATTGCGAATCCCAACAAATGACAAAAATAAGAACCATTCATTTTCTTCGGGAACGGACTGTGGATACCCCCCACAGATGCATGGTTAGCGTGTTGTTTGTTTGATGAGGCGTTAAAGGGGTACTCCGGCGATATTTTGAGCTACCACCCCTAACTATATTTTCTGACTCCCCGGGCTTTACCCTTTCCGGTATGCTGTTTAGTATCGCAAAATTCGGAATAGTTATTTTGAAATAGGCAAATCAAAATGATGCGAAAACCAACATTAAAATACACCCGCACCATTCAGTGCCGCAACGTAAGTGTCACGCCAACTTGCCAGTTGAGAAAGCATTTGAATAAAATGGACTTTGCCGAGCATTTGTTCTGTGCTGCCGCGCGTGTACTGGAGCGAGCTTCCGGAGCAGTCGTTTGACACCATGAAACTGCATGGAATTAGGTTCAAAGAGTGAATCCCTGTATCTCACCGGCGTCACTTTGTTGTTGTTCCTTGTAGAAACTTTTAGTTTGAAAAACACGGTGAGAACAAAAACTGTAAATCCAATACCTTCGCGAAAAACAATGTTTTGGCGCTAATTTTTAGGATACTTCCTCAGCGATGTTTGTTGGTGTGTTTACCAAATTTTAAGCAAGTCGGGGACCATGAAGAAACTGCCGGAGTATCGCATTTCAGATGGCCAGTTCGTGCGTGGCGCAAGAAGAAGCTATCTTGCTCTCTGCTTCGAACACTTCGCAACAGCACTGCTAGTGCGCTGTTAGAAGCGACGCCGCGTATGCTAGCCCAAATCTCCACGCGACTGCGGAAAGAACAGGCCACTGACAGAGCGCACTTGGTACACGTAAATTCCCTTCTTACTTTGTTTACAAGTAACGACAACCAATACAAATGACAAAGCACATTCTGCTGGAACAAAAGGGCGGCATTCAGTTCAAACCTCTGCTGTGCGTCGTCATTCGCTTCCTACAACCTGCACCGTCACGCACTCGGGGCTAGAGTGCCTTCATACACACGCGCGCTTTTGCTTGAGTGGTTACATCTCAGCCATTTTCCCGCCCAATCGTTTTTTATGCATTTTGAAGCGCGCGCATTCTGGCGTCACTCAGCTCGAGCGCGTAGCTTCGGCTAATGCATAGACGCCATTTTAACGCCCAGGTGCGCACGAGAGCGCACTCGTGATGCGTGACGCGCTGGCACGTTCAGGGCAACAATGGATGTCTTCACCCTCAGACAGACAGACATGTAGGCACCCTAGTCGGGGTTTGAAAGAATGTCGCTACTTGTAGGAAGCTCTTATCTAGAGACTTTAAGGTATACGGCGCCAGCGCAAGGGACTGTACCACTATATTATGGTACCTGCCTTAAACTTAAACTTTTACGTTTGCTGTACATTCAATTCAATCCAATTGTTTATACGTGTTCCATGCAAACACTAGGACATCATCTGGGTTAAAAGCAGGGAGTAGAATCAGTCATTTTTCCCGTTCGGTTCAGGTTCGGGTTTTGCATTTTGTTCCGGTTCCACCAAGCGCCAACCAGTGCAAAGCGGTTTTTAAAAAAAAAGAAAAAAAGTTCACAGCTTCCTGTCGTTAAGAAGAAAAGGTGAGTTTAACACGGCGTCATATTTATTGATATAAATTTGGTCATCAGAAGCCGTCCAGCGAAAACGAGGGGAGCCAAACAAATATATGACGAAATTCTTATTGTGATCTTGAATTTTTAATGCAAACACTGTTCTATGGAAATTACGTGGTTATACAGGCGCTTGAAAACAGTACCAAACTACAGCACGTACAGTGACACCGTGATGGTAGCATGCACCTTAATCGAAACCTACCCTTAAAACCAGATTAGTCAGTTGCTTAAAACGAGTTCAGTCTTCCAGAGTATGGCGACGTTGTACCCACTCTAGGTCCTCATCCAGAGCTCATCCAGATTGAAACGGCCAACTCTACCCACACTGCACGCCCGAACGGCTTGCTCGAAAGATTGAGTTGAAGAGGAGAAAGACAACGAAGCCCGGTCAAAAGACAATAAAAAAAAAATACATAAAGAAAGATATCAGGCAACTTGCTGTTTCTTAAAACCATACACACAATTGTTTTTAAAGCAGTTTTGGTCTAGGGCGGTTGGCGTTTCGGCGACCGATGCCGCAGTGTCGCGCTCGTCGCGGCTTAGCCTCTTGGTGCATTGAAATATTGCTACCGCGGAACAAACGCGCTGACAGCTGTCAACTTTTTTATTTTTACTTTAATGTTTACGTGCGCTTTCTTCTTCCTTAAGGAATATTGCTTAGCAGCAAGAAAAGAAAAGAAACACACACACAAAAATAATATAGCTTTTCAGCCTCACGCTATCAGCCGTGTTTACATGAACGCGACTTAGCGTATCGACTCCAATCTTCCCTCCAATGAAGCCGTCGCGGCAACGGTTACATAAATGCGCACCAAACTCCGAGCCCTACGCGAAGGGGCGCCACGCCATGTCGAAGCTCGAAGTTACAGCCACAGTTTCGTCAACTGCCGCACCACGTGACCATGCTGTCTAGAAGTTTTTTGCGCGACACAAGGGACAATCACAAGCGAGTAGACAAGGACAATGTTTTCCGGTGCATCGCACGTGAAGGCCTCTTGACGCTTTCGGCGAGCGTCATGGTCGTGCCCGCTTCCTTCGGTGCTGTGCGAGAAGTTACGAGACTGAAGAAACATCAAAACCCGAGAGGTTCGCGCTCCGGGCCGGGTCGCCTGGCCACTGTGGACCAGAGGCGACGTGTGTGCGCACGCCTTGGCGAGCGAGATTGTTTCCAAACGCTTTAAGGAACTCCACCGCGCTTCGCCTCACCAAACCTCGCCGGCCGTGACGGGACCAACCCGACCCCGAGGCCGAAAGGCTCAGGCTTCAGCCAGGAACGCACCTAGATAGGAGCTTCTCGTTCTGCGCTACTATGCAGTGCTTGGATCTCTTGGCTTCGTTCGCGCTTGCACCGAAGCCTTTTGGGACTCCCTCGGACGCGCAAGTCGTACTTCGCGAGGCTTGGACGGGGGCCGCCCTCACCGGACAGCTCAACTATGTTCCGCTCACTTATGATGGCAATAAAAGTTTGCGTTTCCTGTCGGGAGAAAACTGCGGGCGACCATACGGGAGCGCTCTCCGTGCTGCCGACGATGTTGGCCGCCGCCATGTTCTTAGCTTCTTAGCTGGTCACTCGCTCCCGCAGCGAGCGCGTTCCCATAATCCTTCCCGTTACAAAATGTGTTGCGATCTCCGTTTACATGGGCTGAATGAGTGCGCATTAGCCGTCTCGATCCACCTCTGGCTAGCAACTTCAATGCGATGCGTTTTTTTAGTGCATTATGCCATTTACATGACCGCATCGAGTACGACAACTGGATTTGTTGCGACTACGTCGCATTCATCTAAACGCGGCTATAGTCAGATATACTCTATTTCACCTTACGATGTACCTCGTCGGACGGTTCTAGCAACACGAGTCAATTCGTAGCTCGCAGCTTGTCTCGTGACTTCGCGGTCTCCGTGTCCCTCCCGCCCAGCCGGAGGACACGTGACGGCATCCGAGCTATGAATTAGCTCCAGTGGCTCGTAGTGTCCTTTGCGGTCAATCGTAAGCTAAAACAAAGTATAGAATCGTACGCCTCCACGCCGACGCCAATTCGTGCTTCACAGAAAAGTGAAGAAATATACTTATTTGTTTCATTATTACTGAGCTGTCTCCATGTCGTCGCTGCCCTTTGTTTAGTCAAATCTGAGCAGCTCACGCCACCATCGCGAATATTTAATTCGCTCCGCCACCCGAAAGAAGGTGCGGCTCACATTGCATTACGACAAACTGTTTCCAATAAACTGGTAATCACCATATGATATTACGGTTGTGTTTCGTTTCGGGTTCAATGTCGAATGATTGATTTCGGTTATTGTTTTGTTCCGGTTCGATTAAAAATAACGGTTTTGCTCCGGTGTTCATTTTGGGTTACGTTCAATACCCTGGTTAAAAGCTGCATTCTAACCGCGCATGATTACAACAGCCGCTTTGTCATGTATTGCGGCGCCAGGAAAGACACCTTTTTGTCCGTCTACCATTTGGTTGTTTCACGTAGGGCGCGCTATTTTTAACCTTGAAGGAGCATGACAAAAATATACAATGAATCCGTTACTTACCTCTAGTGCAATGCTGCTGTTTCAACGGCCACTTACCACGTTCTAGCGAATTTCGCCATCAGCCCGTATAGGCTCTGTAGGAAAATCGACACAGCTCGCATAAGAACCGAGCTCATTCCATTACCATTCCATTCTTGGCAAAAGACATGTAATTTCATTCCCATTTCATTCCCCGCAGCGCTGCCGCAATTCCATTCCCGTTCTATTCCGGGATTGCAAAGTGCGGAATGGTTCAGGAACCATTTCAAATTCGGAGTGGCAACTCCACAACACTGGCTTCGAGATCCTGGACTGCGGGAAGATGATTTCTGGGAAGGGGAATGACGGGAAGAAATCCACTGATCCTGAAGGATTTGTCATGTTCCACTGGGGATCTGGAGGCGGAGCAACACCATTCTGATCGCGTGCTCCATCTTGGATCTGGTCTATTAATCCCGGCTCGCTCGAAAACGACCAGTGGAATTTACCAGAAGTTTTTAGTTGTTAAAATGAAATGCTGTAGAAAGTTCTGTTCCACTTAACGTGTGAAATGTTTCTTTTTTGTTTTTCAATTTTTAATGGCGTAAACTGTTTTATCTGCTTCCATTCTGGCAACGTTGTTGTACACAGTGTGCTATGTCCCCCATCTGGTAACAATACCGACAGGAAGTTTTCAGCGGGTAGATAAACAAATGAAAACGTATTTCTAATATAACTTACTTTCTTGGCTAGTAAAACATACCGTTGAATATGAAGCAAGCTTAATTCCTAGCATTCATATATCGTTATAACCTTTCAGGGGACACCATCAAATACTCAGTCGCTTCACCCAGTCTGCGTGGAAACTTGAGCTGCCGGACCAATGACAGTTCGCGGAAATATATCGATGGACAGAAAAGAAAGAGAACCATTATGGAATTAATTTTAGATATAAGACAGATAACAACAATCATGCAGCTAGCAATGTCTTGAAGTTGCTTTGTGCGTCGCATCGCTTTATTTATTCCCAAATGTCAATCCGAGTGAGGAGATGTTGTGTGGTGAAAAGTTTAGCTAAAAAGAAAGGGTTTAAAAACACTTGTGAGCACCGCAAATCCATCAACAATGTGCGTAAGGGCATTCGTGAAGCCTATCCTAGCTCGGCAGCTCCGCCTAGGACAATTTTCGATAGAAGAAATAGATACAATTATAAACAATTGAGGGTTCTACTGGAGCGTGCGCGATTCTTTTCACTTCAATCCCGCATTAACCGCGTGGGTACAGACGTTCCTTTTCCCTGTGAATTTTATCTGCTGCTGTACTATAGTGTGTACGCACACTCGGAAAAGGTGCGTGAGTTTACTTTCTTGCAGGACACGGACATAGCCAATCATAGCAAACAATACAAAGATCCCATCGAATGACAAAACTTAAAATACGGCTAGACATATAAAAGTGCCGATGCCCAATGAGAATGAACATAAGGTTTCACTGGCTCATTGCCACAAGCGCAAATCGCAATTATAGATCTAATTGTATGCTGGGCTTTGTCATTTACGGAGATCCTGCTATCGTTCGCAGTCATTGGCTGTCTCCGTTTTCTGTGGGAAGGAGGACTCACAAAACGTTTTTCTTAGAGTGAACACTGTTATAAATAAGACCGTTTAACTACGGGACATATCCCTGCTAACTTTGTCGCCACAAGTTATATATCGCTGAATAACAAAGCGTGTACCATCAGTCCTTAGTACGGTCCATGTTGAGACAAGGTTAGCATGCATGTGACCCGTACACCATTATGATAGTACAAGCGCTGTATGATGCTAGCTGAGGGAAGTGTGCTATCATATTCCAAAACAACACGTGTTCTGTTGGAAATGATGTCAGCGCATGTTCCATTTTTTGCATCTTACTGCACACTCATCATTTTGTAGAAGGTGTCCGCCCGTAATATGTTGTGCCTTTATTACTCCAAAAATAAACTGTGCATTGTCGAACGCTCAGTTTGCACTTAAATTTAGCGCAACCAGTCTGAACACATTAATTACAAATTTCATAGCTTGTCTTTTTTCACTCAAAGCACTTATAAGTGATTTATTTTTAAATTTGTATGTAGGAAAATGGCTGCCCTCAAATAAATGGCACGAGCTCACAAGAACGGGCCTTACTTTCTGGCTGAAATATTCCGAAAAATCACTTTAACTTTCCCAGATGGCAGGTTCTAAAGCATTCGCACCTGCTTCGAACTGCTACCGCTACATTTGAGCCTAGACTGAGCGTTTGGTAATTCATAGTTTATTTTTGCAGTGAAAAAGCACCGCGAATGTTTTTAGGAAAACGGTGTATCATTGGATAGTTCTTGTAAAGTCCAGTTCTGCAACATGTATCCTGTCTTAAAAGCATTTTTGTATACCGTGTTGTTTCAGATATACATGCACATATATAGCTGGGGGAGCCAACATTTCTTATGATGTGTATGCGGCATCCTTCCTGCAAAAAAAAAAGTAAGGTGGTTGCCTGGAATATGGACATGTACCAAAGATAATATATGATTATTAATTCACAAAGATACGAAGAAAAGTGAAATACACATTCTTGTGGCCTGATAATATTGAACGATGCCCTACTCCCACTGGACCGACAAACAGAAACAACCAACACCGACAAGCCTCAAACAAGTGCGGCATGCACGCGGTTATAACGTTTGCAGGCTTTCAGCCTCTCGGTGCTCGTAATGTAAACACGAGTGATTGCACGCTGGCGAAAGATACCCTCATGTGCATGATATGCTCGTGTTTGAGGCTTGTCGGTGTGTATTGTTTTTGTTTGTGGCTATTGTGTGATTCCTGCATTAGAGTGAACATAGTGTGAACGAAAACCAAGTGTTTATAACCTCAACATTTTTAAGATTTATTTGCAAAATGAATTGTATACCAACTTACTAGAGAGAATAACTGGTTATCAACTTACAACATACCCTGGAAAATAAATTGTGAAAAATTTGTCATAATAAATTAACAAACAAGGTCTCTTGACTCAGTCACTAAAATATTCAGAGGAGGATTAGCAGTGTTAAATAAAAAAATGTGCGAAGAAACGAAAGCGATAGCTATAGCACGGTCGCACAATGCGAGTGGTATGGTGCCGTCAAGTACCTGAGGACGGAGGTACGACGTGGATAATTATCATAGCCGTTGTGGTTGGCGTCGTGGATGCCACTGGCGACAGCCACCAGATATCCCTCAAGTAAGTGGGTAGACGCGGTAGAAGTTTCTAAAGCTATCCAACATTGCGCGTAGCTTCTAGATGCTGACAAAGTGGGTTTTCGCATAACGCGAGTGATGTTTTGAAAACAAGTCTGTTAAGCAGACGACACGACGATTCTCGCTTTGTCGTGCAATCCTTGCCGGGACGCTTAGGGCTACCCTCTTCGCTATCTTCGTGCGGCACGGCTGCTGGAAAGTATAAAGTCTCGACTTCCCTCTTCCCGCAATAAAAATGGAGAGAAGATTGTTTTTTCAATTTTTTTGCGCACGCGGCAATGACAAAGTACAAGGACGAAATCTCTGCAAAGTGTCATCCATGCGGCTATCGCTTTAAAATTGAACAAATAAATATATACAAATCTAACCTATTGCCTGCACTCAGTTTAAAAAACGAGGCACTAAGCGCTAGCGAAAAGCTATATGGTCGCCATGATTAGTGGTAACCTCCTTTCCACTTGCCCCTTTCTAGCGTTTGCCCTGCTAAGAAGGAAAGAGTGGTGGGATCTGGAAGAGAACCTGCTCCGCGTTTGTTATGTTGCCACAAACAAGAGCGTTAAACTCTCCTGCCAATGCTTCTCGAACTTCGAAAGCGCCTGAAGGCTCTAGATCTTGGGTTCACCAGAACCACCTTCCATAAAGATCGCCGGGATTCCTCCTCCGGGTTCTTGCCCACGAGTCATCTGCAAGACATTGTTTGTTAAAATGTGAGATGGGTTTGGTTACAGGGAAATTTATATCCTTTTTTTTAACATAGGCATACTTCATTGGTGCTCCTACGTGTAGGAAATGAAAAGCTTTTTTATTTATTTACCTTTTTATTTGTTTGTATATTTATTTATTTATTTATTTATTTATTTATTTATTTATTTATTTATTCAAGTGTTACAAATATATTCATCTGGTTTAGTCTTTTACATCCTCTGCGAATCTAGCTACAGTGAATCCCCCGATGTCAACAATCACCCTAGCTAGTTCGGACATCTTTTGAAGTAGGAAAGACTCACTTAAAACCGACATAGAATATGCCCTTTGACAAACATACCTCAGCACTTAAGCACCGCTCTAAGTTAAACAGTTCAGATGCACATCATACGTTGTACTACTTCGAGCTTTAACAGACGTTATGTTCTTTAGTGGACGCTATAATTATGCTTACAAATGTGCCGCATCTTGTTTTACATATAAATTTCTGCATAAAGTCTTCCAATTCTTGGTTGATTTTATTAATATCTTAATGAGAATGTTTTCAGTGATGTAAATGAATTGAATCGTTTTGAAGCATTCTGTAAGCAAATAAAAGTTCCTTTTAAGCAGTAAAAAAACCATTAATGGCACAAGCTTATGCTTTATTCTAATTAATTGCACTGCATATATTAGGATATGATTAGCTATTCTCCTATTGAATTAAACGACAGTGCCATTTTCGCTTCTCCACTCCTCTGAATCTGTCTCAACAATGACTGCTCCTCATCTGTCCGAACTGTTTCAGAGTTCTCAGGTGCTTTCATGTCATGAATAAATTTTTTATGTATATGCCGGTTTTATGATTGGTTTCTTATATTCGAAAAAAACATGCCTTCGCAATATGCGTACCGCGTGCCGCGGTTTTATCAACGGGCGATAACTGCTCCTTTTATCATCTGCAAACACTTGGCAGTATGCTTGCCTTGAATCTTCCGATGAAACGTGGTAATCAGCTCGTCATTCGACGAGCTGATTACCACCGGAGTTGTCGTGCCTTTGGGCCATGCGAAGAGAAGGGTCAATACATCCGGTGCGTGCAGTGAGCCGTGGTAGATAGTAAAGTGGATTTGGGGTGGGTAGTCACCGGGTTGTCACTTGGGTTGGAGCCTCTTGATAGGCTGAAGGGGGTGCGGGCGTCTCCCAAGTGACCGAAAATCATGCCGAGCCCTCCTAGGGAACGCGTAGTCAGAGGAAAGTATTGTCGGGGCTTCAGCCCCCCCCCCCCCGCCCCCTTCAAATTCCAAACGACCCTAATGTACATGTATCTCGACCCCCTCCCCCCCCCTCTCGCCCACCCACCTTGTACCTCAAGTTCAAGACGCCCAAACCACATCAACCCCCCACCTCCCCGGCCTTCCCTCCAGGGAAACATTTCCTGGCAACGCCATTGTCTCCAGGTAGCTTCACCTTGCATTTCTAATCCTGCAGCGTTATTGCTGACATTAGGCTTGCTCACGCCGCTGTTCGCCGAGCCTGCTAGGCTTAGCTTGGCGTCCGGCATGGCTGGAAGTCAATGCCCCAATGAGATAAAAAAATTGTTGTGAAGTCTCCGCAAAACGCACTGGGGTAACCTGTTAAATTCATGTATCGGGCGGTATCCAAGATGCTGGTGTTAGTTGTCATAAAAAAGAAAATATGGCAAACTGCTAAGCAATTGTGTTGCATACGCGATAGCGATACTTTGAGTTTTCAGACGCCAGACGCCTACGTTCAAGGCCCTCTTCACCAGATAGTTTAACGCTAACCATGCCTACACTTGATTATTCCTAGGATGAAGCTATATACAACCGCTAATCGGGCTGATAAGCCTGGCAATCTTCCAGATCCTTCCAGACTCGCGAACTCCTCTCTCTCTCAGTGCGCACAGGTGGCCGATCTCCTCCTCGCCTACCCCTCTGGTGACTTGACCTCCTAGTTAACCAATCAGCTTTGAGGACCTCACTCCTTCTCTCCCATATGCAAGTAATCAGTGTGAAGCCTAGCGGTCACGCTTTTATCCAGGCTTCACGAAATGCCAAACTCCTAGCCAAAGAACGTTTCACGTTAAAAGGGTCATTTTTCGAAGCCCAGTGACAGCTGTTGTCCTGCAGAGCGAGCGCGCGAGCGCTCACGCTGCAGAGGAGATGTGCACATGCAGAAGACGTGCACATGCAGAGGACGTGCACATGGAGAAGACGTGCACATGCAGAAGACGTACACATGCACAGTGCAGTTTCATAAAAATGGTAAATTGAATGTATGCGTATGTTGGAAAACAGCGGTGTAAGACTTGAAGCCGTATCTCGATGCGTTTTCCAACGGGCGAAAGGAACTGGTTCGTTTCGCTTTTGTGGCGCAATGTTGGGGATGTCGTTCTCTGTGCACTGCACGCGGCGTTTTCCGGTTCGCCTAGTGATGGGCTCGCGCAAAGCGATAAAATTTGATATAAAAAAAAAAACTTTTAGTGTTTATTTGTAAAAGTACATAACGGTTCTTCTATAGGGTTATATTTAGTCATGGGGTTAAATTGGCACTTATTACCGAAATAGCTCAATTGCGTTTCTATGTTGCAGTCCTGGCTTGGGAGAGAAACAATTGTACATTGAATATAATGCCGAAAGGCAGGGCATGCTCTCTTCGACTTTTCTCCGTTGAATGATGACACCGTTCGTGTTTGTGAAAATAGTTTTTTTTTTCTTTTTAACGTTGTAGCACCGTAAAGTTTCCGTCTGGAAAGGAAATCGGTCTGAAGCATGTTGTGGCTATGATGACAGCATTGCCGATGGCAATGCCGTTGCGACTAAAGTTCCCAGTCACGGAAGAATAACACGTAAAAATCCCACATGGTAAGAGTTTTGTTTTTCTTTTTTCCACTACAAGGAAACGTTCAGGCACGGTACTATACGTGTTGTAAGTACCTCTGCATTATTGCAGTAGTTGCGCAGGGAGCTATAAAATGTTTGAGCCAGAGAAATTTTCACGACGATCAAACTGCAACAGTAGATCGAAATATTATACATCTTTAGATCGTACAGAAAATTGTCAAAAATATTTTCTAGTTTCAAAATCAGTGTAGGAAAAGTCGTAAATTATTTCGGAACGTAAACAGCGTGGGAGAGGTTACGCTCTCAAATATTTCATGAGGTAGAACAATCTACATTCAGTACAAAACGTTCGATTTGCGGGCGTTAGTTTTGTTTTTATAATTAAATGTTACTATAATAAGAACAGCCGAATAATGGTCAATGCGCCTCAGTGCATTCAACATTGCGCTGGGTGTAATTTTTTAGAGCGGAACCTCTTATGAATTTTTTGTGACGGAACGTATTTTATTTATTAAATTTATTTGTATTTGTTCCTATAGATTCACAAAAGAAGTTTCAAATTTTGTACGCCACTTACTTCAAATGGCTTGGTCGTCCGTAGACTACTTTTTTTTTAACTGAGCGCACTGTATTATTGTATGGATTCCGTGTTTTTTGTACATACGAATAATCACGGAAATTAACCCCCAATTTACTTTTATAAAATAAAAAAAGAATGATCAAATAACCTCTAACTGGGGCTGTTTTTTAAAGGCAAAACACGCGATTTTCACGATGGAAAGAACATTTAAATACAGTTTCATTTTGTGTTTAGCTGAAACAAATCTCGGTTTGAACTTTCCACGAGGCTCTACTTCTTCGGAAACCATACCCCTTGTTTCGTTTCCTTTCTTATCGGCACTCTGACGTTTTTTATGCACTTGGGTCACGCAATTTTTCCCTGGTGGATGGAAAATCTTAGGGTTCTGTTTTTTTTTTTTTTTTTTAACATGAGTCTCGATAGTGACCTGTGCTTTCGTCCGACAGCCAATATTGGCACCGAAACACACCGATTCTCGGAAAAATAAAAAGAAACCACAAAAAAATAAACTTGATTTCAACAAAATAAATTCCGAAATACAAAAAAAACCCTAATCATTCACTATCTAAAATTCCCATATAACATATATACTACAGCACGCAAACTAACGCTCCAACCTACTTTAGACGAACCAAAAAATCGGTTTCTCAACGTGTCACGCTGCAATTTACTACAGTGGTGCCGCTAAGTGGTCACAGCATGGAGCGAAAATATCAACGAATGACCCTATTTTTTCAAAAAAGAACATAAAGAAACTTTTTTCGATATATCTGCCGTGGCATTCGCAGATGATGTCATGACCGGGCTCGCGCATTTGTATGTGCCACATTAGATCCCTCTTTTTCTTATTAAGTTCATTCTTATAGTAAGTAAGTTATCGCACAATTATAATTTAACATTAGAGAGACGTGCGACGGCATAGAAAAAAGTTTCATAAGATCGTCTGCTAAGCTCGGCACCGGCGCTAGGTGACGGGCTTGGCGCTTGCGACAACGGTCGGCAGCAGGTTTAACCAGGCGAGCCCGGTCATGACTCGTGACATCGTCTACGAATGTCGCGGCAGGTAGCCTGAAACAGGTTTTTATTATTTTATTACATTGTTTAACAACGTAAGTTCATCCGTTCACATTTTCACCTCATCCTTCCACCACCTGGATGTACGCCTGCAGTAAATCGCAGGGCGGCACGGTGAGAAACCGATATTTTCGGGCCGTCTCAAAAGTGCCTTGGAAGCGTTAGTCTATACGCTGTATATGGGTGAGAAATGAAAGAGAGGAGGAGACGAGAACACGCTCAGGGGGCGTCACAGCGCCCAGCTCTGTTTGCAATGATGGGGGGTCGACGTAAAGCTAGCTGCCTTTTTCTCTACTCGAGGTCCGAGCGTGTTTGAACGCGGACACCGGATGCCGGCGCTTGACGTTAGAATGCATATGAACCGTGGCTAGAAACAAAGGCAGCGATAGCTTTGTGCTTATGGCCACCAATCATTCCAAATAGAGCTGGGCGCTCTGAAGCACCCCGAGAGGCTCTCATATCCTCCTCTCAACCAGTTTCTGCCCGCATAGTTTCTGACAGCTGAAGAAACGCAGGGCGTGACGAGTCCCGAATATTTCATTCTCTCTTCACAGCCAATGAGATTGTGGCATTGGCCTACAAGAACCCCAAAGACCCAGTCACGAAGCGAGGAGCCTGAACATAATAAAGCCACGCCCTGCGTTTCTTATGTTGTCAGTGTGACTATAAGCCTCCCTTCCACCGTTCGGTTTGTGCGCGCCTATTGTGCCGCGGGACGACGGCCAATCACACTGACAAAGCAAATAGTGGCGGAGTTGGTGGAGCTCGTTAATGCGCTTTGAATGCGAGAGCGGTGCGTGCGTAACCGCCAGAGATAGCGATCGGCCATTACGCTAATAGCGAACGCTGGCCCCTGGCTCTTTTCCAAACGCAGCAATAAAGAAGGCCGCGTTTAGAAATCGCCGGCCAGTCTGGCGTGTCCCGCGTCCTTTCCGGGCACGCCGAGGGCCCGGGCGAATAAAGGACGCACAGATGACCGGACTTGTGGCCATTGCCTCCGCTGCATACCAGAGCGAGTTCGTTTCTCTAACGCATGCTGCCACAATATTGCTTTCGCACACACGTCCGAGTGGAAGTTGCGTGCTTGCTGGACCAACAAACGTCGTCTGCTTTTAGCCAGGTGGCTTCGTATTTTTCCTCTGCGTGCGAGTGGGCGAGAACAATCACGGGACGCACACAGATTCGCTGATGTGAAAACAACGTCTGCAAAAAAAAATAAAAAAGAAAGTGCTCGCGTGAAATGTTTGCATTGGCGCTAAAGGGAGCAGTGCGCAGCTGTAGCTCAACTAGTATGCATGCAAATGCGGGGAAAACGTGCGATATAAATAATTATCGAAATTTCTCGAATCACGAAGTTTAAGACTATTTCTCAAAATAGAGGTATTCCTCGAAGGTTGATCGAAGAACGAATATTTAGAAGGGCTAGCTAAACTAAATGCAAACACAAGTAAAAATTTGTATCCACGAGTTTTAAATCCAAACACAAGTTAAAGATTTGTATCCACGATTTGGGCAACATTTAATCACTCATATTGATTCACATAGTGCCCCATCTGATCAAGCAAATAGAAGGACATTGATGGGGCTCTTTTATGCAGTCTTATTGTGCAAAAATTTATGCTTGCCTCTACAAGAACGTACATGAAAGCACCAATATTTTGTATATAATTTTGTAGCGAATTTTTTTAGATCAGTTTGAAAGCTTAGAAGAACAGGAACGAACATTTATTCCCAGGAACCTAAATGCCAGAGCGCAACATTTAGTCCCAGGGGTTTAAATATAAGTGCCGAACGTTTAGTCCCAGTGGCCCAAATGCAAAGGTGCAAAGGTTAGTCCTGGGGTTCACCTTCAAAGGACTAACGAGAGGGGCGCAAGAGTTTCTCGCCTCCCCGTTAGTCCCCCAGGGGACTAATGTGGTGGCAGAGTGTTTTGTCTCCAGAGGGACTAAATACCACTCCCCTTTTCTTTTGTTTTTAGTTTTCGAGTTGCTTCCTCGCTTCAAGACCGGTGAATTGTCGATCGACGAACAACTTCTTTCAGGGCGACCCTCAACCTCCTCAGCTGATAAAATACCGAGAAAATGCGGGCATTGTTCACTCCGAGTTTGTTAGCCCCGGGTGAAACTGTTAATCAGGTTTTTACCTGGGTGTTTTGTGACGCTTGCTCAACTCAGTAAGGCAGGAACACCCCTGATTTGTGGGAAAGGGAGAAGTTGGGGTTCCAATCACAACAATGTCCCGGCACATACTGCCCTGTCAATGCAAGAATTTTTGAACAAAAATGGCATGACACCGTTTCTCCACCCCCTATTTACCGGACCTCGAAACGTGTGACGTTTTCATTTTCACCCGTATGAGAAAAGTAGCAAAAAAAAAAAAAAACGTTTTGTAGATGTGGGAGGTTCCTCAAATCAGATATTGCAAAAAACGAAAAAAATATTCTGAAGTGCTTGGGGAAACAAAATTACAACATTCCGGTAGAACTTTAGCAGACGACGTCGGTCGGCAAACGTACTTGGAAGAGGTGCCGCTAAGCGCTGCTGGAGGAGGAAGCTGCTAAGTACTATCGATGTCCCGCCCTCCAGAAATTAATTCCGGTTACTTTTGAGTCCCCCTCGTATTTATTGATAAATCAGTCCGGTCACTGAAAACAATACGGCAGTGGTTCTAAAATGGGGTTCCGCGGACCCTTTGGGGTCTGCGAAGGCATTCTAGGGGTCCGCGAAGCCCCACCTCATCAGTCAAGCCCGGCAATAAAAGTTGTCTTTTTTCAGGTTGAGGAGAAATGTTTCAGTTTTAGGGCGAGTTTTCTCTTGTGTATGGAAATAAGAGAGGTCTACTTTACAATAGCCCTTAGTTATATCCATTTATTGAATCATTAATAAATTTAACTAATACCTTTCCTCTCCTCTCACCACTAACGGGGTCCTTCATCATTTCCACCAATCCACGAGGGGTCCGCGAAACATCGCTGGTTGAGAACCACTGCAATACGAAATAGAAAATTACTATAAACTTGAACGTTTAAATTACATTTTAAATAACTAATTTTTACTAATGTAAACCCTGCCCTACTTGGACAAATGCTGTTTTATTTGTGTAGTTACTGAAAAAGCGTTAGTTTATTTTTTGTTGTTGTTCCAGTTCTGAATTGCTTGCAACAGGACTCGCGTAAGTAACGAACGAAGTCGAAGTTATATCGAAAGCTCAATGCTTTCGATTTAATCAGAATAGCACCGCTTTTTGTTTGTATTGAGCCTGCTATATATCCTTCTTGCTTAATGCATAACGAAAGGTTTGATATAAATCATCATATTAAAGCCTGTGTGGTTCAAATTACAATTTAAATCCTGACTTAAATCACAATTTAAGTAACCTAGAATTTTTATTTTCTTTCTGCTCACCAGTGACGAAACAAAAACTCGAGAGCTACACTCCTATGTAGTACTCACCGAACGCCGCCTGGTCTTATTTCCCTTAGTCCTGGTCACAGGAAAACCGTTCGCGGAACAAATATGTTTGCGAAATATTGCCTGCTGCTCGCTCCCGGGGGAATAGCAAGCAATGAAATTGGCACAGGCTTTTGATTTTGGGGTCTCGAGACAGCTGCAAAACTTTCAGGCCCTCTTTCAGCGACAGGACGATGCACAACGATGCCCGTGTTTTCGAGGCGAGGGATATCCGGCAGTGCCGTGAGGAAAGTATTTATTGTATGGCTGTGAGAGAAATTCCTTCTGAGGCCTCAAGTGCACACGCGTGTTTTTTTACCGACGCACATAGCAACTACGCAGGAGGTCTGAGAATCGGAAACATGTCACGGGTGATTCATATTTATATCGGCGAGAACTAGGGAAGGAAGGATGGGGCGAATTCTTTTGTGTGGTTTGGGTTTGTGTTTGGGAGGATGCCCGAGGAAAATGGGAGGGTAGGAGCGTGCTAGCATTTCACGGATATTGTTTCATCTATTTTTCGTTATATTTCCCAAACGAATTGTGTGTCTCTGTGCCTCCTTTTGCTTTTCTGTTTGGGGGTTTCGGGTGTTCTACGAGACGTTAGGTTAAACACTACGTGATTTTAGCACTTTGCTGATATTCAAAACCTATAAGTTTAGATGTGTATGCGGGCTGTATATTGTGAATAACCTCGAATCGCAATATTGCGTATAGACGGTGGATGCACACACGCGATAAAGTGAAATACGTCTATAAAGGAATAGTATAAACAAACTCAAATATAAAAGGCATCTTATTCGAGGGCGCCTTCGCCACATGGACGATAAACGCGCATATTCATAGCCTCCTATATACTGAGAAAGCCTGGCAGATCGCCACGAGAAGCGGCCGCCGAAATAAAAAGGTATAGCGGCAGACGACGGATGATAGGAAAGCCACGTGGATGGCGCCCCGCTGCGGTTAAACGCCGAAACACACTTTTCCCAAGCGAACAATTGTGTTTCGGGTTATCGCCGCTGCAAAGCTGTGCGCTGACGTCCAGCTCCCCGAGAAATGGCTCTTTGATGCTCTGTGCTACCAGAGGCTCGCGCTCCAAATCTGCGACCGGGCACTCTTTGTCTTCGTCGTCCAACTACCAGGCTTTGTGAGTATAGAGGATGCTATGGCATAACTTGGTGATATATTTCAAAATAAATTGCGTATTAGCTACCAGCGGTTCTGCAGTTCTGTAGTGTCTGCGTCTTTTACTTTGCAAATCACACCAATGACACTGATAATATTAGAAGCGCAGGGATGTCTCAGAGTTAGTCCGCTCCGTGTTCGAGCTTCCAACCTTTGAGAATGCTTCGGCGTCTCGTGAGTTTCGAAAACTGCACTATATGTACATTAGAATGCAACAGGCACTTGTTGAAGGACGGATACTGAAAAGAGACGCCCAGCCGTTTTCGTTCTCTCATTGGCTATGAGCGGAATTCCTTCCGAGTCTTTACATGTGAACAGGCTAGATACAGGTGAACGTAGATCTGCGTGTTCCCGAAGAGTGCGGTGGGCCGCGCAAATTTTTGTCTACATGATCAAAAGGTACTGTAAAACACAGCAATCACCATAGAAATTAAGAATGCAATATAATTTAATCGCCTAACAGGCAAGCCCGTATGCATGTACGGCCAAAAAATGTATCGAGTGCCTTCCTTTCGGTATTCACAAGACTATTTCTAGCGATCTTTGAAAATAAAGACAGACTGGTATACGTGTACGAAAAACTATTTAGAGCCCAAGAAGATTTCTATAGATGGCTACGCATAGTGAGGATTATACCAGATTAGATAATGTCGGACTCCTATAATCAAGTATTACGAAACATTGCTTAAATCGTGCTGGGGTATATTGGTTTATCTCCCCCCCCCCCCCCCCCTTTCCCCAACCTCCCCGTCGGCACCCTTTCCGGCGACATGGTGTCTGGATCAGGTATTATCTGTAGCAGCTTAAGAATGATGTTGTTCGTACCTTTCAACAGAAGTGAACAGTTTGTATAATTCGATTGACAGCATTAATTGCCTTTGTTCTTGTTTACATCAGGCAAGCCAAATAAATCGAAGTACTCTAAATTAATAATGGAATTAACACTGATTCCTTTGCTTGGTCGCCTATATACGAGTTGCTCCTGTGGCGGGTAGCACCCAAAATTGTACCTGATTTCACAGAATATTATATCTCATTCAAAATAATGTGCCTGATCTTTCACATTCAAGTACTTGATTCACAATAATTGTTCTTGATTTCAAACAATAACGTACACGAAAATGTAGCTGATTTTATCAACTCTTCATCAGAACCCATTCTTTCCCCAAAAACTCGTTCTTGAGCCATATCTTATCATTTAGCTTGTCTCAATCACAATTTTAAGGTTGGCATGCCGAGCATGAAAGCGCCGTTCACATATATGTGACCGAGTACGACCGAGAGATACCAGACCGGTTTTAAGCCTCTTGCGACCTCTAAGGACCGGATGCGCTACAGCGGAGCTGGGCCTAAGAGATAGCAAGAGGTTTAAAACCTGTCTGGTTCCTCTCGGTCGTACTCGGTCGCAAGAGTGTGAACGGGCCTAAACACTCGAACGTTCGACATTTCGATTATACCTCAAACATCACATGACTGTAACCACCTTCCTACTTTAAGTTGTATAATTGGCAATGCTGGTATTTTAAAACAAACTCTCACTAGCAGCACCCTTAGTTGATTTAATTGCCATCTTTTTTTGTGTGCTCACTCCCCTCCTAATATATCTTGTGCCTTTGGGGGCAAATAAACCAACAAATATAGAAATAAATAGCCACAAATATTGCAGCTTGTCTAATTCAAAATATACAGACAGAATATCCTATGCAACTTAGATATACTTTTTTTACATAAAACAGGAATAAAATGCCTTAACTATAAAAAAAAAGTTTTGTTTTAGGAAAAACACAGGGCAATTAAACTAGGCAATAAAATTCTGATCTTTCTTTTTCTTTTTTTTATGTGATTTTCTCAAATAAGTTGCATCCGACGTCTTGGCACCTTGACTAATTGAAGGTTTCATTGCATATTATGAGACTATCAAAGAAACCAGCTATTCATTTATAGATTTTGTTTAAAGTGTGTTTTTTTCGTTTTTATTATTATCACAAAATATATTCGTTACCGGGTCACGTCATCTGTATCAGCCACATTTTTAACATACTAAAGCGGAAAAACAGCGCGCGAAAAACAGGGACAAAGTAGAAGTGAACATAGGAAAAGCGCTGACTCTCAAGTGTTGAGAGTCAGCGGTTGTCCTGTGTTCACTTCTACTTCGTCCCTGTTTTTCGCGTGGTGTTTTTCCTTTTTCAGTATGAACCAACTACCCCCCATCGTCACTCTAATACTAAAATGTTCGCGACTGATTTGAAACAGACATAACTTGATTTCACATAATCTGCATAGACATTGGACAACACCTGATTTCGCGAGATACTCGAAGGCGAATCGAAACAAAGTAGAAAAAAAACACAAAAAAAACTCTGAACTAGTTTTTAATCTTTAATATTAATGGTGCAGCTGGTACGAGAGATTGTTTTGAATCTGCTCGCCAAGTTGTAATTTATGCGGATGATTCCCCGCCAGACGAACTCAGTTAAACTATCGTAGCAGTGGTGCCGCACGCACAGCTGTAGGAAAGGAAATGATCGCATGCCGCGTTTCTCGCCTGTAGTCATTTCCGCCAAGCCTGATGTGCAGATGGGAACTCGGCGAAAAATCTCTTTTCCTCATCGTATATTTAACTGTAAACATAGGGTTCGAGTTTTATTGCTATGGTTTTTGCTAGACTCTGGCTGTGGGCTATAATAGTGGAAATTCTTTATTTAAAAACAATTGACTATAAAACTGGGTTTCGTGTAACGCCCCCAAAAAAGAGAGACCGATTTAAAAATTTTAAATTATGTTTAAACATTTCTTTAATGAGACTCTGGAGACTTGGACTTTAATGTGTAGGATTAGTAAGAGCTGCTGCGCAATAATTTGTTGAGAAATAATTCTTACAAAACAAGAAAAAGGTACACACACGAACTTCAAGGAAGCTGATGCCAACATCTTGGTGTCTTCTTCGTGCAATATTGAATCTTCTTTCTTTATTAAACGTCTTACTTGATTTATTCTTCTGCGTAAGTATTGGCTTCCAAGATCCGTTCTACTTCAGGGTAAATGAGATTCGCATTTAACTTCAATGTCGTTCGTTTTCCCTTCGCGTTCATTCCCACGCTCATAATAAGCGTGCGCTCTTTTGTAATGGTAATTGCAAGGATTCCAGTAAAGAAAGAATTCCTTATAATAAATCCGATATCAGGCTGCCGCTTTTTTAAAGGACAATGATTGCCTCAAGCACATTCAGACAAGCATTATCTATACAGTTCAAATGAGTTTCTCTAAGCTTAAGCAATTCTGAACGTGTTTTTTTCTTCAAAATGTTTAATCGTCAAAAGCGGCAATTGCATTTCGAGTGAATGCTTTGATGTTCGATAATCACTCCTACACACGATATAATACAATGTTGATTTTTTTTCTAGAGATGGAAAGTAAGCTGAAACGTACGTTTTGGAAAGCCTTTGGTAAAGCGAGTCTAGCTTTTTTGTGAGCAATTGTCATAAAATACGCAGTATCTAAAATTCTCAGAAAAGTCCTTGACTGACTTTTATCTAAATTGAGCGAGCGTAAAAATTAAATAAGTATTGTATTGAAGAATGCTAAGGCAATCTTAGGACAAAAAGTTTCAGCTCACCCGCCACCATCTATTAAAACAAATATTCATTTTCTAAAAAAATAAACAATTACATTTTGGCAGTTAATGCCTTAGCATTTGAACCAAGAAAATATCCACACAAGTAACAAACCATAAAACTTTACCACTGTGCTGACTCTTTTTTTGAAAAGATAAAGAGTAAATTTACTTTTTTTAGACACTTTCAATTGGGTGACTTTTAAAGGATCAGTTATAATTACACAATTTCCGTTATGTTACATCACGAAGCATTCACTTTGCAGCATCGGTTTCATGTAAATATGTTTAGCGTGCTCTAGCCGTAACTCGGAAAACTTAGTGTGGAACCGAAATTTTCCAGAACAAATAATTATGCGCTCCATAGGCACGTTTATTTCACTTCATAATAATTTGTAACCCCATATATTGAACCGAAAAGGAAAAATTTGAGAACCTAAAATCAGGAGAGTGCGCGCTATCTCTCACACACCCAGTGTAATCGACAACAACGTATAAAAACGTCAGAGCTCATTAACCCATTGCAGCATTGCTGCTGCATTGTGTTGATTCTGTAGATTTACTATAGAGAACTCCATTAGCTGTAATGTGAAGCCCGGGGCCGCTTCGTATGAACAGCGCTGTGCAGCAGCGCTTTCCGATAAGTAGCGCGTGTTTGGTGGCCGTATTCGGAGAAGCGTGCGGAGGTTGACAACAGCGCCCATTCGAGCACTCTGATTGGCGCATTTTCATCGACCTTACATCACCTGGTTTTCGGGGGTAAAAAAGGAAGAGGCGAGGTAAGGCCTAGGTAAACATACCTCAGTGATATGCTTGCTACCTTTTAGCCGACTCCTGGATTTGCTTGCTCTAAAGAGCGTAAGTAAATTTGGGAGCCGGATAAATGCCATCACTGAGCCGCGTTTAGATAAATATTTCCCGTCCACATTTCTTCTCCTTCCCTCTCCTCCCCGCTAAACCAGGTGATCTGACGGACATGAAAACGTGCCAATGAGTGTGTCGGAATTCATCCGGTTGTCTCATTCCAGGAGCTTTTTCAAATAGGGGCAGGGTGCGCCGGAAATTGCGCTTCCGCACTCAACTTCTCCGTGGCCTCTCAAGATTCTGGTACCAAGAGCGCCGGTTATGTGACCTAGGCGGTACGGAGTGGCATACCCGCTTCCATGTACATAACGGATACGGCATAGTAGAAGTTCTAAATGAGCCTGCAGGTTCATTGTTCGCTACGGTTCCCATTTGGTAAAAGATTATCGATGATTCACTACGCAACTAAATGAACTGCTTTATTATGAAAATCAAAAATACAACATATACTCAATACTGGAAAGTACAGTACCATAACATACACTGGTTCTATAGAGTGTCATTTCAGCCTTCATTGTCGTTGATGTTGAGGTACCCGTGGGTTCCACTGGGAACCTACAGGTGCTTCTTTCGAGCCTTTCCGAACGTCAAGACTCATATTCGGAAAATGAAATTCCCGCGGCCTAATTCAGTCTGAAAGGGGAACAAAGCAAAACCGTCGTGGAAAATTCATTTCACTGTAAGTGCACCGCATAGATCGATAGAGCACACGCGTGCCATTACTTTCAGCTCTCTCGTGGACTTCGCTGTCCAGTAATGCCATACGTGGGATGGTTGCCTTGCGGAAAGCGGTCTAGTCGGAGTCTCTGGATCTAATAAAGCGTCAATTAGAGATCACCGGCTCTTGTACCATTCGTTCACCCTTCCTACACTCTCGCAAGGTCAAAGGACTGCTGGGATTGCTGCTGCTGCTGCTGTCCGCCGCGAATATACTTCCCTCGCCTTTCCTCCAATATGTCCTCGCTTGGGCACCGTCTGGACAACTCAGGACAAGCGCTTCTTGACTGCCGGCGGATTTAATGGAGTTTGCCCCCGGAGAAGGCGCCATTTCTTTATGCGTTTCGCTAGACTGCGTCGTGAGAGATCGTTTTGGTACCTACATATTAGGGGCAGGATAAAAGCTACTTTGTCTGTGTGAACTATGATTTACGAGACCTGTTTTACCAGCAGAATTTCTTAAGTTAGATGTGCAGCCGGCTGCGAGAAACATTTGATCGTTTCTTATTTATAAACTTCTTTTGGTGACAATGCTTCATAGTTGTATTTAAGAATGTCAAGGTTTTCATGAATGAAAAAAAATTTTATGACTGTGGCAAGTCAAGAATCTCCCGTGAAATGTTCCGAGAATATCTTTTTCTTTTCACGTCGACAAAATTAAAGATAGGGAAATATCATCAAGACGACATTATAGCTACTTTTAATGTATATTCTAATAGTTGTCTTAAAAATGAACATTCATCTCAATCAATATGTAATTAAACTTAACACTGATAATTAAGACTCAAAATTTGCTTCGCCAAATATACTTATATGCAAATGTCGTGTCTGTACTGTATCTCAAATGCTCGACAATACCGCGAAGCGCTGTTCCTTTCCTTTGCAATTGTCTACTGTCTAAAATGCATTGCAACCTCGGACAGATCAATATAAAAATCATATAGAATTTGTATTCAATGCACCACGTTACTTAGCTCAATTAATTAGCCGCGCACCTGACCTTTCAGGCTGTAGAAAACAGAAAGCTATCACAGCTCAAGTCGTAGATGTAGAAGGCTGACGCTAGTGGTGTCAGACTTGCCGCTTCACGTTATTTAATGGTAAGCATATTTTAGGAGAGACTGGCACCTGTATTTAAATGTGTGTATTGTATATACCCACTGCTGGCATTTCATTATGACAACGGTCTTAATGAAGACTAGCAAAAACAATAGGAGGCCATTAAGGTTCTTCAACTTTCAGGAACAAACGTAACTCCGTCTTCACAGTGTAGCCATCCAGACTCAGGGGCTGCCAAGTCAATCTGCAGTCCCATCGAGAGCAGATATATTAAATACCAATAAGTAGCAGGCCAACTATGTACTTCTCCTGCTCGAAACAACCTCACTGCTCACAGCCCGCGCGATATTTGAGGACCTATTCATTCGTCCGAGACCGTTACTACGGCAACTGTCATCCCGTCTTTTCGGAACATAGTATCTCCATTAAAGAGTGGGCTCACGTGGCCATTACCGCGGAATACCTGACACCGCAGAAGTTTATTTTTTCTAAGGAGAAAAAAATATATGCACATTTTGTTTTTGCGTTATTACTTGTCTTCGTCGAGGTGCATCAGCAAGCTTTGCTGAAAGGAACGCGTGTTTCTGTCACTCGAATACGTTATGGTTATGTTAGACAGCAGTCACCAACGCTGAATGGAGTGATGCTATCTTATTTAGATGTTCTTTGACGCTTGCTGTGGTTGCTATTTTAAACCTCTATGCCTCCAGGAGAAAGATGAAAGCGAAGAAATAGTGCAGCCGGTAGGAATGCGGCAGACAAAGATCACAAATAAAAGTATCATGGGCGCCATTGAGGCCTACACATATTTTGTGATGTTTTAGATTGCTTAGCAGCCACTAGAAATCTGATCGCTCTGTTGACGTTACCTGTCTCATTTTTGAATAGTAAACGCTTGATGCGAGATGTTTTCCGAATTACTTGAAAACTGTGTTCTTATTGTTAGGTAAAAGACAGAATATAAATTATAAAAAAAATGCTCTTCTTTCCGACATTTTTGAGCAGTACGTCAATATAAAACATAGTCTGACCACTTATTTTTTTAATGTAATTATTGTTTACTCCCAGTTCAAGATAAAATGTGTTTAGGATGCGACCGCAGACTTCCCATTGTATTTTTGACAATTTTAGAGGGTGTCTCTATGAAATAAAAAGCGATGCTTTTTAAAAGTGCGAACGCCCTCTCTTTTACGTACTTTCTGTATGCACGGTATGAAGTTATGATGACAGTTATGAGAAATATATTCGCATTATTTCAGACGAGAGAATAGATGTCTATAGTCGGTGACAGGTTAAGAACGAAGTGGAATCTCCTCCCACCCTTTTCCACTTCAGCGGTGCGAACGGTGGAGAGGAGGCGACCTCCTCTCCACCGTTCGCTCCGCTGAAGTGGAAAGGGTGGGAGGCGCTTCCATTTCGTTCTTGACCTGTCACCGACTATAGTATGTTATTAATAAAAAAACATTGCGATTATAATTATAAAAAAAAACTTGCTTGAATTGTAAAATTATTTCGCATACTTCACTCAGTCAGAATTTTCAACTTAGAAGAATCGAGTCGACAACTGTTCGAGCTCTTTTAGAAGTAATACCAGACTAAACAGTCAATAAACATCTGCTAAAAAAAAAAATATTAATACCGTTTCAAGTAGCTGGATAAGATGTCACTATGACTATTTGCCAAAAATAATGCATACTAGTAAAAAAGTATTTATAAAGTAACTTTATTTATAAAACTTTAAAAATTAAAGCTTGTTTCCGTTTATGGTGAAGTCTTATTACTTTTAGTAAGTGAATTCTAATTCAAGACTGTTTTCTTTTTGTGCAGAGTATCCGGAGCGTAGTGCGTTAGTTGGCGGTTCCGCTTCGCTGCCGTGCAACATCACGCCGCCCACACTGGACGACGCCGTGGCCCTGGTGCTTTGGTACCGGGGCGACTCTGGCACGCCCATCTTTAGTCTAGACGCCCGCAACACGCCACCGGATGCCGAACGCACCTTTGTCGACGACACCTTGGGATCACGAGCCTTTTTCAACCGATCCGGTGCCATGGCGACGCTACAACTTCAGCCGGTCAAAGACGTGGACGACGGCGAGTATCGCTGCAGGGTGGACTACAAGCGCTCCAGGACGCAGAACAGGATCGTGCGTCTCAATGTCGTCGGTGAGTACGTCCTGATTTTCATTCACAATGAGGCACAAATTCTCTTGGGAGCGTGGATACACATGATGCTAGTCTGAAACATCAAACCATTAATAATGCAGGTCCCACCTCTAAATATCTGGAATATTGAATGTCGTCTGAAACATTGCACGCCGTTCGTCAGATGGTGAATATATTGAAAATGTGACTTTCTTTCGCATAGTTGCCACATAAAGCAGTTGGCTATTTCGAATACTGAATTACCAATATAAAAGGCTTGCGTGAGATAGCTTTTTTTGTTGTGTAATTAACTAGGCAGAATCTGGAATCTTTCATAGCTTGTAGGCGGAGCTAAAAACTTTGAAATCGCGGCCAATATCCCCAAAAAGACCTCTAATCTCGCTTGGATCTTTGTTATACCAAATTAAATGTATTTGAAATAACGTAGGGTGCTGTCCTCAAATTTATATTCATGCAGTGCAAGGGCACCTCTATACACCGAATTTCTTGTTTTGTTTTGATTTTGCAGTTCCTCCCACAGAAGTTGTGATCACCAATCGAACCGGGGAACCGCTACGGAACCGGCCAATCATCGGGCCCTTCAACGAAGGTTCGTCACTGACGCTCATCTGCAAGGCTCTCGGTGGTAAGTCCATCTGCGTTCATGGGACCACTACTGACTTGACCTCTGATATAAGAGCTAGGAGCACCTACAATCTGCATTGAATTTAATTGCATCACGCAACACGGGTAATCATGCCTGTTAGCGACCATATCGGCAAACCAAAGGTGTCTACACTCTTCCAAAGAAAGGCAGTAAAAAGGTAGTAACTGCGGCAGTTACTACCCTTCAATGACCATTACTACGTTAGTACTAGCAGCTTACCACCTCAAATACGCCACCGGCAGTATATACGGTTTTTACTAGCCAATAAGTTGAATAGTAGTCTTTACTGTATTCGTGGACACCGTTCTGTGGCTCTGCAGTCAAAGCTATGGGCGCATGGGCGCTCGATCACTTTAAACATCGATAAAATTTGCTTGCGAGCGCTCTTTACTTCTAATATACCATAGGAAGTTGTCTGCGAGTATCGTGTTGCTGCGGAGCTACGCAGAGAAACAGAAACATGGGCTAGGATGCGCTGAAGAGCAAATAATTATACCAACTGTGGAAAATAATTGCAGCGTGAATGTTATTTTTACTAACATTCTTAGTAACTGTTACGAACATGCTCGCTATTACCTGTGGTTACTAAGAAGTTTGTAACATATGTGAGATTCAATTACGAACCTATAATTAGTAAGTACTGCGAACGTTTTTCTCAGAGTGTATATTTGTTCTGAAGCGTGGCTCAACAAAAATACGCCCCCTTGACTGAATAAAATTCCTTTTTTGTGTGTTTCTTAAACTTTGTTTTGTACTTCTGATGAACAACGCTGTAAAGAGATACGCTAGTAGCAGGCGATTCGTAGAAACATCTCCATTTCATAAATATAAGGCCCTCCAGTCAAAAAAAAAAAATTGTTTCCGATTGGCACAACTGGAGTTTTCTCACTTAGGAAAGGATTAAATGTCAATCAATTTTGAGGCCACCTGTGCCGCGTCATGGATGTTCGCTAATCACACAAGCCCGCGTAGTGCCGCGGAGAATCTGCGACCGCTCTGCAGAATATCCAGCGTCCTGTCGGAGGGACCGATCCTGGTTCTTTTGCGGAGGGATTACGTGTAGCAGCAATGAGCTGGGGGTGCCTTTTCTTTTCTTTTTCCCCTACCATTTGTTTAAAGGGATACTTCAACGAAATTTTAAGTATATCCGTCGTGTTCAGAAATAGGTTGGATATGATCCACAATATCCGTAAATGACAATCGCAAGTTTTATATTTTTTTTATTTTCAGCCTGATGGCTTTATTTATCGTTATAAACGGCTTACTCTGTCTCGGGATGAGCAAAGCTTTGGCGATGCTGACGCCGTCAGGATGCACTAGCCGTTCCAGCCACCGAAGCGGTCGAAGCACGCCAGCGATCGGGCCACCGCAACTAACCGCAAAGCCGCTTTTGCGTGAATTTTGAGTCACGGGTAGTGACGTCAGGGACTCACAAAACAGAGTACCGTTGAGGGGGTGTTCCTTCCTCCCCTCTTCTTTTGTACTGGCCGTAAAGCTGTAAAGATGACGTCAGGTTGAATGCATGTACAGTTCTAGGCGAACAGTTATCGTCACTACCTCTCAAGGTTGCTAGACTGGCATTACAAACGAGGCCTTAGCGACATCCACCAGGTGCTCTTTGATAATCGTTTAATTTGTTTTAAAATTACTTTTCGTGTCTTTTTTAACAAGATATTGGTATGTCTAATGTAATACTGCTCCTTTTAACACGTATAGACCAAAAAATAAGCACCGAAATTTCGTTGTAGTACCCCTCTAATAAGCCATTGAATGCCCCAAACGTGTTCACGAAAACAATGATTCTGCTGACTCAACTACATGCGACTGTCTAGTGTGAGGGGTCTCTCGGATTTTTCTAACAGCCTCCTCATTTTCAAGGCTTCTCCTCTTCGCAGCTCTATGACGTACTCTGTTTACAGCACAGCCAAATATTTACCGTGCGAATACAGCATACATCTCATAGAATAAAAATTTGACTGCTAGCAACATTTTTGCGTGAACAATCCACCCATTAAAATTTATGCTTTCCCGAACGTGATCAAACAGCAGCTGCCTGAGGAGCCCGCCGTGATAGTCGTCGACGGAAACGCATGATCGCGCAACTTTTCATAAGAGCAGCCTGCAGCGGTTCCGGTCGGTGTGTTTTCGCAGGACGTCCGGCTCCGCACGTGACCTGGTGGCTGGGCGCCGAACTCGTGGATGATTCGTACTCGTCCATGGGCGAAGGGTGGTGCGCAACGACCTGGTCATCGGCAAGCTTCAGCGATCCGACCTCATGGCCACGTACCGTTGCCGGGCATCGCAACAACAACGAAACCGTGCCCGTCTCCACGTCCGTCTCGCTCGACCTCAACCGTGAGTGACTAGTCTCTCGCCAGATTATTACGGCCGTGGGTTTTGTTGCACTCCGCTGGTTATCTGATTAGTGGTCCGTTACTCTAACAAAACGTAAATAGCCGTGTTCCTTCAAAATTCATTCGCGATGGATCATTGCCGTAATCGACATTTTCGCATACATAATGATATACCCCCAGCTTTAAATTTCAACCATATGGAGGAAGAAAAAAAGCGGCACAAATGGGAGGTTGAACTGCATGCCGTACCCATACCTTGCGGGTGCTTAAAGTTCTGACTGACCAGACTGATATGTTGGTAGACCCCAATCTACACTCTACTTTTGGTTTATGGGTAACACTAATAATACAAATATTTAGTGCATGGTGGATAATACGCTTAAAAACACGGACAAAGAAAGAAGCACACAGGACGAGGCGTAACTCGCAACTAAACTTTACTGAAGAAAACACGTAAAAGAAGAATAAAACCTTACATGCGCAAAGATGATGAGGCTTTCATTAACCCCCTGGAAAGCCTGCCGTCACTGTTGTTGAGTGATCGATAAAAGCCTGCTCCTTATCGGATAAGGCAACAGAAGGAGCACTAATCCACACATTCATGCCATGGGCCCTTATCATGAATGCCTCGTGTATCTCGCGTTCTAATTTCGTTTGGAATTTTCCCATGATCTTGGTATTATTAAACTCGGCCTGACACTCACACCTATCACAATGTACAGCCAAGTGGCCAAACGGGGATTGCCTGGTGGTGGCGGAGTGTTCGCTGATTTTATCATTAATGCACCTTCCCCGTCTGGCCAACATAAACCCTACCGCAAGACAGGGGAACCGCGTAAGTGACCCCTAAGGCACATTGCCGTGTTTTTAGGCGTCTTTTCCACCATGCATAAGTACCAACTAGCCCAACTCGCAGTTTTAATACAAATGTTTAATGGCTTAGGTTAGTACAACTGTGTTACGTCAGTGGACTTCTTGACAGAAAGCATGGCATCTAGCATGTTTAAAGTAAAAACAATTTATTCGGAAGGCAGAAAATGAACGCAGTGTCATGATCCGCTATTGTATTCATGCAATTGTTTTGTGCTGCTCAGCCAATAGTAAAATGACGTTCCGCAGCATTCAATTCACGTCATTAAAACTTTTGTAATCACTTGGGAACATGTCCTATTGCCCAACCTGAACCTTTGTATTACAGTGGCATGATAGTTTAATATCTTGTTAATATAGACTTTCAGTTTCGAAGCGGTGAGGACAAAAATCAAGAATGCAATAACTCCGCCAACCGAAAAGCAATCTGACTAATTACTTGAGTTGCTAGTTAAGATGGATCTACTGGTACGTTCAGCCAAGCTCCAGGCAAAGCAACAACCCGAAAAGAAACGGCGGAGTAGCCACTTAAAAATACAAACCCCTGAAAAGAATATCGGCAAAGGAATTGAATCTGTACTGAGAGAATTCAGCTCTCATTTCGTGCACACAGTATTTCCTGCGGGTACAGCCATTTTGGTCGACAATTTTTACCACCAGGTCATCATTTGCTAATCCAACTATTAGGTTATATGGATTGATTATCAGCGCGTTTATAGGGCATGTAGAATCCATCATGTATATGCTATATTTATTAGCCCCCCTAAAAATTCTAAGGCTCCTATGCGACTGGGAAGGAAATACCACAATAAAAAAATCATCAGAACGCTGGGTAGAATGCAATATGGCCAACACTATCGGGGCCATCAAGAAAAAACAAATTTTCAGTAGCTTTATGATCATATATTTATTATGAGTAAGACTTTGCTAGAACACACCGAAAAACTCCATAAGAATTCCCTCTCACACCGTCCGCCACATCACTATAATAAGTCGCTGCTGTCCCGTTCGAATCGAATATATTCATTATTTGGCTCCATGTAACTTGCGCTAACCGCCAGTATTGTTAGAAAAATGCGTTCTGAAATTGCTCATTAATGTATGATTAACCTCCTACTTTTGACGTGTTTGTTCGAAACGAAAAGCATGTTAATGACGAGGACACATTGTTCTCAGAAAGTTGCTTATACATTGCAAATTGCTTTCATTTTTACATCCCAAATCGAGACTTGAAATTAATTTTACGGTGGCTGCCTTGGACACTGCGGCTCTCCGTCTTAGAGTGAATAATTACTAGCAATGCGAAGTAGATAGTGGAGCACATTAATTATCTTTATACGAATGATAGTTCTGCACAACTGGGTAGTGACTATACTTCAAAAAATGTACGGCAGCACTTTGGTCGACACCCTAAAAATCTCTGGTCGTAAAAGTACCCTTAGCGGTTTTGCGGTTGGTCTATATTTTGCACTTTAAAGAGCTCTTTTGAGCCTCCCGAAAAGGTTCTTCTTGAAGAACCGATAAGGGGTGATTTTAAAGTATCTTTTTGATGCGAAAGAATTCTTCATCGCCCAGTTGCCTTTTAGTGCGCCAGGGGGCGGTAGTGCTTAAGTCGAAACCTTTCTTCACCAGCTGAAAGAGTTCTTGGGGCGTCAAAGAAACATTCAAGAACATATTGTTTTAGAGTGTACCTGACAAAATGTTCAAAGGCAAAATGCTTTTTTTCTAAGTCTGTAAATTTAGGCAATTGTTTCTAAATACCGAGACTAATATCAAGGCTAATACAATGCTAATGGCAGTTGATATCATTGCACGATTGCTTATGCGAGCCAATGAGAATGAGCGCATGACCCTTGAGGAGCCCTGCGGCGGTGGTGACACTACGTTCTCGGTCGTAAAACTTTTGCATTTAACGTTTTTTATTCAGTCACCCTAGCCAAGCGCGTATTTTGTGTTAAAAGCAGAACCAAAAGAAATTGTTTTAATGTAATTCTATCAGTTGCGACTCATTTCAGTTTTGCTTTGTTTTCTCTTCGATGGCTGATTGCTGTATAAGCGCGCGTGCTCGCTTCTAGGTCACGGTTAGAACAACAAACGACGCAGCCACCAAAGTCTGCGGCGTGACCGGCCACCGAAAATGCACTGATGTCCTCCAACCGTTCTTTTTCCTCGATCACCTACGCTAAGTTCGTGCCTCACGTCCATACCAAAAAGATGACACTAGGAGCTTTCTTTTCCCGAAGGACCATTTCCCTGCCCCAGGGAGATCACCATCCTCCCGAGTCTTGTGTAGCGCCTTTGCGGGTCACGCCTGCAGTTTTCTTCCGAGAGCGAATTGAGCGAGGCTGCCAGAGGACGTGCAGCATTTGTACGTAAAAAAGAGACCTACGATTCCACAAAGCATGCCTTTATTGCATCGGCTGGCGAAGCAGAACTGGCAAGCACCCGGAGGTGCTTGGCAGACTATGCGCGAATTCCAGGTACTCCCAGCAGCATTGGTCGCAGTGGGTTTCTGCCACGCTCTGGAGAGTGCCGAGGCTGTGCACGGCGCACTCCACCTGATTGACGACACTACCGCCAGACGCACCCGTTGCGATTCGTTCCCGTTAAGGGTGGCTCTGGTTTCGAAAATGCAATATGCGCCAGGACTAGGAGAAAAAAAAAACGAGAGCGTAGGAGCCGGATCTGACTGTACGTTTTATGTCTCATGGCCTTTGTATCATGCTGAGATTTCAGTGGTTTTTGCGTTGTCTCGGAAGTGCTACTAGCATTGGCGTGTACGTTCTTGTGTTTTTTAAATATGCGGTATTACGGCGCCCTAGCGTTGGCTATGTGAATAATAAAACTGACCTTAACTTATTCCTATATATATTTTAAATTATTACGTTTCCATCTAACTTAATGCGTTGCATTGTTTCCACAGCGAGATTAAATTAATCCCTAGTAGCTTTCTTTATGGGCGTCTCTTTAGCATTAACTTTTAATACTTGTGAATGTTCAAATTAAAAAAAAATTTAAATTATCTTGGCGCACATGATAAAAAGAAAAAATACGTTTTTTATATCAAGTCTGTGACAGTCTTGATATCAAAGATAGTTTTTTTATAATCAAAAATATTTGCTGAATATTAAAATTTCAAAAAGTTATAAAATATATTTAACTGTTTCGGAACATTCTTGTCCGTCCCAACAAATATATAGTATATACAGCTAATTTCGTAATTAGTACACAGTCTACAGCTAAAACTAAAAATTAGATGCTTTCAAGCACGCTCCTAAAGCTTTTGAATCATGCTGTCAAGCACCCTCTAAATAAGTAAGGTGAGCCAAATGATCACAACTTAACGTTAGATAATCTTCGACTTACGACTTTTTGAAGCAGGTAAATGTACATGTTTACAAATAAAAGAAATTGAGAGTTTTGGTAACAAACATTTATTAGCTTGTTAGCAAACCCCTCCTCTCTCCACCCCATGCTACAGGCTTTCTTTAAAGGTTAAAATTGGAACACATTTACATAGCCTTCAATTACTCTAGTACAAGTCACGTGTGTTGGAGCTTGCGGTAGCAATATAAATATAAAAAAAACTATTTCACAATGCTTACACGAGTTCGACAGAGGTACAAAGACGTTGAAGTGCAACGTTGCATTAATCAATTATGCTACTCTTTCAAAAATACTTTTCATGTAGTTAGCTATGAGGTACTCTTCAACATGCATAAACGTATATTCTGCTTTTATATATGCGACTGTCAGCTTGTGTAGGAGAAAGTAGCCCTAGAAATCATAAGGGATGGCTAAGGGAAAGGAATTTCTGCAGAAGGGGATCGCATTAATGTTTGTTTATCAATGATAATAAAAATTCACAGAACTTACAAATCAAGCTCAGACATTCTGCCCCATTACAAATTGTTTAGGGGCTGATAGGCAAAACTATTGTGCTCTGCTTATGACCAGGTGTTTCGCAACTTCGGCATCGGAGCTGAGTCAGGAATGTGTTAGAACACAAAGGGCTGGTTCTAAAAGAGTCATTCATCTCCCGTTCTGCCCAATTATAAACGCTTACCTGAATTGCAACTATGTTTAATACATAGTGTAATCAGCTCTGGAAGCATCAGTAAATTCCTCAGAGTTTGCTTGCTCTGGTTTATTAAAACGCGGCTCCAGGAATACTTTTTCTACAGCAATTTATAAAGCAGTCATACATCTCCTCATGCGGTCAGGTGGCCAGCGAACAGCTTTTTTGGGTCCTGCGGGTTCCGGCGCACTCTGTATTGCATGTTTTGAGGCGTATATGTGCGTATTCGCGGAAACGTTACGCAATAAAAATAAAAACATACTTTCTTGTTTTCGAAATAAGATTATGACACTGCGCAAATTGCGAACATGTTTTTTGCCTTCTTCCATCTAAACGAATGTGTATAAAACAAATAATATAAACGTTTTCACAGTTGGTGGTGTGGTTAACATATTTAAGTGTACATTGGTGTAATCTACTTTAAAATAAATTTAGTGAACACTAATTCATTTTGAGATTTCGAACATTTCCAATCTATTGTGTTACGTAAAATGACGGCAAACTTCCCTCATATTTAAAGATTGTGCCAACATTTTTTATTGTGCTTGTACGTATTTAAAATGAGTTTACTATTGATATTAAAATTGCTCTCATTCACACACACAGATCGACTCAAGCTCAATGTCAAGACATTTGACTTGTCAGCGGTGTTTCTAAACGTTAAATAGATCATGTTTAATATTTGAACGAATTATTAAATTTGGTGTATTTCACTCTCCAAAGCGCAAAATCTTTACAAAACAAACTACGCTCTAGCTCAAATTAAAGGCGGGATCTATACAAGAAAATCAAACTTAAACCCGGACGCAGATTCTAACAACCAAAAATAGTTTAAGCATGTTCCCGTTCTAGTTAAAATTTCTGCTCGATTTTTTTTCCAAGATGTGTTTTGATTTAAGGTATTTTCCCACGAATCATCTTGTTGGCGAATCTTGTGTAGCAAAACAAGGTCTGGCAAAACATATTCCCTCGTGAGAACGTAACCGAAAAAGTGGTGAGCCTCCAAAAAAGGGTGCGCGCGGTCATCGCTTCTGAAGCGTGATTTTGCTGAAACATCGCAGAGGCATGTCAGAAACCCGAGGGAGAACCACGAAAGCTTCCAATGGTCGCTCGACACCGCTATGGCGTATGACCTTCGAGGCAGACCAAGCTTTGGGAAAAACTTTGATTTTCGGCCGATCCCTTATTCGAGCCAAAGTGGTCGGAATAAAATTTAAAAAAATATAGCGGCGAGCGACAGGTTGGGAAGCGGTGCTTACGGGCCACATGGGCATTACAGTTTGGTGCAGTTGGTGGTGGGGTGGCGACTCCTTCAGTCTCGACGAGTGCAAGTACTGCACATAAACATGATGACTGGGTATAACTTATGTTTTTGAGGTGCAAAAATATCCGAAATACTTCGAGATCATCCAAGTGCTCTTTGACGTTCGCGGTCCTTTCCTCAGTTTGGCAGGCCTAGTAAACCTAGTAAGCCGAATCAGACGAAATTCAT
Organism: Ixodes ricinus; assembly: GCA_037355805.1. Taxonomy (NCBI): domain Eukaryota; kingdom Metazoa; phylum Arthropoda; class Arachnida; order Ixodida; family Ixodidae; genus Ixodes; species Ixodes ricinus. The sequence continues at coordinate 33,040 of JAZHYW010013140.1, read as the reverse complement.
CGCGTGGCATTAACAAAGCAGACTCTCAATTCGCACTGTGCGTACTTCATATTGTCATGAATACGAGACTGTGAGGCAGGAGAGCACAGAATGAACGAAACATTTAATAGGTTCGAACTTGTGCCAGGAAAGAAAAAGGAAGAACACACGTCGAGAAAGCAGCAGCGAGCGTCGACGACGGCAGCAGCAAGCGACGGTGCGTCGGCGTAACAGCTGGCTATTGCGAGAGAGAATCAGTGAATATATCGGCAATACGGCGCTCAGCTTTTTGTCCACCATGCTCGTCATGTCGATTATTCGACCCAAAATTTTCGGAAAAGAGAAAGGGCAAGACTGACTAGGTAAAATCATTCTGACCTCCTTATCGTTTACGCTCGGGGTAAGTGTGTATGCAAACTTTCTAGATGAAGGGAAGAGAGCATCTCGATCATGCACGCGGCATTATTGTTTTGATGCGAAACGCTTGACATTCCCGGTGCACATGATCATGTTTGGCGTAATTCTCGTGAGTCGATACGTCGCCGGTTTTCGCGCGTCAAACTCTACGTGCGAACAGGCCTATTTCGCGAAATATCGGGTTTCGCTGAACAGTTGCGCGTTGAAAAGATGCATCGTATTATTTAACCTTTAAAGCCAGTTCACACACTTCCGACCTTTTAGAACCGAGTGCCTTGGAACCTCGTAATATCTTTTACGACGAAAGGACACACTGGTGCCATATATTGGGTAGCAGTGTAAACTTGGCGGTCCGTCATTATTTTCTCTTTCTCTCGCGCATTATACTTTCTTTCTTGGCTCGAAAACGTTTGTCAAAGTTATAAACGAGCCTTTCTCATAGGTATTACGCACATTTGACCTCAGGAATCACAGAAAACCTTCGCCCTTGTGAAATGCCGTTCCAGGGTGACCACATAGATGGCGCCAGCGTGCCAGTGTGTTTTCTCGTCCTAAGAAAGTTTTAAGAGGTTTCAATAGGTCTTGTCTCTCTCGGTCATACTCGGTTGCAAGTGTGTGAACGGGCCTTTAGGTGGCATTGCGCGTATGCACTCGGATAAGGCATAATAGCACGTGATAGTACTGTTTTTGCGTTGCCTTTCGAAAATATTAGTACGTGATCTTTTGTACTTAGAACTGCTGTTGCATTGAAACAGAAATTATTAACACGCTTCCTTAATGCCCAAATTTACGTTTGTACAGTAATGTAAATACGTACTTCTTGGAATACAAGTCCTCCCCATGTCTCGACGCCAAAGGTGGCAAATAGGGAAACACGCAAGCTTGCCTTTAAGTTAAAAAAAATTATTCCTATAACATAACTTTGAAATTCAATGCGCTTTAGGACGTGACGAATACTTGAGTGGCAAGAGCTACATTTATTGGCATGCGCTACATTTACGTCTTCGTGTTTTAAATATTTTCTAGTTATAGAAGTTATATTCTACGCTATCCAGCCAGCGATATTATGCATAGGCGCGGCGAGCTACGCAAGATTGCCTCACACGAACTGCGCTGGAGGTATTCGTTGCGACGCACTCGTACTCCACTCTCTTTAAACCAAACATAAGGTGTAAACAATAGGTCATACATCACATACTTCTACGCCATAAATCCTCAAGAGCGGTTTATTTTTACTAATAACTTTTATGTGGTATGTATTTAAACGACTCTTTCCTAAACACGTTCTAAAAAAACACGTTATTCATTTATATTAACAACATGTTGATGTATGATGTGCGCCTGTGGCGGACTACCGCTACAGCGCCCACTTCAACATTTATCACGTCCTAAGTACGTTGACTTTCAAAGTTATGTTTTACTAATTCATTTTTACTTAAAGTCAAAATCAAACAAAGCTTTATCGGGTGATGTTCATTATTATTGTAAATGTTATCATCCTCAAAGCACATATTTTCAATAATCTCATTAGCTAAAATGAATAGTCGGGTAAGTCATCTCATTTTTGTTTGCAGTTCTTATGAAGTTGGCAGCGAACACACGTGGGTAATCCAACCTGCATAATTTTAACTGGTCAAAGTTCCTAAATTGCTTTCCATATTTCCCCATTTTGTTCTAAATCGCGTTGTTGTTGTTCCTTTTAAATTAATCAACGACGCTCATGTCTGCGAATTATTTATTGCAGCACTCACTGCACAGTATTAGCGATAGAATTTTAAATTCTGTCACGTTCAAAAGGGCTATCACATTTAAAACACACACACACGCACATACCATTTTTTCTCGGGGAAAGGCCGGTCAGATTCTATTTGTTAGACGTTATAAAATCAAGATGCATGATGATTGAAAATGTCCTTTACTTATTACTGTTCGAGCTTCATTTGTTTTAGTTATCAGTGCAAAGTGCTCGTGTTGCACCAGTACGTACAGACCACAAAGGGCTGAAGAGCTGATGGTCTTTAAATAATAAAATGAATATGGTACGCTTAAGCTTGCACCCTTTGCCAACAGAAACAAACACTGACGCGCACACACACACACACAAATGCACGCATGCAAAAACACACGCACACGCATACACACGCACACGTACATTCACATACAAGCACACATATACACGCGCACACACGCACGCAAATACATGATTGCCATGCACACTCATACGCGAACGCACACGCGCAAACAAGCTACAACTCATCAATAGAAAAAGGCGATGGTTTTAACTATGTTTCTAAAGCTTTTGAACATCCACGGCGTAAATTGCCAGGTAACTTCGGTGCTTCATATTATTTAACACTACAGTACAGTTGCCTTACTACTACCAGTAAAGTGAAGTGTTTTGAGTAGGATTTCTGCTCAATATTTTACGACACGGGAGCTCCTATGGTTCGCAGGTGTCATCGTGCACTACATTCGTCCGCACCAACAAAGAAATATTATGTAAATGCGTAGGCCTCATTGACCCCTGCGCCTCGTTTAGCTTTGTGCGGTCGATGCAGCGGCGTGGAGCAACTACACTAACACGTGCGTCACTTGCGCTGACGTTTACCTACTGCGAAAACAAATAGCGGTAGTGCGCTAACTCTCGCAACATGTACTGCGGGCCGCGTTAGTTGACGTGACATTCTAGAACGCTTTCCTACACATAATGTTTTAACGTCATATAGCAGCATTACAGAGAAACAGTTGCGCGGGCATCAAAGGCAGTGGGTGGCATAGGATCACCCGTCAAGTTTAGCGAAATCCTGGACTCAGAAAGATGTCGTAAACGAAAACCGAGCACGGCTCAAAACACGTTGCGCATTCTGTGTATATAATCTCTACCAGTAGGGTCCAAAACATTTTCTTGTTTGAAATATTTTTTTGTATATCTTCTCATACATTCACTCATTCTCGCTTTTTTTTCTTCTGCTGTCATTTTCGTTCGATGTAACCGGCGTTACCTGCAAGGTATGGGTCTGTCTGTTTGTGTGTGTTGGCGTGTAGGCGATGTGGGGGGGGGGAAGGGGGGTTGAGGGGTTCGGGGGCCGAGTGTGCTAATACACAACAGCTCGAAGTGCGAAGCACGTGGAGCCGAAACTTGATTTACAGAACCGAAGAACCATTTGTAGTCCCAGCCCCGTTCCTCGCAGCTTGTTTTGATTTGGCTCGATGAACGAGCAACGTGCCAAGGCGCAGATACGTAATTGCTGTTGAGGGATGTATACATAAAGCCCATATTACTGCCGTCGTACTTAACTTGCATAATGGCTCCTCTAATGCGTCTACTGAACAGATGTCATCAAGTCTGAATTGCACACATTCCTCTCGCTGTATAAACCTTTAAAAAAGGGATGTTAAATTAAGTATATGTGATGCACAGAGAGAAAAAAAAAGCTTGCTAGATGTCGCTTCTGCGTAGACCCAATAGCAAAACTACGCGGAGAGAAGGCCGTGCATGTTTTTACACTGCATCTATGCTTTGGTTCGCGGCGTCTACTGTCATTAGAATTACGCTGGTTGGCTCTGGAGATGTAGAAGTGAACCCCGGCCCATATAAACAAGAACAAGTGTACATATCTTTGGAGGTAATGGGGCTGCTACCAGGCTTAAACATAACACAATGTACGTTTCTGAACGAGATGACAAGTGTGCTTATGGAGGGTTTTCACTTTTAAGCGGGCGCCATGGATACTGGCAATGAAGTAGTGTGTTTGTGTTTAGACCTCAGAAAAGCGTTTGGTCTTGTAAACCATGAATTAATAATATACAAACTTACCTTACTCGCTATTTATAATAATGTTTTAGGTTGACCTCAGGACTAGCTGGGATGACGAAAGCAGATGTGCTGTGCTAAATAATGAAAAGCTCGATAACGTTGGTGTCACATATAGTGTTCCCCATTGTTCTGTTCTGGAAGCTTTGCTCTTCCTGGTATATATATATAAATGATATTATTAATGGAATGCAATGAAACGTACAACTATTTGCAGGTGACTGCATATTATAGAGTAATTAATGATTCGAATCATGTAACATTTGTACAGGGCGATCTTGACAATATTTCAATCTATTTGCAACACTTGGAAAATGAGTCTGGACGTTAAAAAGTTTTTTCAAGTGAAATTTACTGAAATGAAAGCTACATTGGCTTTACCCCCATAATAAAAAAATAAATATATTTTAGGCCAACTCAAGTGTAATATATTTGGGGCTCATTCTGCCTAGCGATTTGACGTGGAAAGCTCATGTGGAAATGATATCTCTAAAGGCTGTACGCATGCTCAATTTCATATGACAAAAGGTTTCGACAGGGCTCTTGCAAAATTAAAGAGACTTCGTGCTTTACGTTTATTCGCCCGTGTATTGATTATACAGCAGTTGTGTGGGACCCCCATCACAACAGTCTAATAGAAAAACTGGAAACAAATATAGAATCAGTGTGCTATATTTGTTTTGAATGTATTACCAACACGGCGCGAGTGTCACCAGCATGAATGAGAATTTTATAGTAGGAATCACTAGTTGAACGCCGAAAAATGTTTGGGTTAAATTGTTTACATATATATATATATAACAATCGCCTTCTAGTCAGTTGAGAAATGTTTTTTACAGAAACCTTTCTATATATCAGGGTGGACAGACCACCAGAACCAAATCCCACCTACATTTGCCATATCGATGTTTTGTATTTTTTGTCAAAAAAAAAAAGTAGAACAGGTTGGCTGTTCAAGGATACGTCTGACGTTTATACAAACTTATTTGTGTTTCGATGTTTTTTTTAGAAATTAATCTGTTTTATGCACTCACCCATGCTATAATGCCGAACGGCGATGCAGGTATCTAATGTGAATAAATAAAAATAAAAAAAACTAATATCGGCGAAGGGGAATCTTCGCACAATGTCTCAGACCCTTTTAATTAAAATTAAAAAAAGAGATGTCGCTTTATTAAAAATTCTTGAAACAGAAAAGCAGAAAATGCAAGCCTCTTCGTCGGCACTTTTCGAGGAGGTGAACAAGCTTGACCACGAGTCATGATGATTTAGACAACCGCTTCCTAACGGAAAATATAATATTTTACGGTGTCGCCGTAGAAAAAATTAGACGTGGGAAAGGTTAGAAGCAAATGTTGCCCAAGTGTGAGATGATTTGCTTGAAACGGAAGTTCTGGACACAGAGGTTGAACGCGCCATTTGCATGGCCCGGTTTCGTACAGGATAGTACAAACCAGGTATTGTCAAGTTCTCGTTTAAAACAAAACAACGAATTCTGGCCTAGGCGCTTCAAGCTCAAAGATAGCGTTATATTGGTTTGAGAGGACTTCTTTGAAAACGTCCTCTGGTAATGAAAAAAGCCTTTAGAATTTGCCCAAGCTCAACACCGTCCATTTCAAACGTGCTTCAGAAATTAGTAATTGCTCAAAAAAAACTTTAACTTAGACCCAATAGACATGTGTGTGAAAGAAAAACCTGTATAGCAACCTGTTCTCTACACTCAAAAATATGAATAAAAAAACAACAACAAAACAACACAGCAGAGAATGAACTTGACAGGCTCCATCTGAACCGCCGCAGCATAAAATAAAAAAGTTTATGTTTTTGCAGAAATAAATAACGTGGTTATTCCCAGATTGTAATCGGGAAAGAATCGTGGCTTGGATGATAAACTCAGTGATGGAGAAGTCTTTCCGGTTGATTATGTCGCTCACCGAAGGGACAGGAACACGCATGATGGCGTTGTGCCGCTATTAATTCAAAGCAGCTTGCAATGTGCATTGTCATCGAGTTTTCAGAATATTTATTTGAATCGGTATGGTGCAAAGTGTCTCTGCAGAATGGCCAATTTCATGTTATGGGTTCCTTCTGCAGACCACCAGCGTCTAGTCACGATTCCATTCATTCTTTATTTGCCGCTTTGCACATCAACACTCTAAGAAGAGCCCGTGCGTCTATTTTCCCGCACAACGCTCGGAAAGCCATTCATCCACACTTACGGAGGCAGCTCAGCGAATGACAATGCCGAAACATATGTTTAAACGGAACAAGAAAGCAGTCTGAGTCGTGATATTAAGCAATGCAAAATAGTCACGCTGGCCTTGCTTAATGCCACAACTCCGACTACGTTTTTGATCTAAGCACATGTTTTGGCATCGTCATTCGCTGAGCTGCCTCCGTTACACGTGGTGATTGGCTCTCCGAGTGTTGTGCGGGAAAGCAGACGCACGGCACGTTTTTTAGAATGAATTTCATACCCTATAAAAAGCCAGTGCGTCTACTTTCGCGCTCATCACTCGGAGAGTCAATAATCGCAACTTATGAAGGCAGCTCAGCGAATGACGATTCCGAAACACGTGTTTAGACCAAAAACCGCACTCTGAGTTGTGACATTACGCAATGCAAAACGTCACGCTCGCATTGCTTAATGTCACAACATCAGACTGCGCTTCTTGGTCTAAATAAATGTTTCGGCATAGTCATTCGCTCAGCTGCCACCGTAAGTTGCGGTGATTGGCTCTCCGACTGCTGTGCGGGAAGGTAGACGCACTGAATTTTTTCAGTGTATGACTATCTCGTGCAGGAGGATATTTTAATTATGCAGACCTAGACTGGAAAAAAAGGCAGCAAAAAAACCTTAAACTGATCTGCACCGTACAACTCGTTCACCAAATTCATCTCAAGTTCAGCTCTGAACCAGGATGTAAGTTTCTGCGCTCATGGAAACTAGGAAGAATAGCACGATAGTTTTTATTCTTAGTAATGAGAGATTTTTCATATCGTCTCTTTTCACCCTTCCTGGCATTAGCGAGCATATGGCAGTAGCTGGGAAAATATAATGCAGAAGTGAACAAATAGCCCGCACGCCCACTAGAAATAGTTTTTTTTAATTATTATTATGAGGTTTTTTAGGATGCCAGCCAAACATTTTAGCTCAGGTTTTCCCCTTTGTTCAAAAAGTCCTGCACTCGTGACGATGTTAAGACGCAATGGTATATGTTTAAAACTATTCTAGTTTTTCTTATTGGCATTTATATACCCTAAATAATAATAACGTCTAGAAGACCAACCGCTAAGCCTCGGATGAACAAAAAGTCACGGGTAATCGTCAAGAAAAACGGCGTGTTTATGCGACATATCGACGCAGTTGCAACCCTCGTAGTTTGGTCCACCTAAAGAAACGTACTACCCTTCTAAAAGTGGTGCCTTTTTTCAAACTATATTTCACTGTTCCCTTGGTAACAGGCTAAAACGTAACTCCATGGAATTTTGGAAGCACGTGAAATCCTCAAAGAAAAACACTACAAAGAAAGACGTGAATATTTCAACCTCTGACTTTGAGGAAAGGGAGAGTGTCCGAGAGATAATCGAAAGAAAGCTGAAACAGATTAGATTGTCAGGACTCGACACTAGTTCGATGTAGATATGTTCACTAGCTGGCTTTATTCTATATATAAATTATGCAGCACAATATTTAATCAAAATACGCAAATATAACGTTCTTGTAACGACCCGCTTAAATATTAGAAACGTGACGGGCACGAGTTCCTTTTGACCCAGAGCAACTCGTAACGGGAGCTGGTTCCAAGATTAAGAAGGAACGAGAAACGAGCTTTCGCTCCACTTTTTAGAGGAACTTGTGCAACACTACTTCTTCCACGCTTCTCAAAGTATACGAGCAATCCGGCCTGACTCAGCGCAAGCGCGTATCTTTTACCAACGGTCTGACGCAATTTTACTGTCAATGTTTTATTATGGCTTCGCTTTGTCACAGGCCGGTGGCAGTCGACGCTAAAAACAATGCCTCCACCCTGAAAAAGGCAGCCATCAAGGCCTCTGAGCCCAAGAGGATTACATTGTCCCCCTGAAACATTATTATTGATCCCCACGTCCGTGTTTCGGCGTTCCGAACGCGCATCCCAGCGTGTCGGTAGCGGCAACAGACGTTACGGCCTACCTAACCGCGATCGAAGTTATCGATGTGGCTAATCGACGCCGGACAGGCTGACAGGGCACCGCGTCCCTAATCCGACGAAGCTCTCGGAAAGTCAGTCGAGCAGCAGGAGTGCTAGGCCAACCGTGAAACGGGGCATGTCCCGGCATTTGGGTTCCTCGACGGCGCCGGATCGAAACGTTAAATACGCTCGCGTTATCCAAGCTGCCAGGGATGTCCTAGCCTATAGGCAAGAACTGTACAACCCGCATGTGATACCAGGCGTTTTTGTTTGTTCTTTTGCTTATATCTATCACACCCAAATGGAGCTACAATTTAAGCAATTGTGTGCGTCAACTTTCTCAAATACGAATTGGGGAGCCAATCATACTGCAATCTACGGTAGGAGTTCGGCGATTGACGAGGCTGGAAATATGTTTAGACATAAAGAGAGATCAGACCAGTCTGCGTTGTGACACTGTGCAAGATGTGACGTCATGCCCAGTGCCGCAATATAGACTTTTGTTTTTTTAGGTATCAAATATATTTCCAGCCTCGTCACTCGCCGAGTTCTTAGCGTAGATTACTGTGATTGGCTCCTCCAGTTGCTTTGCAGGAAGGCAAACGCTAAAGACTTCTTAATGTGCAGTTTTTGGCCGCGTTGTCTGTGATAATTAAGTGGCTATTTTAGGTATATCGATATTTTCGTAGTAATATTTTGTGCGTGTTTGACTTAATATTCTATTTTATAATGGTAATTACGTTTGGCCGGTAATATTTTAAATAAAAAAGACAAGTAAAGGTAAAACTGCCTGCGACGTCTTGCAGCGACCCCTGCAGCGACCAAAGGAAGTAGGCGATGGCCCAGTACCCAATGACTGATTATACGTGTAATTTCTGTAGTATTCCCAGTCGAAAGCGCCCTATGGTCTATTGCAACTTAAGAAGCGAAATATCGCCTCCAAATAGAAAAAAAGAAAAAAGAAAAATTGAAGCTCCTCTCATTGGCATATGAACTGAGAGGCATAGTGCGGTTCTTGATACTTTGTATGGTGGGCGCCACCAATATACCAAAGTATTTTAATTTACAAAAATTAAACTTTTTTTAAGAGGATAAGTGTAAGACCAGTGCTGTCTTCACCATGAATTTTATCAGGATTAGTGGTCATTTGGTGGGGAAATAATCGTCAAGCTAAGTTTTGTAGTTAACTGACAATTCGTTATGTGACTTTTTAATTATTGGTTTTAAGGGTTATGTTGCAATTCATTATTAGAATTGACGGCAATAACTCAGAGAGGCCAGGCCAATTGTAAAAATTGAACATAAATGTAACAGTTCTTGATATATTATTTAACTGATTCTCTCCGTTTTTACCCCGATTTAAAAATTTCGCGCGAAAAAAGTTGCACACGCCCTACCCACAATGACGCTTGGAAGAGTCCCGCAGTAGTGAAAAATCATGCCGTCACTATCTGTTACGTCGACACAAGTGACGAGGCGACTGAAATGACAACGTCCCTCTTCTAAGCGTCGTAGGAAGGGATTGCGACGCTCTTTCTGCGTGCATATTTCTAAATCGGGCTTAAATTGTGACAATCTGACCACGTAATACTAAAAAAAAAGAATCACAGTTGGGCTAATATTTTTTTCAATTGATCTGGCCCCCTATATTAATTGCCTTCAATACTGCTATTCAAACATAACCCCTAAAACCATTATTTAAAACGTTAATCAACAAATTATACCTACTTAACCAACTTACTATGCTGCTTATCACCTTATTTAATGTGCATCAGGCCTGATAAATGCATGGGGAAGACGGCATTCCTCAAACTCTTCCCCCCCCCCTTTCAAAATAATCTATCGTTTCGAATTTAAATTAAGCACCCCGTATAGTGTAATTCGGTGAATTATTGAGCTCAGAATGTTCTACCTTGTTTCGGAGATCGGGGTTCATCTCGCAGCAGGGATGGGGCAGACCTACTGACCGAAGGGCGAGCTGCAATGTGTCCGCATTTTCAGTTTACGCGACCCACTAAGCGCGTGAGCAATGCCTCTTTTGCTCTGGAAACGGACACGCGACCGTTTTTCTCTCGCAGTTTAACACACGGCCGGGGGCGGCCTCCACGCGGCGGTCATAAAACTTTAATATTATTTTTTTTGTCGAGTTTGCCATTTTTTATATTGCTGTGGGTTCGGCGTAGAACACTTCGGGGGTGAAGAAAGCAGCTAAATTAGTATACGACTTTGTTTTCAGCGTTGTCTCTAACCGTTGTCTGTAATTGTCTGTAGTAGAAAAACGGCACCTAAATTCCCGTTCCCAATAAAACATAAAGAAAAGCACAGCAACGCAATGCTTCCTCACGGAAGCCATCGTGAAGCCTGCAGGAATCACCGCGCCTGCGCAGTGGAGGAGCGTGATGTCACCGCCGGAGAGCCGTGTGCGGAAAAAAGACGTGGCGCCCTGCTTGTAGGAATGCAATGCGTGTTGGAATGCTTAGGCAATCCTACACGTAAGCAGTCTTAGAGGGGCACTGAAGTCGATTCTGAGATTTTCCTTTTGTGGTGACAACTCAATCTAGACGCTCTAAGCCTCCCAACAAACTCGAAATCACAATCGTGGGTAGCTTATTTCCTCGTTAAAAGCGTGTTTAAATGTCGCGACACACCCTTTTGGGAAGAAGTTTCTTCCGAGTGAAGAGGTTGACGAGGGGCGCTTGTCGGCGAGTTACACGCGATGGCTTCGCCCGCGGATAAAAAGAGGAGTCTTAGCCAAATCCGTCCCTATCAGACTCTATTTGCTACCAGGAAAATACTTTGCAATCGTTTCATCGACAGAATGTTTCGCTTAGTGTTCACCGCTCAGTTCGTAAACGACAGATCAGGGAACATGTGAATCGGAACGCACGTCAGTCAGCTTCTGTTTAACATCGTTTCGCTTGGCTGAGCGAATGAGTGCTGTAACCCGGTTTCGTTCACTTTTGAAATATACGTTATCGGGAGAGCGGCGGCAACGCATCCACAAGAGTTCTTTGTACTTAATTGCGGCGATTATGTCATTGCTCAACCACAAGCGTTCCGCGTGACGCTTTTTTACAGTAACAACTCTTTTACTGAGCCCTGTAAAAGTTTGCCATACGTGTATGAATTTAGAGTAAAGCTCCTCTTGACTGGAAGATCGTATTAAGATGTCCCACTCATAACCAGATATTTGTTTGTCGAATAAGGTTCGATCGACAACTTCTATTTGTCGTGTTTCAGGGCCGGCGTTTTTAGGAGGGTTTATCGAAACTAACTCAACCTCAGTGAAGTAATGATCGGCAGGTTTTTTCAAAATTACAGCAGATTTAACTTGAAGTCTGTAAGCCCGCACATTGATGTGATCAAGACAAGCCGAAACAAAATGCCAATTAAAAAAATGCTTCACTGGTAGGAGCTTGTATAGTACAGACAAGACCGAATTCTGAAAGAATGTTAAGTAGTCACACACGGTTGTCTTTGCAGGTTTTAGATTCTCAGTGTTTATGTCACCGAGTATGCAAAGCTGTTCTGCGACATTGAAGGCAGCTAGACTTGATCTCAGTTCTTCTAAGAAAGATGTAACACTATCCGATGGAGGCCGATAGACGGCAAGTAACGTAACCGAGTATGATGAATTGGAAATTTTTAAGGCAATACATTCTGTGTGAGCAAATGTAACATTGAATAGTTATGTAACCCATGATCCTTTGACGAATACTGCGATACCACCACCTGTCCCACCCGAACGGGTACGGGAAAATTCTTGATATTCTAGAAGGGCAAATTGATCAACAGATATAGATGGCACATTTACCTCAGTTAGGACCCAAACGTCAGCAAGATGTTTCAGAGAGTTGTTGACGATGCAAAATTAGGAAGTATTGGTCGCAATACTTCCTAACACTACGAATATTAGTATGAAAGAGAGTAAACCCACTAACTGTGGATTCAAAATGACATAAAATGGAAGTGAGTACTAACTAGGCAGTCAGAAAATGTGAAGGCCATAAGAACTAGATAATGAGCTCTAGGTCACTGATGCAGTTAACGCGCCACGTTAGGGGCACCTTCCGTCTTTTTAGCGTAGATGTTGGCATTTTTTACGCAAACAAAGCGATATTGCTTCTCTTTCCTTCCAGAAGAGCTCCCTGAATAATAATAATAATAATAATAATAATAATAATAATAATAATAATAATAATAATAATAATAATAATAATAATAATAATAAGATAGAAGAAGAAGAAGAAGAAGGAGAAGAAGAAGACGAAGAAGAATAAGTAGAATTTTTGTTGTCAAAGAAAGTGTGGCACATTAAGAAACAGGCGCATTGAAGTCCAGAAAATATATTCTACGACTTTTCCCGGCAAATTCAGTAGAAGCGACAATATTTACACTATGAATAACATAAATTGATTACCAAGAACTTAAGTAGTCGTACGTAATTATATAAAAACAGGGCACGTTACAGGGCAACATTAGTACTGCACGCATATTTTGCAGTAAAACAAATAGTAATCAATCAATAAATGGTTATTATAGTGCCCAAGAACAACCAATCGGTCTCAGCGCTGGCACATTAAAAAAAACACAAACACACACATACAAACAAACGTACACACGAGTGCAGAAGGGGAACGTAGTTCACCAGTCTGAGAATAAAATTATTAACAAGTAAGAAAGACACTCAAATCATCAAAGAAAATCAAAAGCTGGAAACAGAGAAATCACCAGGTGTGAGAGCAAAAAGCAAATACTTGGAAATCGTACTGACAAACATCAACCCTTCAACTGATGAGACCTTTTCTCTCAAGAGGAAATTTCGAACAGCGTTTACAAACTTGCTCCGGCATGAAGTAAAATACCAATTGTATCAGAGTAGTGGTTATAACACTCAGCTGATCTTTGGATCCGTGTTTACGTGGCTAAAATGTCGAGCTTTATAAAAAGATGATTGAAGCCGTGTAGGCACACGTGGAACTCTAAGGCTCACTTCGGACAGAAGGCTGGGAGAGTTAATGGAGCCGTGCAGGGTCTTAAACAAAAACAACAGATCTGCCTTCACCCGACGCTGCTGCAGGCTAAACAAGTTGAAGAGTTGCGAGTTACACCCAACGTTTAAACAAGGATCACCTTTCTCAAGGTAACGATATTTAAAGATGGAAATAAATTTGTTTTGGACTCGCTCGACAGATAAACTGTTAGTTTTGGAAATGCCGTTCCAAACACCCGTGGCGTACTCTTGCTGGGATCTAACTTCGGAATAGTATAGCGTGAAAAACGCGGACGGGCTTTTGAATTCCTTTGTTATGCGAAGGAACCTAACGTGCGCAAGGCCGATTGAACCACTCCGGAAACGTGAGTGTCAAATCTCGGGGTTAAATTAAAAACAACTCCAAGGTCCTTCAGTTCACTTTCACGTGAAAACAGTTCGCCATGATAACTATATAGAAAAAAATTACATCGTGGGTCTCGCGAGGTATATGTCATATTACTTTTGTTTTATAATGATTGAAACAGGGGTTATTGTCTAAACACCAATGACCGAACGAATATGCGTCATTCTAAAGGGCGATGCAATTCTCTAAGTTCGATATTTTTTTGTGAAGTTTCATATCATCAGCGTACTGCGTAAATGAAGAATTTGATATAACTTGAGAGACATCACTTACAAAAATACTAAAAGGTAGGGGGCTCAAGAGAGATCCTTGAGGCACTCCAGGCTTGACTTGTAAAAGGACGGATAGTATTGTTGACGTGGACGTAGGCTTGCCTATCAGACAAATAGCTTTTCAACATATTGTATACCGAACCAGATACTCCGTACGAAGAAAGCTTGTATAAGAGGATGTTGTGGTTCAATACGTCGAAGGGCCTTACTCTGGTCGATGTGAAAAACGTCAATCTGACCTCTATTGCAAACTACTTCAAATGCAGTAGATGTCAAAGTTACGAGATTGGGAGATGTCGATATGCCGGACATGAAGCCATGCCGATTACGATTGATTATACTACGAAACTTGCAGGAGAGGAATTGGTGGATTGCCATTTCAAAGATGTTTGGAAAAAGAAGAGCGAAGAGAAATTGGTTTGTAGTTAAGAAGGTCACCACTGTTTCCAGATTTCAGGACCGGAAAAACCACTGCCACTTTCCAGTCGTCAGCGGATATTCCTGACGTCAAGGAGTTATTAAAAATTGTGCACAGTATAGGCGTAAATAATTCTTGATAAACCTTAACAATTGGAGCGGGTATCCTGTCATGATAAGAAAATAATAATATTATTAATAATAATAATAATAAAAAGAATAATAAACTTGATTTGATTTCCATCAAAACAAAATAGGGAAGACGGTAAAAAGCTGCAAATTTGCAGCTTGTGGAAGGTATGGCAGAAAGCAGCACAAACCTTTCCCAACTAATTAAATAAAAAATTTGAATGCAATAGTATATCATTACAGGGTTCAATATAAATACTAAATCAAGATAACTTGTTGCAGTTTTGTGCCTATCTCAAATACACAACTAAGGATACTGTATTTCAAATACGTTTCGTAGTAATTCGGAATCTTGCAAATACAAGTGATCGAAAGTATTTGCAACTCTATCCTTATTCGCAACTTTCACGGCCTAAAGGGGGTGCACTGGCCCCTATCAAAATGACTGTCATCTGGATGATCGTCGTAGAACAACAGCTCGACGCTGGGTCTGCGACTCGTAAGTAATTATAGTTTTGTTATATACAAGCTTAGAATCTTACTTTATTTTTTCACGTGAGAAAGATGTAGGCAAGCACCTTTATTTTGAAGCCAGCCATCCAGGAGCTATGGAGAGCGATTCTCACACCGGGGTACCACCAACGCTGAAAGTTGCGAATTACATTTATCAGTATCTTGTACTGATTATCTTAAACACAGTTTTTAAGCTTTGAAAACAAAGATTCGCGGGAGTTCACAACTTCAGCTATGATCTGGTGCTACTGGTAGCCTCGGGGTTCGAGGATTCCTAGAAGGTTGTGATGAGCGCATTTGGAAAAGGAAGGATGCAACGTCCTAAAGCGAACTCAGGGGAAGGGGTGGTGGTAGGAGGAAAGAAACCACAATAGCAACAAAAGGGACTTCGGGGGGGGGGGGGGGACAATCTAGGTGGTACTGCAGCTCAATAGAGCCGGCAGGTTGTTGCTTCCTTGGTTGAGGGACTTTTCGCGCTGGCTTGAGCACGTGTTCAAGTATTTTGATGCCCAGGACTTCCCGAACCCTTAATATATCTCAAATGGTCCATTTTTAGGGGAATATGAAGCAGCAAACTCCGGCGCAAATTTGAGCGATTGCGAAGTTGAAGCGGAAGCGAGCGAACATAAAGAAGGAAACAAGCCAGAAGCAAAGATGCTGGATCAAAATGCCAACAAAAGAACAAATGGAAGGAAATGAGGAGAGGCCACCAGAAGAAGACAGAAAGTGTTTTTCTTCTTCTTATGTTTAACCAGCTACTCCAAGAGTGTCACGCGTTTGGTTGCATCTCCAGGGAAAACGAACGTCATTTTGAGATTCATGGGATACAAATACGCCACAATTCACCTCTAGCTCGTTTTTTTTCTTTTTTTTTCAGAAGGTGTTTCAGCTTTCATTTAGATGCGCTTGAGGAGACCGACGTCTGTACTTCCCCGCATACCCAGTGCTAGTTGCAAAGCGCCAAAAAACGGCGTTCTTTTCAAAAGTGGGATCGACTGAAGGATAATCGGCAAGCGAAACATAATGCTCATTATCCCTGCGCAATTTTGTTTTTACTTTTAAGGTTACGCCGGAATTATTTGATGCCCTCTATCTACAAAATTAATTGGTCCACGTCTTTATCTCCAAGATTGATGCCATATATTCATATACCCTCAGCGCGGGAGCTAATTGGGAGCGATTTGAAAAACGCGCGTAGCGCCACTAGCGGAGGAGTTAGCGTTCGACTGTGAGACGAGTTCAGCAGCCTGTGACGTCTTTTTGCGTGCGAACCTGCGGCAGCGGAAGTGCGCACGAGCAGAACTTTGGTTCTTCGAGCCGACAGGTTGAGCTACTTGTATAATCCCCGAAAATAAATTTAACATCCTCTATCGATCATACTGGATGATCACTTCCGACGAGAATCTTACCCGACATTTTCGGAAGGTGCAACCACGGCCCTTTTTCACAAAATCGACGGCGCGTGGTTATCCTAAAGTCAATTTAGCTCAAATCTATCTAAGTTCAGGATTCGATAAAAATCAAGATGATTTACATCGTGATGTCCACACCCATTTCACAATGAAGATTTTCCATAAGAGCACCTTCATTGCAATACCCTTTTCTCGCAAAACTAGCATATCAGAAATACCTTTCTGTTATCGTTTCTAATTTAATGTTATCTTTGTAATTTTTAATTAAAAGGAAGCATCAAGCAAATAAATATGTATGACAGCCTAAACATGATCAAATTGAGGAGCTCTATTGCTCTAAATGGAGAGGTGAGCTTCATTTCTATCTTGCACCTCTTTCGTCACTTACACGTGGCATCTTATGCAAAAATAGCAAAATTCGAAGAAACAAACAAAATATTGAATGCGCACGCACACACGCACGCACGCAGACTGAAGAATAGAATGTTTATACATATAAAGAAAGAGAAAGAGAATTATATATATATATATAATATAACGCTCGCAAGACACTAACCTCTCGAAACGATCGCACCAGCTATAAATGCAAACAACCAAGAATGTCCGGCATTCTATTTCTTGAGTTAGCTGTTTCGACAACGAGGATGACTAAAAGGCCAAGAAGCCAGCTGCCATGCAGCTCTTGCTGCATTGGTTGGACAGTGCGCGATTTCTTTTGCATAGTGCCAATATTACAAAGGACCAAAACGGGCACTTAAAATGCATCAATGTACGATGGGCACTGATGGTATCATATATATATATATTAAAGCGGACACTTTAATAAAATGACCTATTTCTTGTCCCAAACTAGAAAAATAAACTGCAAATGTTTAGGGAGCTGTTAATTTAGGCGCGCTGAAAAGTAATATTGCAGAATTGTTAATATTCCAGCGGAACGTAAACGTGTGAAATATGAATATATAATGTAACCTATGGATGTTTTCGAAATATAAAAATAGTTGATACATTTTGGGAGACCATGCCTGCTTGGAACATGAGGACGCCCTTGTGCTGCATTTCAAGGTCAAGCAATCGTAAAGTTAGTGACATCAGAGTTCAATTAAAAGATTTCCGTGGCCGAACTCTTATGTTTGTTTTGCTTGTGTCAGAATGGTTTCTGACTTTTTTTAAATTTAAAGAACCTTTAAATTAATACAATCTGTGTGGATTCATTTCATGGTATTCTAATTTTTCCCCACTACCTTCTTCAATAAATTGTTAAACACAACGATTACAACAGCTAGTGGACACATTATAAGCACGGTTTTTCATAATTGAGCTGCTCCTGAAAACGCTTTTTGTTTGCGATTGGAGTAGAACCAACAGTGAGAAGCTTGCAAAATAGTTTGGGTCATGGATAAACGACCGGTAGAGGAATCAGAACTCCCACTGCTGTAACATTCGCCCCGTCAAAATACGTAGCAAGCACGCGACGCCGCAGATAAATTCGTTTTTTATACTTATCGATGCCTTAATTATGCAGGTTAGCGAAGCCTACTGCGCTCACATTTCATCCTCGATCGAAAAAGATTTCTACCTGCTCGCGGGTACCGCAAGCGCGCTAATAATTTAGAGAGGAAAAGCTCAGCTCAGCGCAACCGGGAGTTGGTGCGCATCCTCACATTTCATTTAGTCTGAGTGCGCCGGACCGCTCGTGAATTTCTCCACCGATAGCCACGGCGGCGCCGTCTTCGCCGCAGCCAGAGTAGACAGCGAGCTTTTTCTCTCTCGTTAACGGGATTAGTCAGCGAGCATTATCGCCATGGAGCGCCGTAATCGTGTTACTAGAAAAGGGGGAGGGGGGATTGCAGAATGCTCTACTGTTTTCGCCCACGAACGTCAAGGTCGGTCCAGCCTCCGCGGCCGCAAATACTGCACACCCGTTTGGGTGAGTCTGGCCGGTGAAAAAATATGAACTGAGCGGGAAAGTCGGCACTCTATTTGATTGGCTATACGGGATGCCGGTCCAGCTCCGATGTCATTACGGGTTTGCGGCGGCTGAGCGCGCAATTGTTCTTTTCTGTCTCCTCGCATTAAGCATTGATGGAAGGAATCGAATTTAAAGAAAAAGGCAGCGCAATCCAGGGGCATCCTATTGATGATGACGAGCTGACACTATAAATTGTGCGCAATTATTGGGGATTTTCGCGCTAAAATACGGATTATCTTAATATTTAATATCTTAAACGTTTTAAGATGATTATTGCACATATACTCAACTTCAGTTTGTCTTAATGCACTGCCTGCTGTCGATTATTAATTTGATTCGAAGCAAAATATGCTTCTAGAAAACACAGAAAACTTGTAAGCGCGAACAGAGGTCGACACGAGGAAGAAGACAAGGACAAGCGCCAAAAAACGCCAATAGATCCCTTGGCACTTTATCATCCGCCTGCGTCAACGGACTATGCCATATCACCAATACAGAGAGACAAGCAACAGTGTAGAAAAAAAAAGACAAGCAATACTGCTCTTTAACGACCATAGCTCTAGTAAACCCTAAAGATGCCGAGTAATCCTGCAAACCAAAGGCCAAACGTTGTATCCCTGAGATCTGAGGTTTGGTTAGAAGTCTAGCGTTAACTAGGGTTTCACCAACCGGGAAAATTTGTGTCAAACGTTCACGCAAGTGAAAGTAGGTAAAACCTAAAAAAAAAATAAAAAAAGATAAAGAAAGAAAGTGCATCACTTTTCTGTGCCTCAACTGTAAGTCATTCATAGTTAATAAGCGAAATCGGCCCCACAACTATGGCACACTAAATATTTGGGGCATAGTTAGAACATTGTTTATAACAGTTTTCACTCAATGAAAACAACTTCTGTCGCATTTTTTACCGTAATGAAAGAGGTTGAGTTTTAGTCTACGCACTACTGTCAAAACCGGTATTGAATAAAAAATTTGTTTTTATATTCTCCTGCAAATATTTAGGCAAAATGGAAACCTTCCAATTCCTCAATAATTAGATACCCCACTCCACTTTCTCACTTTACCTCATCTGATATAGACGCTGGAGAAACTCCAGCGTTTTTATTGTGGTATGAAATCAGTTTAGCCTAGGTTAGTTTTGAATGGGAAATATTATTTCTATATAGGCTAGAAGTTCTCTGCCTCAGCTTACCTCTCACCAATTATCATTTATTTGCATGCGAATGGAATGCGAATATTAAGATGATAGTTGTATTCAAAAGAAAGAACATGGTTCATATAAACCAACACTTATAGCAAAATCGTTGTTCCTTTAACTACTTTCTGCTAAGCCCAAGTGACTTCTGCCTTAATCCATCGTTGTTACGATTCATGTCAAGTTGTAATATTCAAGTTTCAGTGATCAAACTTTTAAATATATCTTAATACATACGTCTTACGGAGCCCTACCTTAACCAGGCATTAAAAAAAAAAACTGATGCCATTCTGTATTTGAGGAAGAACACTTAAATCGTCTTCATTTCTTCATTTAGCCTTGAGGATCATCACGAATATCGATTGTAATATTTTTCAATTTGCTGCAAAGAGATGGCAGAAAATCATTTTCAAAGTACCGCTGAAGCTTCTCCTTCTCGGAGCCTCATGTCATAGCCTGAGTTTTTGGATTCTCCGCTTTCGCGCATCTTCAGTGCCTATCAAAGCTATGCATGCGTACCCTTGCTGTTCTCATAAAAGGTTAAAAAAAGACGTCACGACTGGTGTCAGTGCGGGGGAATATACCTTTTGGCTGCCGAATGACCTGGGTATTACGTAACGACTGGTAGGAGGATGTTTGTGTTTCCTTGCATTTAATTACATCTTCGGGAAAAATGAACACGATATTCACATTCACCTGGATAAAAATACTCTAGAATTCGCCTTCAACTAGTTTTTTTCCAAGAAGTCTTCGGCTTTCTTTGAACTAGGAAAACTCATACTTGTAACAAATTGACAATTGTGAGAGGACGGGTGGTATAGTTTAGAATATACTGGTGATTGCATGCGGGCTAAAATATAAGAGTTTTCAATGAAATTATAGGGAGCATGGTATTGTTTCTTGTTCGGAATGAGGAAACTGTAAAGGAAAAGCACCTGCGTAACATTTTGTGATGCAAAGAGAAGTGCCTGTAGAGTTTCTTCCAAAACGAGTGAGAGTGACGGCCGGTCATTAGCGAAGGTGTGGGTGGACTTTAATTTACTTTTTTTTTTGTAACGCTTATATTCTCACGACGAGGTTCGTCAATGTTTGTTTAGTGTGCCACTGTTCATGTCGAGGAGACTCGGGAAAGAATAACACGTTTCTGGCATCAATACATGTGTACTGGTTTAAAAAGTATTATCATTGGCCAATATTTATTTTCATTTAGTTATATAATTATCTTGTGTGCGGAAAGCCACAGGAGTGAGTGACTTTCAACAACCACCTTTGCATGCCACCTTTCTACGTTGCCCCACAGAAATCACCGCAAGAAAGCTTCCACATCCACAATTTCGGGATGTAAGTTGAGGCAAATCATAATGCAAACAAAGAGAAACAGACATCATCAGGCGCAGCGTGTCGAGACTCACGCTTAAGTAAGACTACACTCTAAAAAAAGGTGTATTATTACACCTTTTGTCCCATATAATACATCCCAAAACTTCAGCTCGACGTACAGCGCACTGACGTCGATCTGACGGTGCTAACTTTCCCGAGAGGCGTGATAGCCGTGTGGCACAACTTATTACAATAGTTAATGTACGTGTTACATACTACAAAAATAATCGTTTTTTTTCCCTATTGCAAAAGCTCAGTTTTCTTTCTGTGGTCTTTGATACCTACTTTAGCTATTTAATAAGTTATATCGCACTGTTATCAAGCCCCTCGTAAAATATGGGGCCGTCTATTCGACTACAGTGCGCACTACGTCTAACTGAAGTATTGGGGTGCATTACATGGGACAGAAGGGTGTAAGGTGATACCCTTTTTTTTTAGAGTGTAATGGCTGGAACAAGTACACGAAATGAACACTTGGATAACCATACGCCCATTAGATTCTCGCGTAATTGCCCAGAAACTAAAGTGAAAGTAAGAAATCACCGGCAAGACTTGACAACGCCAAATTGGGTGGTTAAATAACAGAAGCATCACTGCAAGTAGTAGGCGTCTGTAGTCGTCGCCAGCTCACTTGATGATAACTGCTCTGTCATATTGAAATTATCGCTTTGATCGGAAGCCCGTGGCGCCAAAATAATTATTGACAACTATTGTCTGACAAAGTGAATTCTAATTATTTCGACGAAGATTTTTCACTGAATAATTGAATTGTTGCAAACTATACTAAAACACGCTAACACGCAATATTACGTCGAAACAAAAGAACTGCATGGAAGGCTCCACCAACAAAACAACGCTATGCTCAATGCCCAATGCCTCAAGGTAAGTTGGGCATTACGCCGAGCTTTGCATTCGTGTACGTCAGTATCGAAACAAAGCGCAGTGATGTATGCGCTTTCATTTTCGTGAACCAGATATAGAGTTCGTTTGTAGTACAGAACCGAGTAAAATATTATTTATTTTGGAGAATTAAGGGTGAGGGGGGATAACTAATGCAGTTCCGTTGATCCAACAAAATGTAAAAAAGAAATGCAACACGAGGCGTTGATTAATTTTATAATAGAGCGAGATCGAAAATGCTACAAGAGATTGATAAATTAACACCGTACATAAATCATTAAACCTGACAACAAGACTGTGAAATTTGCACTTTAAAGAAGCGCCCTTTAAACACCTTAATGTTTCGTTAGCTAGGAAAATGAATAAAGAACTCATCGGGAAAGTTGATTAGTGCGCTTCGCTCGCCATCTCACCGAGACATACAAGAAATAGCTCCATATTATGCACATACACCTGTAACAGTAGTACCAAACGAAAAAGAGCAGTGCTTTAATCAACATTGGGCAACGACGTGTGACAGATGTGACAAAAATGCTGCTACAAAGTCGCCTTGATCTCGAAGCTTCGGTCTGTAGAAAAAACAAGCATTCTAAATCAGTGCACTTATATATTCATTAGTTCGCATAAATCGATTTTCTCTACCGATTCATAACTTTTTTCACCGAGCATCTGGACGAAAGTACAAAAAGCTGGCCTTGAATCAGTTTTGCCATACATCATATTTGTCAACTCGCGTCTATGCCGAGTGGGCAACCATTGATTGGAAACACATCGTGGCACTCGTAAAGAATGTGAGAACCCATGCAGAGTATGCAGAGACTTTGTGCATACTTTGATGACTCGTCCTACAATCTTTTCACCTTCTCTGTGTTTTTGTCGCAGACGTTATTGTTCCTGCTTGCGATCAATTGTAGAAAAAATGGCACGCATGCTGGTAGCACCGGAGGAGGAGGAGCTTTTATTTGATTTCCCATTTCTTTACAGGGTTGATTATTCAAATGTGCCCGGAGCTCAATTAAGAGCTTTCTGTGAGTTGTGACCCACTGTTGAATGCAGCCCCTTAATTTCGCCGATGTGTTGACTGACAGCAGTCAAGTTAGATGTACATGCACTCTGGACTTGCATCAGTCGTGTAGTATGCGGCGCATTGTAGAAATGCAGTAATGTGATATTTGAAGAGGCTTGTCCGTTTTATGAGTCGAAGACTTTAAGATTTTCGTGTTATGTTCATCTGTGCCAGTAACAATTTTTTATTTACTGATTTTTGTAACTTACGTTTGTTTACGTCGCAATTCCTCAGAGCTTTCGAAATACAGCACTTTTCTTATAACTCCGGCGTCAACTTTACGTCTAGAAAATTCAGGTGCCGCTAAACAATGCTGAAATAAATTTTGAATAATAATATAATAAAATACAATGAGGAATTAATCGAAAATCCAAGGTCGTTGTCATAATTTTCCGCGTTCTGCCGGCTTAAGGGCTGTCCACGCAGAACACAAATTCCTCTGATTTTAACGGATGTGATTGAACACCCATAGGAACGCATGGGAAGCAGATTAAAGACAATGCAGATCCGGTAAAAGAGGGTGTGGGAGGGGAGGAGGAGGGTAGCTGTGCTTGCGCTAATATGGGGTACGAATTCTGTTCGCTAAACGTCGGAGGGAGTCGTGCTCTATGGGATCACCGCTTTGATCAGCCATTGATTGTGGCACGTTCTTAAATCGTAACTTATTTTATGCACTCTTTGTTACGACCAATATCTGTTAATAGAAGAAAGGTGGTACCAGTATATCTCTAGTGAGTGCCTTCCGTGAAGAATGTTATTATTGTAACGGATGCTGCGATGCACTGTGACAGCTTCTTTTTTAAATAAAAATCATGATCGATCATATTTTCTATAGTATTTTTATGAAACTGCAACTAGCTTCCTGAAAATTGTATTAGGGTCAGTACATAGTTTTAACAATAACTCCAGTTCATATTGCAACTGGCAGCAATCATGTATGACTGCTTTAATTGTCAGAGTAATGACACGAAAGGAACACACAGCATGATACCAGCAGCAATAATTATAATCAACATTTTTTGCTCTGAAATATGCAGGACTCAAGACGATTGCTTGCGAACTCTGGGCTATCTTTTGAGCTTGATCGTTTCATTTAGTTATTCAAGTTTATGCAAGAGTAGGATGATAATAGGCACTGATGTGAATTTATATGCATTAAATATAAAACTTCGGGGAAAAACAGTTTAGGACGACGTCCATAGCGAGCCTTGAACGTCCGATAAGGACTCGTTTTAGAATCATCTTGAGTCATAAAAATCGGAACACGTCCGATTCTTCTTCAAAAGGTGCTCGCCAATATTGGGTGCAGTCGTTCTTCACAAAAATTGGGCCAACTCTGACTCTATTCCTCCTATTCATATTATTCTTTCTTGACAAACTGTGAAGCACGGAGAAAATAGTGACTTTTAAATAGCAGCTACAGCTTCGCCCAGGGTAGCTCTGTAGCTTCAGAATAGAGGTTTCATTGCTTTGAAACCTAAATTTAAAATAGAATAAAAGAACAGCCATACTGCTCATTCAGTTGTAGCCAGATGTTACTCGTCGCCTCCGCATATGCGTGCTTACAAGAAGTTTCTCAGAATGAATATGATTTACTAACCAAGGAGTAGTTTGCAATTATGCCTGGCCACAGTTATATCTGATAGCATTCGTTATTGTGATTTATTCATTGACAATGATGAAAAAGCCTCGCAAAAGCATTTTAGTCATGAGTTTAGAAATATTCAGAAAATCGCACCAGAGCAGTTGAACAAACAGTTTTTAGGGTTGAGCTTGCACGCTTTGGGCGGAAAAAGTACTTCCATTTTTTTATAAAGGAAGTACGAGATAACACGGCGGTTCTATGTCAACAAGCTTACCGCTTTAAGGACCGAAACGTGCGATAAAGTATCCCAAAGAAAATTAAACGCTGCATGACAGTTGTCTTCTTCATAACACCCTCCATACAGAGGTGCATCATATTGTAAGCAAGAAAATATATAAAAGAAAAATAAACTCCCGAGTGCAAGCGGAATGTTTTATGATACCGTCTGCAAACTTCTTTATTGCAAGGTACAACGCGGATCTTGCTCCACAGGTGCTTAGAATGTTATACTTGTTTTCGAAGAAAACATATCGTCTAGCTTTCATAGGGCACCAGGATGTGCAAACCATGAGTATAAAGACATTAGAAAAGAACATCACAGCGAAGGAACAGATCAAGACCCATACTAAGCTTTATGACAGATATTTTCGAAACACCCACATGATAAAGGACGTCGTTCTATTCCCTTTGTATATGCCTCACAAAACGCAACTGCCGCTTTTCGGAAGATTTACGGTTATGCCAACGCCGAAAGGTCGCTGCTAATTCCCTAGTGTCCCATTTCGTTCTGAGAATAAAGTGCCGAATGCGTAGTATGTGCTCTACCTAATGGCAACATGTTTATGCGGGGCTTGCAACAAAGAATAGAATTCCAGTTTTATATGCCTGATTTACTGGAAAAGAAGTGGAGGCATTAAAGTAAAGTTTTAGACGGCGATGTCAATATTTTATCAACCCGGCTTGACATCGGTTGGGCGTAAACATTGTGTACATTTATACGGAGTGGCATAAGAATGCCCGCGTTTTGGCCTAATGTTGAGTATTACCAAAATCGCGAGTAAAATCGGTGCTAGTAGTAAGTTAGTTATAGCATATCTCATGAAAATGGCCGAACGACGGACAATTAGGCAAAATAATAGCCTGATAATCACTTGTCATCTATACTGCGCATTACTGGAAGCAGTGCAAGAAGACTAGAGGGAGGCCTATGCCAATGTCAACATATTTCAATCTAGTATACGTAATAATCACCGAAAACCGCAGTAGAATAACGTAATAAAAATTTTGATTTCATCGGTTAGGCGAAAAGTTATACTTCATCCTCTTCCTCAACGAAGAACGGGATAGATCTAAACCTTTTTACAGTACATGGATAAACCTCCAATGGTTACAAAGGTTACTTTGACTTCAGCTGCAACAGGGTTGGTTTGAAGGCTATATGTTAGCCTAAGTCGCAAACAACAAAAAGCTGTCTTCTTTATGCTTAGGTATCCTGGGCATCATTTTGAATAAAGATGAAAATTAATTGCAATGTCAAATTACCGCGAAAACGAAGTCAAACTGAGGAGGATTCACCACCTGATGGTTCTTTAGAGCCCGCTCTCAATATTGAGCAAATAATTTTATGCAGACGGAATATCGATCGGGCTAAATCGTTTTCGCAAAGTGTAAAACCGTTTGGCTGAGTGCCTTCTTCAAGTGATTGTTCGTATGCTGGATAATAACAATATCCTCAATTCAAACGTTTAAAGTAAACTATGATGTTGTTGGGAAAACAATTCCGAGACCCTGATGCTAAAGTTTATTTTTAGTTTGTTATTCTTTTTTCCTAAAAAGATTAAGGATTAACTTATCAGGCGAACGTAATCCTCGGGAGCCTGTATTAGCCTATTGAGCTTCTGATGTGTTCGCCTTCAAGTGACGTGCCTAGTTGATTATAAAGACGGGCTGGGGAAATACAAATTTCAGAGATACAAAAATTCTCCAAAATATAAATACATAAAAAAATACAGTGGGCTGAGATTTTTTAAGAGTATATCTCTAATATGTGTGAATTAAACTGTAATTCTTGGCTAAATTTGTTTTTATTTATTTTTTCTCACGGGAACACGACTTCGCGCATATTAAATGGATAAACGCATGCCATTTTTACACGTTTGTTAAAATCATGTTTCATTATATTAAAATTATGTTCCCCTTAGCCGTAATGGATTGAATCTGGTGGTGCCAGTGAATATTGTGAGGGAAGCACACATCTACATTTTTACTTCCTAGATTGAAATAATTGTTATACTTATTGGCTGATGACAGGGTCTTATATTTTACATGAATCGAACAAATTGACATTTGGAAACATTCACATCTATCCGCCAAGTGTAACATTAGCTCAACGAACACTGAAGTTTGTGCCTTGTAACGTCTGATCCATCATTTACATGCGATTTCTTGCTGCTCAGTTGCGTTAATTTGAAATTTAGGAAAACACAAGATGCGGCTATTTTCATCCCACACCTATATTACTAAGATTAAGAGCGCAGTAGACGTTACGAGATAATAGAAAATTGTTGTAAGCAAAATGTGAGTAGCGTTCGTCAACCCTTCTGCCTATGTTATCACCGGCTGGCTTAATCAAGAGCAGATTGGGCTCTGCGACATTGCGGTATTAGTCGACGTGCATGTTATGTGTAGCGACTACTAGGCCCCAACCTTGTACAAGGCTCTGACTAATGTGATAAAGAGTCATAGACCGGAGTAAGGGATAATATAGATTTATTGAACTTTTGGGATCAATTAGTTGTTCCCCAAAAACGCGACAAAAGATTGAATACTTCAGAATTTACATTACAAGTGTGTTGAATAAAGTTTCAGTGTAGCTGTTGACTAGAAATATCAAAGATTTCCCAAAGCGTCAAAAAATCACTTGGGACGAATTTTGTCCGTGTTTACATTTGGGACCATTTCGTCTTGGACCGTTTTGTCGCTGGACTATTTTGTCCTACACCCGCTGTCGAAAAACAGAACTCTTATTTTCTTAATTCACAATTAAATCTACCCAAGAATGACGTACGTTCAGCTGCTGCAGAAATCTGCATAAACCCAGAAATAGATTGCCCTCTCATCCCTGTAATTGGTACTGCTGGCATGTATTTAACGAAATTATAGATAGAGCGTAGGCGAGCTGGTGTATATTTAGGATCTTGATGATTTATTCGAGATTGGTGTGAAAACTTATAACACATCAATCGTGGAAGAGAAAGAAAAAAGTGACAGCAAGACAGTCTCAAACACTACTAAAATTTTATTCCAGTACATCTCTCTGACAGACATCCTATCTCCCAAGGCCGCCACCCTTTGCACACAGAATGTCAATCCATTCACTCAACTAAAACTCTTATGCGAACCCAGACAACTTTGACCCTGCCACGTGTCCCTCCTTTTTGAACAAATGCAGTTTGTACACGTCTCACCTGCACCCCCTATAGATGCTTACAAAGACAACCGGGACGCGATCCCCGAAACATATGCGCCAGGGAACTTTACATCAACCTTACACCGCTCCTCCTCTAAAAACAAAATCTCTTGCCAAAACATTTGAATCTGTAGGAATGCTTTGGAAGTGTTACTGAGCTGGAAACAGGCTTGGCCTATGTTGGTGCCTATCGTCTTTATTCATGTTTCTCTCACCACTCTTGCGTTATTTTAGCACGATTTCTTTTTCTGCCTACTGGATTGTACAATTACTGCATTCATCGGCATGCTTCACTGCTTCCGATTTGGGAGCTTCTGATCTTGACGTTTCGCCTATGCTCGATTAATCTGTCATTTAGGCATCCGGACGTTTGTCACCGTATTTGAACCCACACGCCAAAGGGATCCTATACACTCATTACCCCATCACACAGGGAACCGATTTCTCTATATGTGCCATATGGCACCCTTTCTTTCCGCTAGAAAGTTGGTAAGGTTCTCTAACTTGAAGTCCTTGCTAAACACGCGGAGTCCACACCAATCTTCTTCGCAAAGTCTCTTTAGCTGTGTGATATCTCATGATAATAGAGAGTTTTACGGAAATCGTTCTTGTACATCCTATACGTTACGTATCGGACCTTCTGGTATGAACTGCGCATAGCTTTACCGCAGAAGTCTCCTACATCTGCAGTTCGAAACGGAAGGCCAATCGTACCGTATCGGATGTACATAAACCGTTACCTTGAAGCGCTCGAGTATGGCCTAACCGCAAACCGTATTTTAGTCTCTCCTCACCTATTTCACTCCTTTCGCTCATTCGAGCCATTGGCCTATTGATGAAGACTGTATCACGCTCCACTTTTGTATTTTATACTGCCGTCTTACTGAGCTTGCAAGATAATGTATTGACGACCTGTTCATCGTATTGGTGATAAGAAACCTTGCTACTGCCGCTGTGACCGTTTTAGAATGACAACTTCTTGGAAGAATAGGCTCCGGATTGGCTTTTTCCGTACTCCCAACACAAATCCTGCCCAGCACTAATTCGTAAATCCCATAAATTGCAACTCTTCTCTCCGGCTACTTTAGGGAAGGAAGAGGGAAGAGTTGCAATTTTAGAATTTACGAATTTATGCAGAACAGGGTTTGTCTTTGTAAGCACCGATATCGGGGCTGCAGGTGAGACGTTTGCAAAGTGCATTTCTTCAGAAGAGGAGGGATACGTAGCAGGGCCGAAGTGGTCTGGGTTCGCAGTGGGGTTTCAGCTGAGTGAATGGATTGGCCTTCTGTATGTAAAGGGTGGCAACCTTGGAGGTTAGTATGTATATATAAGAGAGGTGTACCTGGTTAAATATATGTTCAGCTGAGTTTAAGACTGTTTTCCTGACACTTTTTTCTTTCTCTTCCACGCTTGGTGTTTCTGTATTTTTTACCCAGTTTCAAGTAATTCGTCATTATTTTGTATATAAATTGGCCATTTTCTGGTCATGAAATGAAATGAAATGTCTAATGAAATGGCCTGTTCCACTTGGACACACTGTGAGCTTTTTTTCGTGATCGCTAAGCTTTTAAAATAATGCGTTGAGAAATGTTCATTTATTTTTGTGATGTAAAAAAATGGTTTCTTTCTAGTGAGTTGCCTATTCCAGCCCTCTTTGTTGAAATAAAGAACGTAGTAAAGTTCAAACATATTGAAGATTCCCGGGACAGAGGAATAAGAAAGGTGACACCAAGGGACCTAAAGGGAAGATGGGGCTGTTCTGCTATTTGAGATAAAACACTTGAATTGCGTTCATTTGGCCTTTAGAATAGCAGATATCACAATTATGTTTCAATGCGACGCGCCGGAGAGCCGTAAGAGCAATTTCCAAATAGGGCTGAAGCCCCGTCCCCTTTGCCTTGTGCAGCCAAAAGATCCGTCGATGACGTCATGCACGGCGACTGTCTTTCGCGTTTTCTTGCGTTTAACGATACTTGCGCAGTTAATGGTTTGGGTATTCGGGTTCACGGGCTAAAAATACAGCTAGAATTCACTTCTAACTCATTTTTTTAAAGAACGTCCGTAGCTTCCCTTCAATTTGCACGATGTTTCGTGTTTTCAATCCTCCTCGAAAAATATATTGTTGTTTCTATTTCTTACCGTCCGTGGTTCGCCTGTATTTTCTAGGAATCATAGAAATTACTTAATTCTTATTTCTGCGAAATGATAGGTTATTTATGATCGGATAAGATCCCAATAAAAAGAGAATAGTAATAAAATTATACGAGTACAACATGTTTACCGCTGACCCTATGAAATGGCCTACTAGATGAGAGAGGTTCGCTCAAAACCTTTGGCTTCAACGCCCCTATGAATTATTTATATATTTAAAATAAACTGCAGGTATTTTGAATAGGCCCCTGCAGGTGTTAAGTACAAAACATGGAACATAACGAACAGAAACACATTACAAAAAGAACATATTTGATCCACTATTTCACAGTCAGGTAAAGGTGCTTTTGAGTTGTGTTAAGTGTTCCTGTTTTTCTGGGAAATGGTGCTGCTCTGATGTTGGGAAATAAGATGTATACGGGGCGAGAGCAGAGTCAGCTTGGCCCCTCATTCCGTCAGACCTAAATAATTTCAATAAAAACTACTAATGTAGCAGAACGTGCCTGTGTGCGGCTGTGAACTATGCAGTACCCAAGAGGGAACTTACCTCTATGAGGCTACTATCAAATAGCGCGATTCCTCTGTTCGGGCTACGAGTTTTCCTCTTTAAAATATACTTACTTTGTGAATCCGGCTTTGTAACGTGCCTTCAGTAGGGTCTCACGCTAAAATGAATCGCACCAGTGTCGCGCGATCTCAGTCGAAAAAGGCGAATTCGCTCGCTGCCGCCCGAATGCACGTTTACGCAGTGTTGTAGGCGTTACCGAAAAAAGTAACTAAATACGTTACTCGTTACTTGCAAATAAAAGTAACGCGTTACCGACCTACGTTACCTCAAAATAAAAGGAACGCGTTACCGTTACCGTTACTGATAAAAAGTAACGCACGTTACTGTTGCGTTACTTTTTATTCACGAACTAAAACATTTGCGGTTTCGACGTTTGATATGTGCGTAAGCGCCATAGCTAAAATATGTCCATGCGGAAACTCATCACGTGGTTCTGGAGAGCCATTCACACGCTCTGTTGGCTGTCGGAGTGTCGGTCAATCGCTCAAGGCCTCCTCCGTTTTTCAAGTCCCGAAAACGGGAAAGGGAATGACACGAAGGTGTCATTCTCTTTCCCAGCGGGAAGCGAAACGCAGGCTTCGACGCAGGAATCTCCCAAATCCACCCGAAGCCGGACCTCTTTGGCCTTCCAGCCGAGGCGACGGCGGTAGCGAGGTCAACGAGCCGCGGGAGAAAACCAGTGGCAGGTGGCGTGTCAAATCTGACGAGCACCGACGTCAAGGAATAGTGGAGGACAGGCATTTTTGACTAAGGAATTTATGACTGAACACTTAAAAACACAAAACAAAAATTAAAATTTAATTTTTTTTAAGTTTTAGGAAGTAAAGTAACGTAACGTAATTTCGTTACACGTTACCCGAAATAAGTAACGTAAGTACGTTACCCGTTACTTCTTTGGAAAAGTAACGAGTACGTTACTACGTTACCAAAAAAGTAACGCGTTACCAGTAACGCCGTTAGTTGTAACGCGTTACCGCCAACACTGCGTTTACGTTATATATATATTTTTTAGATTACTGGACAAAAGCTGTCCAGGGAAATTATTGATTACAAGAGTGATCATTACAAGTTGAAAACTTCGATCGACGACACAAGCATGTAATATTTGGCGGTGCTGAGGTCAGCACGCTCAAGTTCGTAAAAACAGCCTTTTCCTTGCTTCTTCTTTTCTTCTAAGAAAAAGAAGATAAAAAAATGACCACACAAAGCGTGCTGAGCTTGACAGCGCCAGCTGTTGCTTTGTTGAATATATGCTTTATGACATTTGCTTTTAGTCGGTGTTCTAGCAGGAGCTTTGCTGCAGTGTAAAGGGGGAGGGCGACGGAGATGAGGCGTCTCATGGTGGAGAATAAATAATCAATATGATTTATATCGTAATATAAATCATTATATTAATCGTGACCTAAGTAAGACCGGTTGGATTATAATGCTTTAGATGACCGTGAAACCCTCAAAGATAATGAGAAAAACGTTTCCGTTTATCGTTTGTCTATCATTTCATGATTTTATGTGCATTTGCTTTGTTTTTAAATCGAACAATTATCATGCAAGAAATATGCAATTCAGGCTAAATAATATTAATATTAATCTTTTATTTTCATTTTTTCATTACAAAACGAAAAAAGGGGGAAAAGAGGGCAAAACACTGCTACTGCAGCTTGACGAGGCCCTCGTTCCCATACACACCTTGACGGTAAAACAGCGTACAAAAATACACGAGACCCAAAACATCAAATATAAACCAGCACGAAACTCCAATCATTATTCTCGTTTATGTAGAAAGTTAACTAAAAGGCCCATGCCACTCATATAGAAACAATTTTACAACACATGCCTGAAACTACAAGGTATCATATAGAAAATGAGATTGCAGTAGTATGTTCGCTAACATTCGATTTGACTTTCCAAATATACACACATCATTTGCTTCAAGTTCATTTAGTAAAGATGGCAACACATATTTTAATAACGTATAACCATAATTAGTACGAGAGTTAAAGCATTACAGGTCTCGCCATGGTTGGGTAACATATTTATGACCTAACTGAATTAAACATGACAGTGCAGAAATGAAAAAAATATTATTGTGTTTTAAAGCTACATTATAAGCCACCAACAACCGAAACTTGTGCAGCTTTTCAGTAGGAATTACAGGATGCTTTAAAAAGAGTTCATTGTAGGGATGCAAAAAAGAAACATTTGAAACAATTCGAACAGCCCTCTTTTGGGT